>JAZKJV010000242.1:0-577825 GCA_037367405.1 Ottelia alismoides | reverse complement strand
TTGGTGAACTGTATGCCCTCGTCTGTGTTGGGAGAGAAGATTCCTTTCTCGATTGCGTTTCCCGAGAAGGATCTTTTCTCTCTTACACCTCGTGTGTTCGGATCTATTGCCTTTGTTCATGATGTCTCTCCAGGTTTGTGACAAGCTCTCTCCTAGAGCTTGTCAAGTACGTGCTTGTCGACTACTCTCGTACCCAAAAGGGGTATCATTGCTTTTATCCGCTAAGGCGGAAATACTTTGTTAGTGTTGACGTTACTTTCTTTGAGTCTGTCATGTTTTTTCTCCTACAGGTGACAGATTTGCTCCGCTGACGATGAGATATACATGCCTCCACCTCCTACTGTCGGTCCTTCACCTCCCTCTACTCATGCTCCTCCTCCACCACCACCACTACCATGGGTTCTATATGTCTTTCTCTCCTTTCCTTTATTTTAATAAAAGGGACGGACGTCATAGCGTATTACCCCCTCTTTTGGCTTCAAAAAAGAGTGGACTAAAGATGTGCTACTCGGGTCCTATCTATTCTGTTGTGGAAGCGATCATGTGGTGTCATCCTACTGGTTTTTGCGGCCCATGGCCTGCCAATGGAGCGTGTTTTGATGGAGATGTGGGTTGAACTCCGATTGGTGAGATCTCGCTTTATGAATTTAGCATGGATGATGGGCTGTGACTTTAATGGCATTGTGTTTGATGCTTACCACTCACATAATAGGGAAGGGATGAACCATGTTTCCTCTTTTGGGGGTTTTGCGGGGGGCGATGTCGATGGAGGTTTTGGATGATCAGTGTTGCAATACTCGGTTGACTATAAGAATAGTTTATCCGGCTATGCGGTGCGAGGGGGTCCCCGACTGAACAATAAATAGTCGGCCAATAGTCTGCTTGACCGAATAGTCGATCCGACTATTCGACCGACTGACCGACTATTGGCTGACTACTGAATTTATGTTATTTAATTTTTACTTTTTGAATTCTGAAGGCTTACCATGTACAGAAATATTACTAGAAATGTCAAAGATTCATATATGTTTAATTGGTACGTTTATCTTGGATTCTTGATAATTGATGACCATATATGTATAAGAATATATGTATTAGAATTAAATCTTATATCTAAAATATTTAAAAAATAAAAAGCCAAATAATTCTGAACAGTCACCTGAATATCTATTATTCTCTTTTCAGACACTCCTTCGACTAAATACCGAATATCAACCTCTGCAACACTGTGGATGATGCGAACTCACGGTATACCAAGCGAAACACCTCTTCGAGTCCTGTCTGGATCATTTTGTTGGCTAAGTGGAGTTGCTAAGAGCTTTTCCTTGGTGAGTGTATAGTATTTGTCCAGATAACACTCGAACCATATTCCTATCTACCGGGATATAGGAATGATCCACGTTCAGACAACATATGTTAGTTTGAGAGATTTCATGGTGGCAGGAAGAGGGCTTTCATCAGAATGTCTTGCTCGATTGACAAGATCAAATAGTGGATGGTTCAGCATCGAAGAGGATGACTGGGAGACTTAGGGCTCTATGTAGGATGCTTGTTATTTATTCAAAGGGAAATCCACGATCGTAAAGGGCAATGTAGAGAGGAGGTTGAGATGGAGGTTGTGCGCATGGATTAGCCAGTGGTCTCACCAGAGATCTCAGAGGAGGAGAGGGGAGTGAGGTGTGGACAAAAATCGTATTTTACTGAAGGAAGATAGAAAAAGAGATTGACTAGCAACAACAATCAATGCAAATATGGTTGAAGGAGGAATTTGCAAACACCTGGTACTTCCATTTGGTGGCGAGGGGGCGAGGAGGCACACCATGGTGTACTCTACTGAGACGGGCGGGCAAGAGTTGGAGGGGAGCAAGCCATTGATGATGCAATGAGGCATCACTTCCCTAAGCTTAATCGATGTGTTCCAAGATGTGGTGACAGATAAGAGAGTGGAGATATGCCATGGTTTTCTGAGCTGCAGGTTGAGGAGTTGACTCAATCTTTCTCTTTGAAGGAGGTGAGAAGGGTGGTTTCTGATCTAAATGCAGATGACCCGTGGATCCGGATGGTTCTCCGATTTTTCCTTTAGGGAGTTCAAGGATTTAACTCGACCATGGCCGATCCTAAGCCCGAGTAAATTGAGGAGGGTTGCGCATTAGGTAGCCGACAACTAGCGAAAGAGAGATAAATTCCTAAACAGTGTTCTTTTATGATTTTGTCTCGAAACCGTTCGGATAAATTCCTAAATAGTGTCCATTTAAGAACAATATTTAGGAATTTATCTCGAACCCGTTCGGATCTTTTAATAATGGATTTAAGCAAACATCTAGATTTCGTCGGGGCGTTCCCTACTTGCGACGCGTTGTATCGCCCGAATGCAATGAGAAGTTGGCAACGGCCGCTACATCGCTGCCCGGATGTAGTTCAAAATTTGCAAGGGTTATCACATGAGAACATATGCGAGTAAATAAGTTAGTTCAGATGCATCGCCGTCTGGATGCAGTCCAAATTTTGCAAGTGTTCTCGCATGATGGACGCATGCGGGTAAAAAGTTAGTCCAAAAGAGGTTGCAAAGGAAGTTGCGGATAGGTAGTTGGAATATTGGTACTTTGAATAGCAAATCGATGGATATAGTTGATACGATGGAAAGAATGAACATTCAGATATTATGTCTACAAGAGACAAAATTGGTTGGAGAGAAAGCAAGGGAGATCGAGAAGACTGGCTTTAAATTTTGGTATTCAGGTAAAATAAGGGCAGAAATGGTGTTAGAGCGGTTGTTTATAAGGATCTGAAGGATTGTTTGGTTGATGTGCAAAGATCTGGAGCTCAGATTATTTTGCTAAAAGTGGTGCTCAAAGAAAAAATTCTAAATATCATCTCAGTTTATGCACCGCAAATTGGTTTAGATGATAGGATTAAATAAGCTTTTTGCGAGGATTTGAATAAGATTATGCAAGGAATCCCACAAATAGAGATGATTTACCTATATGGAGATCTTAATGGATATGTGGGAAAGGATGTTTAGGATATGCAGTGTTCATGGAGGACAAGGCTTCGTGGATAGAAATAAATAGGGAAAAGACATTCTGGATTTTATAACGGCTTGTGATCTTTTCATTGCAAATACTCTCTTCAAGAAGAGGGAGGAGCATGTAATTACTTATAAGAGTGGTTCAACTAGAATACAGATAGATTACTTTGCGTTGAGAAGAAGAAAGCAGTTGTATTGCAAAGATTGCAAAGTAATTCCAGGAGAGAGTCTAACCACCCAACATCGCTTATTAATCATGGAAATGCAAATAAAAGGGCTAGTAAAGAAAAGGAGGGTTTCCAAGATCACTGGAACTAGATGGTGGAATCTTAAATTGAAGCAATCAAGCTTCAGGGAGAAAGTTTTAGAAAACGTATCATGGATTGTAACGGATGTGCAGATGAGATGTGGGAGGCGGTAGCATCTTGTATCCGAAAGGTAGCCAAAGAGATGCTAGGAGAGTCAAAAGGAGGAGCTCCAGGCCAAAAGGAGGCATGGTGTTGAGTGAAGGGGTGCAAGAGAAGCTCAAAATTAAAAGAGCTTGCTTTAAAGCTATGTCTAAGGATAGAACAGATAAAACTGTCACAAACTACAAAATAACGAAGAATGAAGCAAAGAAGGCGGTTACCGGAGCTAAGTCAAAAGCTTATGAAGTTTTATACAAAAATCTCGACTCTAAGGAGGGCCAGAAGGATATATTTAGGCTGACTAAAACAAGAGAAAGAAAGACAAAGATCTTTCTCAAGTGAGATGCATTAAGGATGAGGAATACTTCCATAAGCTTTTCATAGGGGAAGGAAATAGAGAGATCACTTTGAGAAATCTAGCTAGTAGTGAAAGTTATTTCAATCGTGAAAGCTATAGACGAATACAAAGGAAGGAAGTAGAGGCTTTGAAGGTTATGAGACATGGGAAAGGTGTAGGATCTGATGATATTCCTATAGAAGTTTGGAGAGTTTTAAGTGAGCGTGGTTTGACTTGGCTTACAAATTTATTCAATGTCATTTGGTGAAGGAAGAAAATACCTGAAGATTGGAGGAGGAGCATCGTGGTGCCTTTTTATAAGAACAAAGGAGACATTCAAAATTGTTCAAATTACAGAGGTATCAAGTTGATAAGTCACACTATGAAAATTTTAGAGTGTGTGATCGAAAGAAAGTTGAGGCAAGTTTCCAAAGTAAAAGAAAACCAATTAGGATTCATGTTAGGTCGCTCAACTATGGAAGCCATCCACTTGCTGAGGAGAATAATGGAGATTTACAGAGCTAAAAGGAAGAACATTCATATGATTTTTATTGATTTAGAGAAGGCTTGTGATTCTATCCCACGAGAGATATTGTGGAGAGTTTTGGAGAAGAGACAAGTATGTGTCCTATACATTAACCTCATAAAAGATATGTATGATAGGGCTCATCTTGTGTAAGGATACGGTCTAAGAAGACTGACTATTTTGACATCAACATTGGTCTGCATCAAGGTTTAACTTTGAGTCCATTCCTTTTTACTTTGATTATGGACGAGTTGACAAGTAACATTCAGGATGAGATACCTTGGTGTATATTATTCGTTGATGATATTGTATTGATTGATGAGATTAGAGATGGAGTAAAATGAGAAGCTTGAAGTCTGGAGACATGCATTGGAGACTAAAAGATTTCGTATAAATAAGACTAAGACTGAACATATGGAGTGTACTTTTAATAGAAGCAATGGTGAAGGAATTGGGTTAAGATTGGTGATGATAACATTCTAAAGAGAGATTCTTTTAGATACTTGGGATCTATTTTGCAACATGATGGGGAAATTGATGGAGATGTTACAAATTGAATAAATGCAGGTTGGCTAAAGTGGAGAGGAGTCTCTACTGTTCTCTGTGATAAAAAAATCTTTTGAAAATCAAATGAAAGTTTTACAAACATTTGTGAGGCATGCTACGCTCTATGGATCTGAATGTTAGCCTATGAACCATAGACATGTGCAGAGAATGACAATAGCAGAAATGAAAATGCTAAGGTAGACGTGTGGATACACACGTAAAGATCGGATTCGAAATGATGCCATTAGAAGGAAAGTTGGTATAGCTCCGATCGAGGATAAGATGCGACAACATCGCTTAAGGTGATTTAACCATTTGCAAAGGAGGCCAGTTGATGCACCGGTGAGAAGATGCGAGTTTTGGAATGTTGAGCCAGCTAAAAGAGAGCGAGGAAGGCCCATGAAGTGTTGGAATGAGACTATACGAAGAGATCTTAGTTTTTTGGATCTAAGCCCGAGAATGACCTAAGATAGATCTGAATGGAGGCAAAGAATCCATGTAGGCGAGCTCGTCGAAGAATCCATGAATTCCGCTCACATTAGGGATGGAGCGAGTGAAGCGTCTCTGGCGAGTGAAGGGCGATGGAGAGGCGATCTCGTCGAGGTCGAAGGTGGAGTGTTCCCTGTTGGGGGGAGGAAGGGGGTCAGCCGGGGGGAGATGCTGCGCCTTCGTCGGTTGGTGAGGGTGCTGAGAAGCGTGTAGATGGGTCTGGCGGAGAAGCGTGCGACCGGGGAGGACGGGTGGGTGAAGGTTTCGCATAAGAAGCCGGGGAAGAAGTGTTTCCGCTGCGGAGTGCATGGTCATCTGGCTTCCACTTTCCGTCTTCCTCCTCGGTGTTATGCATGCGGAAATGTGGGTCATCGCATGGTTCTCCTGCAGGGTCGTTGGCGGTTCTCGTGGGTGCCCTGGGAGTAGGGCTCGGTCTCGTTGCATGGGTCGGGGCTGCATGGAAGACTTGACGTTAACTTCGGAGGCAGGGGCTCTCGCTCCTTGCGCAGGTGGTGCGAGGTGGCGACGCCAAGGTGTTGGGTCCTGATGCTTTGGTGGTGGGTGGAGGTGAGCAGTTGATGGGCGGTGGCGTTGGTCGTTCTTTTGCTGGGGGATGGTGCTCTTTCAGGTGGTGGCTCCCAGATGGGGCGCGTGTGGAGGAAGTGTCGTCTTCGTCGTTGGCGCTGAGTGGGCGGTCGGACGGTGGGGAGCCTCTGCATGGGGAGGCGATGCATGGGGAGGTGCTAAGTGGGGCGGCGGTTCAGGTGGGGAGTCTTCGCGCCGATGGTGGCTTCCTCGCAGCGGTGGGGGTCCTGCAACGGCCTGGCGTCTCTGTGGGAACTGATCCATTCCAACACCTTGGAGTTCTTGGGTCCTCGCTTCGGCGACGACTTCATCATACTAGACTCCTCTCGTTGCTGCGTTCGTGGTCTTTCCCCGGAGCAGCGGGAAAGGCTTTTCTCGTTTGATGGTGATGGCGACGTGGCGTAAAGGCGACTGAGGGTCACCGACGGGGCATCCTTTGCCTCGGAGGTTTGTGTGGCGGAAGTACGGGGAGTGCCCTTTCTCTCTCGCACGGTCCATGCCCTCTCCAGGGTGGTGGGGGACTGGGGGAAGTTTTGGATGTCCTCGACGATGGCTTACCGCCGGGCGCGGATTGGACGCGTGCTAGAATTCTGCTGGAATGCTCTTCGTCGTTCCTTGCCTCTGCTGTTGATAAGGTCCTCTTTGAATCCATGAAGATTGGTCGGTGGACTTTCAAGTTGGAGTTCTCCTTCCTCTCGCCTGCGGCGGTGCCGGCGACCTCGCCGTCGTCTCCGGCTGTCAAAGTTGACATCCATGACCTGGGGCGTGCGGGTCAACGGTTCATATTCTGGCTGCCACGTGTCCACCGTTGGGGGTGTTTCTGAGGGGACGCCCGGTAAGTGTATCTTCCCTGGACCGCTTTTTCAGGCTTCTCGGGAGATGTGTGCGGATCCTGACAGGCGTGGTTTCGTGGCTCTGGGCTCAATCGAGGTCGATTCGCATTCTTTCCAACCGCCTCTTCTGTCGACCAACTCCAAGCATATATCTATCTCGGGGCACGTGACCACTCATTCTATGTTTTCCCTTATCGGATCCGTCCTGTTCGGATCGTGGCCTCGAATGTGGGTTCCATCCGAACCGCTTATGCTTCAGATCCTCTTCCTTTGGCGTCCGTCTCTAAACTTCCGGGGCCTGCTATTTCGATGGTTTTGCCAAGGCAGAGATCCATCTGGAGGAATTAGACTCGTCTGTTGTGATGGCTCAGGTTCACTCACCTCCTTCCTCTACGACTCCTTCGGCTGTTTCTCTGCATGGTGCGGCTGTCGACGCCAGTGTTCTGTCTAGTACCCCAGGGACAGGTGATGCTCCCTCTGCGGTGGGGACCTCATCCACTTCAAGATTTGGGAAGAGCTATAGTAGGCGTATCCATTCACGCCTTGGCGACCCCATGGTCGCTTCCTGTTCGACGTTGAGAGACTCGGTGGTGGAGGCGGCAGGCCTCTCTCTTATTGGGGGACGCTCCCTTGGTTTTTAATGAAGGTTCTTTCATGGAACGTTAGGGGACTCGGGGAACCAGACAAGAGGCGAGCCTTGGGGATGCGTTTCTCCGAGTGGGAGTGTGATGTTGCTTTTATTCAAGAATCGAAACTTTCGGGGGTGGATGACTCCTTGTGGCGATCTTTTGGTGTGGGTGCTTTGGATGACTTTCGCACGGTAGATGCCATCGGGGCGTCGGGTGGCATTATATCTTGGCTTGGCGCTCGGCGATATTCTCTCTCTCTCTATGCGCGTGGGAAGACATTCTTTGTCTGTCGTGTTGACTCGGGCCGACTCTAATGCCTCTATTGCTTTCTCGTCTATTTATGCTCCTACTTGCCACTTGCTGCGGCGGGAGCTCTGGGAGGATCTGCGGGAGGCGGTCTCTGAATTCGAGGATCTTCCCTGGCTACTGGGAGGGGATTCTAATACCGCGTTCTTTCACCGGATGGCAAGTGGTAGAAGACGATTCAACTCCATCTGTTCTCTTTGGGTGAATGGCTCCCTCATTAATGGGGACAAGGAGATGGGCGACGCTTTGGTGGCGCATTTCAAGAATGTTTTTGGGTGCCAGTCGCCGCGCAGGTGGCGATGGTCGGGCCGGGGGGCTCCTTCTGTCTCTGACTCGATGCCATGGTCAGGCCGTTCTCTATGGCGGAGCTTAAGGACGTTGTTTGGGACCTTAATGAGGACGCCTCGCCGGGTCCTGACGGATTTTCGGTGGCCTTCTACCGCGATTTCTGGGATGTGGTGCTGGTGACGTAATGGAGGTTGCGCGCGAGTTTTATGATGGAAATCGTGGGTTTGATAAGATTAATAGGGCCCTCCGGCACCGATTGTCAAGATGGACGGGACGAACTATGAGCTCTGGGCTATGCAGTTCATGAGCCTCATGAAGTCTTACGGTAAGAAACATATCCTTACCAAGGATGAGCCAACGGGGAAAACAGGGATTCACGCCACATGGGAGGCAGACGGCGCGTATGCCAAAGTCTGGCTATCTGGGACGTTGACGATAGAGATCGCCAACGACGTACTGCATCAACCCACGACGAAGGCAATAAGGGATATTCTAGAGGCGACATATTCGCAAGCACAGAATGAGACCAAGATACTACAATTGCAACATGATATTTTTACAGTCAAACAGAATGGACGTCCTCTCCACTCACTGTACACATCCCTGCGAGGAATATTTGAGAAGCTCCATAGCTTCATGCCCTTGACGGCCACTCCTGAGCAGCAAAAGACATACAGGAATGCTACCATGGTGGGCGTATTCCCTGGCTGCACTTGATCCAGAATACGATGCTGCCCGCTCTCAGATTCTTGCTGACGCCACTATTCCTCCTATGGAGGAAGCTTCCGCCGACTTAGTCGAATCACTGTCCCGAGCTCTACTTTTAGCCAGACACCTTCGGCGATAGCTGCCTCCAAAGGACGAGGTGGCTCCTCTACTTTTCGTGGTCGTGGTCCCCATGGTCGTGGGGGTCGAATCCGTCAGCCTGCACTTATTGTCACCGTCTTGGTCACTCCGAGGATACATGCTACTCTAAGCATGGTTTCCAGTATCAGCTCGGATAGCAGCACAAGTTGAGTCTCCTGCACCTTCTTCTTTGGACCAGTGTTTTGATGATCTCGTTGCCAGACTGAGGAACATCATGCCCTCCTGACACAGCTCCAGGAGGCCAATCAGATCTATGATTACAAAACGGATTATGGACTCTGGAGCGACACATCACCTATGTGGGGACAAAGAGCAGCTTACTGCATATAGAGAGGTTCCTCCAGGGCGGACTGTGGGGATAGTCAATGGGGCGCATTCCCCGATTACAGGACAAGGGGAGATTACTTTGACGCCCTCCATGCGATTACAAAATGTGTTATATGCTCCTAATTTCTCTATGAATTTACTGTCTTATTAGCCAGATTACGAAGGATTTGAACTGTCGAGCCATTTTTGATCCATCGTCTCTTGTTTTTCAAGACATAGTGATTGGGGATGGCTGTGAGCAGAATGGTCTCTATCGTCTGGTCCGTACTCCCCTATGTCGGCGCATCACTCCACTCTACAGGATCAGCCTCTCCATATACCTGGCATCTCGTTTTGGTCATCTACCTCTTCAGAAGATGTGTCGTATTTTGCCACATATTTCTCAAAGTTCGTCCTTCCAGTGTGAGGCGTGTCAGTTGGGAAAGCATCATAGGTCCACTTTCCCGAGTCGTCAGAGTTGGAGCAGTAGCTCTCTTTTTGAGTTAGTCCATATTGATATTTGGGGTCCCAATCATGTACCTGATTATCAGGAGACACAGGTTTTATCTTGTTGCAGTAGATGATTTTCTCGCTTGTCTTGGATGTTTCTATTAAAGAATAAATCTGAAGCAGGAGATGTGATCCAAATGTTCATCAATGAAGTTCAAAATATTTTCTCTTCTACTGTGAAAATTGTGCGTTCTGACAATGCTATGGAGTTTTGTACTCGTACACTTTCCTTATACTTTTCCTCTCGTGGTATAATTCATCAAACATCATGTGCTTATACTTCACAACAAAATGGTATTGCAGAGCGGAAACATCGTCATCTACTGGATATCACTCAGACCCTACTTATTCAGAGTCGTGCTCTACATTCTTTTTGGAATGATGCGGTTCTCACTGCTTGTTATCTAGTAAATCGCATGCCCTCGTCTGTCTTGGGTGAAAGACTCCTTTCTCTATAGCCTTTCCTGAGAAGGAGTTGTTCTTTCTTACGCCCCGTGTATTTGGCTCTGTCGCGTTTGTCCACCAGTCGGCTCCAAGCCTTGATAAGCTCTCTCCCAGGGCTGTCAAATGCGTGTTTGTAGGGTACTCCAGGACTCAGAAGGGATATCGTTGCTTTGATCCTTTACGAGGAAAATACTTTGTTAGCGCCGATATCACATTCTTTGAATCTGTGATGTTTTTCTCTCCTACAGGTGACAGAATGACTACTCCCGAATCTGACACTGAGATCTACATGTCACCTCCTCCTACGAGTCAATTATCTCATGTACCAGTCATACCACCACCACCTCCACCACCACCACCACCACCTCCTCCACCACCTCAGATGCATGTGACCGTGGTTCCACCATTACCAAAACTTTACACTCGTCGGCCCCCTTCTGCTCATGGTCATTGCCCGTCATCTAGCATGCCCTAGGTTTGTTCTGATAACATGGTTTCTAACGATTGCTCTGGAGATGTTTCTATACAGGGATCAGTGCAGGATGAGGTTCCTGAGAATCTGGACGTACCTATCGTCATTAAGAAGCAGAGGCATACTTGTGCATCCTACCCGCTTGCTTCTCAGGTTTCCTTCCATCGTCTTACAGGAGACTTCCAGAAATTTGCAGTTGCTCTATCTGCCGTGGAAATTCCATGGACTTACCAGGATGCATTGCGAGATAGCAGATGGCGTCTCACTATGGAAGAGTAAATGGCCACTTTGCAGTCCCGTGGCACCTGGAGTCTCATTTATCCTCCTCCTGGAGCGTCTGTTTCAGTTACAAATGGTGTTTATTGTTAGACACCATGCAGATGGGAGCCTTAATCATTACAAAGCAAGGTTGGTGGCGCGTGGTTTTACGCAGATCTATGGAGTTGATTACATGGACGCATTCTCTCTGGTTGCTCGACATTCCACTTTGCGTGTTCTCCTTTCAGTTGTTGTGGTACGTGACTGGCCCTTATTGCAACTTGATGTTAAAAATGCATTTTTGTATGGAGATCTACAAGAGGAGATCTATATGCAGCAGCCTCCGGGGTTTGCTGCTGAGGGGGAGTGTCAACAGGTTTGTAGGCTCCATAAGGCAATATACGGCCTTAAACAGAGTCCTAGGGCATGGTTCCAAAAGCTTTCAGATCTGATTGAGCGACAAGGGTTCAAGAGGTCAAATGCAGATCACTCTTTGTTTATGCAGAGAACATCCAGAGGTACAGTTGCTATCATAGTTTATGTTGATGATATAGTTATTACAGGAGATGATGAGCAGGGAATCAAGATGGCAAAATATTTTCTTGGCAGTCAATTTGTGACTAAGAACCTGGGTACCCTAAGGTATTTCTTAGGGTTGGAATTCGCTAGAAATGCACAGGGCCTTGTGATGACCTAAAGAAAGTATGTTACAGACATGTTTGCGAAGATGTGCATGATCGGGTGTCGACCTTCTACTACTCCTATGGATCCTAGCATGAAGCTATATGATGATGATACAGATGAAGTCGACAAGAGAAGATACAGAAAGATAGTGGGAAAACTTCTTTATGTTACAATCACCAGACCGGATATCGCCTTTGCAGTGAGTCGAGTGAGTCAGTTCATGGAGCAGCCTCGACAAGTACATATGGATGTTGTATACATGATATTGCGATATCTAAAATCGTCTCCAGGTGCAGGATTACTCTTCAAGAAAGGAGAAACTCTCTCTATATCCGCATATGCTGACGCATACTATGCAGGTTATCCTAAGGATAGAAAATCGACTTTGGGATTTGCAGTGTTTGTTGGCAGTTCTCTTGTTTCTTGGAAAAGCAAGAAACAAACAGTTGTAGCTAGATCAAGTGTTCAATCCGAGTACAGGGCTATGGCACAAGCAAGTACAGAAATGGTGTGGGTTCGAGCAGTATTAGTTGATTTGCATATAGAGGTTCCTCTACCCATGGAGTTACATTGTGATAACCCAGGCTGCTCTGTTTATTGCAAACAACCATGTGTTCTATGAGAGAACAAAACATATCGAGGTAGACTGTCATTATACCAGAGATATGATTCAGAAGGGCTTGAATTCTACTTCTCATGTTAGTTCTGGAGAGCAAACAGCAGATATCTTTACCAAGCCATTACTCAGAAGACCATTCCAGAAGTGTTCGTCCAAGCTGAGTATGATTGATATATATGCTCCATCTTGAGGGGAAGTGTAGAGATATATGTGTCTTTCTATATTCTATATGTATTGGTTTCTTATTTGTATTTCTGTTTTTCCGCCTTGTGTAATTTACCCATAGGTCTCACAAGGATATGGTTACACATCTATTTTCGTAGCGTGCCTAATTCTTTCCATCCCTACTTACTAACATGTAGTTTAAGTTGATTGGCAGCTTAGCCGCTTTCATTGGCATTGTCTAGCGGCTTATTGTGCACTACTGTAGCAACCAAAACGCTGCGAGTCCGCAGCAACCATGGCAATTCACATTAATGAACAGACCCGGGCCCTCAAAAAAATAATAACAAACATGTGTCCTAACGCAGTTCTTGAGCTGCTGATGTGAAATAACATACCGTAGGAGCAGCAGCATTCTTCCCACCGGCGGTGAGACGGACGAGGAGATCACTGACAAAGGGCGCGACGAGGGGGTCCCTAGGGTTCTGGACGAGGACTTCCTGGGCGGTGATGATGGCCTTGATATGCTCGAGCTTGACGACGATGGCCCGCTCCCTGCCGAGCACCGTGGAGGGATATGAAAGGGCGGGATCCAGAATCCTGAGATCCCTGGCGGGGAGCCCGGTCCTCTTCATGATGGCGTGCTTCCCCAGCTCCTCCACGTGGGAACCTCCGCCGCTGCTCCCAAGCACGAGCCAAGCCCTCGTGCTGGCGCCCTTGCGCGCGGGGCGCGGGAGATGCGCCGTCGTGGGGGAGCCCTGAGGACGGGGAATCTCCATCGAGGAGGGGGGATGGGGGATGTTTGGTCATGGAGGAGCCAGAGGGTTTCGATTCAAGGGGTTTGTACTGAACAGCGTGAGCACGATGGGAACATCGAACATGGAATAATGACGGGGGAGATGGCAAAAGTCTCGTTTGGATCTACATGATCCTTTGACTTCGCTCTTTCCGCAGGAACTGGTGTGTCGGAGGGAGAAATGGTAAGAAAGGATTCTCCTTTTTACCCTCATTTTCTTCTGCTTTTTTATCTCTCAACGGATAGTATATTTATTTAAAAAAAAAGAGTTATTATCAATTGCATCGTTCTTGATTTCTGTGATATTAGTTACACCTCCTCCTTTTTTTCTTTAATATTAATATCAGTTATGCCTCTGTCTTCTTATAAAATTAATAGTTTTGTTCTTTCGTTAAGGTAAAATAGGGGTATAATTGATATTACAAAAAATAGAGAAGAAATTAGATATAGATATATCCAAATATCCAGCTTACCATATTCGAAAAAATACAGAATATGAATATCGGCATTCGAATATCAATCGAATATGAATATCAATTGTAAAAAATCACGGATGATGGACATGGTAATAGTAAAAGGATTCCGGATTCATATTCGAATATCCAAATAAAAAATAATCTATAAATATATATTTGCATACATATATAAATATCATGTCTAGTAAACAACTAAGTTAACCCAAGTCCATGCATCCCATAGATCTCTGATAACAACTATGTCTCTTTGCCTCGATAACTCCATAGGAATCATAATAGGAGAAGCCTCAAGTAGACTTCAACCCCTTGACGAGAGTATCTATAGAGTTTCTCCTCTGCAACTATAACTACAATTGATTGGTTGAATATTTCTATTATATTGTGTGTATTGTAATGGTATCTTTTTTTAATCACTTCAAACTTGGCATCTTATTCGATTCATATTCTATCTTATTCAATTCAAATTCATATTCGATGGTCTGTATCTCATTATGTTAAGATATGGTTCCCTAAATTCATATCCGACTCATATCTGTATATGTATCTGTATTCAATAGAGGTGAAGCGAATATGTATATGGAAATAGTCATATTTGATCTGTATCCGATCTGTTTCCATCCCTAACAAAATAGGCAGACCTCTGATTTTTGTAACAAGTCAAGGGTTCAGCTGATATTACAAAAAGGGAAGGGGCGTAACTTATATTGCAGAAGTTAAGAAGGGCACAGGTGATAAAAACCCTTAGAAAACAAGACAATAAAATGAAGAATTTAATATGATGTTACACGGATGCAACGAGATATATGTCTATTTGACCGCTAATGTACTTGTTTTTAAGATGATATTATTATGTATTTTTTATTTGGCGGATACGAATATGAGTTTTTTTATGCGGATACGGATATGGATACGGATACTATTTTTAAATTTTTTTGAGGATATGAATATATATACATGGTTACAATTTTTTTCCATTGATACTGAATCAGATATATGTATTATTAAAATATGTGTGTCTATCATAAACATATATTAATATGTGTATAAACAAATACCTAAATGTAGCTTTGTTTTAGAGTCATTTCAAATGCAGGAAGAAAATTTTACATGGTAATACAAAAAATGTCCCAGCTATACCTCGATTCTCAAACATGGCCTCATTTTGGAAAGCTAACAATAGGGGTCCAATCTTTTCTTTTGTGTAAAATACATGCTTCCATAAGCTTATGTGATCCTTCTATGTCAATGTTAAAGCATAAAGTTGAAAGTCTGGTATCATTTTTATAACATTTCACAAATGAGTCTCCTAAGTGAGATTTGAGGCATATTTGAAATATTTTCTTGGTAATTCACCCAAATATATATATCTTATGTTATCTGACAATATGTTATAAAAGTAAATTTATTTTCTTTTTTTATTTTACCGTATTTTGTTGTTTATGTAATTTTATTAATTAACTATTAAATCCAACATAAATAAATATTTACGTTGAATTTAAGTGTCGGGAAAATTTTATTATGATCATCCATGTTCATTTGTAAAATATTCATATCTGAAATATGATTATTCATTTCCTTTTCGGTATCCATATTTGAGAATATGGTTTGTAATTATCAATACTCACAAGATATATGCTTTTGTATAGGTATTCAGATTTTAAAAAGGATAAGATATGCTAACACTTATATCCATATTTTTATCTGTATGTTTGCATCCGTAGTTACAAGTTTTCGATCCCAAAGGAAAAAAATATTTAAGTATCCAAGTTCTTTCATCTCACGGTGAGGCCAAAAATCACTAGAATTGCTTACATCTTGAACATGATCCGAGTGGATAGATGGCTTGTCATCTTGATCCCAAAACATTGAGGATGGAAACTAAAATTTGATCTAAGGTAGACCAAAGTTTTCAAGATGGACAGATAAAGAATTCAAAATTTTACAAAAATTCTATTACAATGTTTCTTCCAACTAATCCAAACAACAGAAAATTTGTTGTCAACAATTTTATGGTTGAATGAAGGTGAGACGGAGAGATGATTTAATTTAGGGATATTTACACTCATAACAATGAATAGTTCGTATTTATGTACATAGCCATCATTAATCCATAATTACATGAGAAACCTCGAATAGTTACTCATTCTCACACTCATAGCCTTCCATTACTTTAGTTCATTAACTCAACCAGGCCATTGAGTTAATCTAACATATGATCTATCCAACATATATTAATAAAAACACCAGAAAAAGCCCCCCCCCACACACACACACTCCTTTCTGTTAATTTCCTCCATACCCCCACCCTCCTTGGCTCAAGCCACTGTGACCTCCTCCTCCGACTCCTATTCCTCCTACAGCAGCGAGTGCCCCCTCCTCCGCCTCCTCTTCCTCCCTTGCCTACACCTTCGTTGGACCACTCTTCAGCCACTTTCCCACCACGTTTGGCAGAGAGAGAGCGGGGGAGGGAGGGAGGGAGTACTGATAGTGCTCCTATCCCATTGTCGAGCATGCATATGCAACAAAGAAGAGAGAGCGAGATCGCCATTGTCGACAAGCTTCTAGTTTTGTCACGCGACGAGCTTCCATAGCAGCATTTGCATGTATGCGATGATCCATAATTCGTCCTTTCATTTCATTTGATTCCAAGTAGGTGAAGTTCTTGTAATTTTAGTTTTGATTCGTGTTGTTTTTCATTTTAGTTTTAAAGTCAATTTCGTCAGATTCAAAGAGGGTATGCCTTCATTGATCATGTTCTTTATCTGAACTTTATGGATCACGTATCCACAATCGAAGATTGATGGAACCTGTGTGTGAAACCTTCTTCATCTGAGAATCATCTAAATCTCAGGAGTGTCTTTAATGATCATGCATCATTGAGTAGATCAGTCAATACACATGTGTTCAAGATCAAATTATATCAACCTGGAGCTTCTTTTGATACGGGCACTACCGCATCTTGCTAGCAAAACCCAGCCCTCTGTTGTTTCGCATGAAGGTCAGCACTGGACCCATATCCATTGTCTCAATCTCCTGCAGTCGCTCTCAACCAACAATGAAGATACAAAGCTCTCGAGGTCGCCATTCTACAGCCAACAACCATCTCTGGTTGAGGTCGCAGCCGACATCCTCCACTCTCCAGAAGTCATTGCCATGCTCCTCTAGGCGTTCCTTATCGAATCCATCTTCGTCTCCCGCTATTATTGTATTGTGAGGCATCTCCATTGCTCATCTCGACTCTGTATCCACACCACCATCGACCCAACTAATAGGGGGTTGAGTCCTTAGAGAAGAAGAAGAGGGTGGGGGAACAAGACAAGGGGTACCATTGTCAAACAATTGACAGATTTCATCAAAGTTAATGATGAAATGGATGAAATTTAACACATAGTCATGTCATGTAAGGGTTAAGCATTATTCATGATTTTGTATGTAAGTCATGATTATTGAGGGTTAATTCATGATCACGTCATAGCGAAAATTATCCCAAATTCATATGTGCACCTTTTTCTTCATTTAAAACAATAAAAGGCCCGAGTTCTAAGACTAGGGGCATCATCCGATCGGGTTTAGGGTGAGTATTAGTAGTCCCAAACCTATACCTATTTATAAAACCATTACCCAAATCTATATATTTATTTAATTGGAAGCCTAAGCAGATACCCATATACCCATCGAGCATACATGTATCAAATGGGTATCTGTTTATCCAATATAAAATTAATCTTGAACTGCCACATCCCATGGATCATGATACGCAGCAACCATACCTTAAATATCACAGTCACATTCATAACATGCACATTTTAACAAATGTATTTATTGCAGAAAAATAAGCAATTAAAGAAGGAAATGTATGAGAATAATTCATTTCATTCACAACATGACATACCGGTAAGATATCAATAGCACCATGTCCCCAATATGTACAAAACTTAAAAATATCCACAGAGTGTAAGTACAACAACTGTCTCTCAAAGGTACAAAAGCATGAGTCAAAAACTACTAAAAAAGAACTATCAAGTATGCACCATATAAGTCCAACTGAAACTGAAATGCTCCAAAACACCAAAACCACACCTTGTTGTTGTGGAGGGTCCTGCAAACCTGTTGGATCACATGAAAAAGGGTATATTATGAGCAAACCTTAAATGACATGTAAAACAATAGGTAATCAGGTAAAAGTAGCAAGCAATCACTAGAAGAGATGGTTAGGATTAAAAATATATCAACAAGGCTTCCTTAAATTAATGGTTCTGTTTCAAAGTTGAAAGTATTTTGGTTACATACACATTCTAAGCTTTAAGTTCAAGCTTCAAATTCTTATTTAAGACGTCATTTTGCCCGTCCTCTTTGTTGATGCCTATGTTTTTCTTTGTTATTATTGCACGTGTCACCATTCTCTTTCTATTCAATAGGTGAATGTAATGCCGTCTAATTATGTTTCTAGTTATGAGTGACATGTTGCGACTATTAGAGAAATTGGATGGAAATACACTATTGCTCCTAACAACAACTCCAAGCCTCAATGCAACTTTTGTGGGAAGAGAATTGTAATAGGTGGAATCACAAACCTAATACATCTCGCTAGCGGATGTGTAAAAGTGGCCAAATATCATGCATGTCCTAAAGAGATTAAGGCTGAAGTGAAGGCTCATTGAGAAGGGAAGATCAAGAAAAAGGAGAAAGTAAAAAGAGGAGAGGATTTAATGACTTTATGTTTCATAGAGAACTTTGTCTTGCATGATTCTTATGAAGATAATTTCTTATACACACATAAGCTTCAAACCACTACCGAGAGGAATGCATGTAAGATGACACTACGAGACTCTACGAGGAGTGAGCATGAGGGACACGAATTTAGTGGTTGTGGTAGCCTTGGACATGTTGGTGGTAGTTCAAGGTTCTCTATAAATATTGGAGCAAGAAGCGACACTAGAAGAACCGGTGGTGCAAATGAGGTACCACTAATGAAGACACAAAAAGGTAAAGGAGTTCCTAAGAAAGAGCAGCCCTGCTCACTGTTGTTCCAAGCAAAGGTCCAAAGAACAAAACCGTAAAGAGGTTGTCCACTAAAGCGAGGGAGCGATTAGGAAGGGTAGTTATAAAGTTTTTTATTGGAGAGATTATCCTGAAAAATGTGGAAAAAGGACCCTTATTGCAACGTGCAATTGATCAGATTGTTACACTTGTAGGAGGCATGATCTCCAACTCCTTATGATATAATGAGTAAATATATCCACATAGAGAAGGAGAATATTGGAGAATACATTGCAGAATTGAAGAAGAAGTGGCTTGAGTATGGTGTGAGCCTATGTGTGTTAGAATCTTGTTCCTCCTAATAAGTTCATTTTAAAGCTAACATATACACATATTGGATCTGCTTGCATTTGTGTATTGTTTTGCAGAAAACTTCAACAAGCGCTAGATCTTAAGTGAAGCTCATCAGAAGTTTTTAAGTTTAATATTATATATTGTCAAAGCTTAATCGCTCTGTAATTATTACTTAAATACCAATTTACTCTACGGTATGCCCAAGAATTGTATCTTCATACAATCACATTAGAGTTACATGTGTTTCTCTCAAAGTCAGCTTCAAGATCAAGTAAAGACCAAGTCAATCTATACTCAGATTGATCGATCATACATTTCTTATTGATCCAACGGAGCCTTATCAATCAAGCCTATGATATAATTCATCATTTCTAGCTCCAGAAGATTCCTTATTTTGATCGACCATATTTCAAACTTCGATTGGTAAATCTTTTCTGATCTATAAGAATATTTTGTTGATCTATCAATATTTGGGTATTTCTTTTATTTGAATGTTACCCTTGATTAACCGGTAAGACTTACTTTTGATTGACCAATCTTTAAAATTTTTGAATTTTGAAATTGAATGATTTAATCGACAAAAGATCTTTTGTGATTGATCAATGCTTGACCGATAAATCATAACATTTCATATCATCGATCAATATTTGAATTTTGAATTTAAAACTTACTATTTTTATCCATTGATAGTTACACCCTTGAAATACTATAAAAGGAGATCCCTACCCATTCATCTCATCATACAACTCAGCTCGAGTCCTCTAGAGCTATCTTAGCATCTCTTTCTCTCTATTATTATTGACTCTTCTTCATTCTTTATAGAGGAGGGTGTTAAAAGTTTGCAAGAAAGCTACTCTTGAATCACAGCTCTTCAAGGTCTCTGCGTAAAGTCGAAGTCTCCTTTAGGCGCTGAAGAAATTGATGATATTTTTCTATATATAATTTTTAATCATATTATACATATATTTGCTTAAATCTATATTGTGAATATTCATCATCATATAATTTTTAGCATATTATTTGATAATATCTTTGATATTGATACTATTGATATTCTTTCAAAGATCATTTTATTGTTTATCTTGTTCCACTAACACCATTCTACATATACTCTTGGAGTTCTCTCTACAGGTAGCTCGAGGTGAAGCCTCAAGCACTGTTTCAGTTAAGCTTAGTTGTAGTGTTGACTTTGTTGTTTAATCAAAAGTAACTTCGGTATGTGATCGAAAGTTGTAAGATACTCAACTTGTTGGTTGAGATATACATCTAAATATCTCAAATAATAGTGGAAAGTTTGATTAGCTCAGCTAACCGAAAATCCTAAGTCGAGAAGACTTGGGTCGTGATTTTTACCTGCATGGGTTTCCATGTAAACATCATGTGTACTATGATTGCTATACGATGGCTTGTGATATTTGTTTGGAGATTGTTGTTTATTTGGTACTTTGTGAAAAATTAACACCTACCGTACTCCATTCATCCCTCCCCTTTGGAGTAGAATCGATCTGAAATAACTATCAAGTTGTATCAGAGTGAGTTCACTAATTCGGAGTAAAGCTTTGATTGCAGGCCTTGTGGTACCTGCAAGAAGCTTCAGCAACAACAAGGATGAAAGCCAGTCCAAAGTACATCCTCCTCATTTTGATAGTACAAGCTAGACCTATTGGAAAGTATTCATGAAAATCTTTTTGGAATCTATAGATTATGATGTTTGGAATATTATTGAGTTCAAATATGAAAAGCATATTTCAACAGAGGTAGTCCCATGATGGGTGCTAAAAAGAAGAAGGCTACTAACAACTTGAAAGTGATTAATGCAATATTTTGTGCTATTACCAAGGAAGGGTTCAATAGAGTCTCAGCCTGCAAAACATCTTATGAGATCATGAATAAGATGAGCATCACATATGGAGGCACGAACAAAGTTAAAAAGATAAGAATTTGTCTTCTATATCAAAGGTACTTTTCAAAATGGGTCCAGATAATCCATTAAAAATATGTGTATCGGGTTCTTAGGTCCGATCAACAACCTGCTCAACCTTGGTGTCACGATAGAAAAATCTGATCAAGTCAAGAATCTTATCAGACCCCTTACATTTGAGTCAAGCACCACAACGACGGTTATCAAAGAAGCTGAGCAAAGAAAGTGATGATACTAATACCATGCCCACGATGATCTCACAGGGAAACTATTGTTTTATGAAGTAAAAAGACAACAAGCAAATGAGACCAATACAAAAGAAAAGAAGAGAAAGAATCTTGCTCTTCCAACTACTAAAGATTCAAATGAAAGCACTCATGAGGATTTTGCCATGATCATAGAATCTTGTTATATTGGGTATCTTCTTCTTCTCCCACTTCCATGATTATTGATTGTTCTTCATGCTTAGAAGCCCATATTTCATTATTTTAAGGGGCGATCAGTGAAGATATATCCTAATTGAGGTATTGGTAACTCTTGGTAAAGGAAAACCACACTACACCTTGTAAATCTGATGACAAATACAAATGGTGATGCGAGGCATAAGGATGTTAAATAGGGTATATATGCTTGAGAGAAAGGCTGTGAAATGTGATGGAGTTGTTGTTCTTCCTTGGATGATTAGTGTAAGAAGAGAGCGATAGATTGTCAAAATCTCTTTTGTAGGAGAATGCAAGAATGGGAAGTGAGTGTGGCTCGAATTCTAGTGGAGGATGTCACATTCTCCCATTAGGAGAGATGTATGTCCCCACGTCATGAGGTACAATAGTAATTCGGTGGGTGTGCCCAAGAGGAGGCATCTCAAGGGCCCTCAGTGACAGGTGGTGACTTCTTGCAAGAGAATCTTATGATTGATGGAGATGGTCCAATGCGAAATCAAGAAACATGGAGATCGTGATGGAATTCAACTTGAGGAGATTACTAAGATTAGGAAAATTTTCCTTTTTAGAAAATTATAATGCTAACATAGTATATTTGAATTTCGTGCAGTCCTTGAAAGATAGCTGATTATATGTGATCAAATATAATTATGAACTTGATTGATTGACATTATTGTTATAATCTGTCTTAGAATGTACCTATAAAAATAGGGCTAGTCATTCCCCAACTAAAAGACAATACAACACAAGACAACAACAATAGGTGAAAGAGAGAAGAGAGAGCAAGGGAATGAAGAAACTTGTACTTGTCCTTCTTAGTGATTTTTCTTCTCTGGTAGTTTCGAGATGCTAGCGATCGTTGTTATATTAGGTTATGTTTTTTACATGCTTTAATGGTGATTAATTGTGCTTAAGGTCTTATGTTATGTATTTCACAATTTTTTAAGGTGGTCAGCGGAGATTTAGTCCATATGAGGTGTTGGGTGAGTCATGGTAGAGGAAAATTGTGCTACACATTATAAATCCGACAACAAACATAGATGGTGATGTGGGGGGGGGGGGGGGGTAAGTATGTCGAACAATATGTACATGCTTGAGGGAAAAGATATTGCATGTTATGGATTTTCTTATTTTTCTCAGGACTAGTGGTATCAAAAGAGAGCAATAGGTTATTGGCATCTCTATTACAAGAGCATGCAAGAAGGAGAAGAAAGTGTGATATGCTTTGTTAGTGGAGGATGGCATGATAGAAAAAATCTATCTAAATTCAAGGGCAGTGGAATAGCTAACGCCATTGTTGTGACTTTTGTTATTGACATGGAGAGAGAGCCCTAGATTTTCCTCTAAAACGTATGTCTTTTATCACTCTCTCTTGTTAATGGATCACAACATAGAAAAGAACATACGACATTTGGGGATCGATGGCTCTATTTTATTTGGCTAGACAACAAAAAACAATTGCTCATTCACCTTCATCTTTTGTTCATCATCAAGAGAAATTATTCTCTCATTAACGACAATAATGGGTGCACCAATAATAACTCTTAATGTCCAAACCAATGAGATTTTCAAAACCCCAACATGGCACATTCTCTAGTCATAAGAGATTTGTGATTGTGAGGAGGTACAACACTGATTGTCGGATGAGTCCAAAAGGAGGAATGTCGGGATGCTCTAGCAATGGTTGTGACACCAAGAGGCATTTGACAACTTGCGAGAAAATCTTATGAATAAAAAGAATGGTCTAGTGTAAAATGAAGGTAATGTGGAGATCTTTGTGCCATTCAACTAAACATGGAGATTATTGGGAGTCAGAGTTTTCCTCTTTGGGAGAAAATAGAATCATAATGTGATATGGTTGAATTCCATTCAATCCTTGAAAGGAAATTGATTATACCTGATCAAATCTCGTTAGGATCCTGATTGTTTAAGTTAGATGATTATAATCAGTCTAAAATTGTATTCGGGTCTTCCACAAATCCATAATAAAACAATACATGACAATTATAGAGAGAGAGAGAAAGAAGAGAGCGTAAGAGATCAATGAAATGATAAGAGTTTTAGTTATTCTGTTTCTTGGTACTTTTCTTCTTCGGATGTTATCATTGTTTTATCGAGTATTTTCTTCTTATGTACTTTCATAGTGCATGATTGTATTGGTTTTTCTACGATAATATATATAATTACAAGATTTAAAGATAAAGACATTGACTTAGAATATAACAAAATTGACAAGTAGCAGCAAATAACTTAATATTCATTGCTATATTATAAGATGTTAAGTATATAACATTAGATATTATTCATTGCAAGATTATCTCTATTTTTCATTGCAAAATTATCTCTATTTTTTGAATTTGCCAAGAATTCATATTTTTTACTGATTGTTTATAAAACTATGAGTATTCATTGACATTTTTGCTTAAATTTCTATTAACCACCACCAATCTAATAACGATAAGAAAAACAATTCTTGAAAAGTCAACTATAGTCATCTTTATATATCCCGTTGCCTTTAGACATTTGTTATGAACTTTAACAATAAAACATAATTTTACAATGATTATTATAACTTTTTCATCAAAAAAAGTACAACAGTTGTTTACATTATTAATTTCTATATATCTATTTGTTGTAGAAAGCATAGATTTTGAGCACTCTACGCGAGCATATAGTTAGTTATATGTTTAAGAGGCATTTATGTAATTATATGAGTTTTCATATAGATAGGTATTTCTTTTGACCAAGTTTTATTATTAAATTATTATTATAGAAAATTAAGTTCTAGCTACGTTTTGGTTTGGCTACAAACTTGCATGACAATTGCGAACTTTTAAAGCATCTAGAAAGGGTTTTTTACACTCGCACTCTATGGGATTCTCCTATTACAATGACATGCACCCCTTCCTTTTTTTTCAATAAAACTCATCCTCCTATATTCTTACAAATATTCATAGTTCTACTTTTTCATTAAAGCTTAATAGGGACAAAATTGTAATAGCAGAAGGGGGACACTATGAATTTTGTAAGAATATAGGGTACGAGTTTTATTGCAAAAAGGTAGGGGCATAATTGTAATTGCATAATCCCAGAGGGGTACAAATGTAAAAAACCATAGTAATTCAATTTTCACTATTCTTTCTTTTACCTAGCGAGTTCTCTTTCTGCTCAAACCCCTTTAGCAGAAACATTTTAGCAATAAGTTTTAGTTTTACAAAATATTATTATTCGTTATTTCATATTTTGAAATATAAAAAAGATGAGTAAATTATAAAAAGTCTTTGAACTATACACCCAATTTTAATGCCATACTTGATCTTTAAAAGATAACAATGTGGTATCTGATCTTTAATATTTGTCTTAATCTTGTCCTTGACTACTTTTATTTAGTTGATTATTTTGTCTTTCTAACTTTAAATCACAACATCTCAAAATCAAATCGAGACAAATATTAAAGATCGGATATAATATTTTCATCCGTTAGAATTCATGTATGACATTGATGTATAGTACATGAACTTTTGTGTGATTGACTAAAAAAGATTTAAGCATTTTATTTATCTTGCATTTAAATAAGCTCAAATCCACATTAAATTTCGGTCACGTGCAGAATTCGTGGAACACACTTTTCCTATTTTCCCTCAATTGGCAACTTTGCCATTACACTTTAAAGGACCCGGGTACGAATCTGGACCCGAATACCAGACATACTATTAGAAAAAACTTTGCCATTACAAATGGTTGGATAACGTATTCATTTTAAAATAGAAATATGATATCGATAAAGATATGAAAAAAAATATTTGCGTATCTTAAAAAGTAGATACTATGCATAGGCTCTTGCAAAGGAAACGAAAATATTGGATGTACTTTCATCGTTATAATAATATAAAATATCAAATATGATTAAATAATGTACGAAATTTTGCATGATAGAAATTACAATAAATCTACCATTACTTTTATATATTAAAACGGACATAGAATATGGATATAGAAATTTGCAAATATCAAAGTGGTATAATATACATATGCATATTTGTTTTAAACGGATACAAACACATTAGTCAAAATCAAAATCTGTATAAAATAGATACGTAATACATAAAATCGACATGCAACACCAAATTAGTTAATGCCAATTTTCATTCTTCCATCATTAAATTCTTAACTATGATTATTTTATATTACCAAATAATCTTTGATTCTTTATGTTTGCAATGAATACCTTATTCGTTCCTAAGTTGCCTTCAATGAATCATATACTGAAACTTATCCGTATAACATTAATTTTGACAAAGAAGTCAACGGAAATAATCTTTGTCATATGAACCCATAGAAGCGAGTACTATATGACTCGTCGTGGATTATAGGAGTAGAAAACAACTGACACAAAATACTATTCAGTGTCATAAATTTAACATCGGAACATACGGAAAATTATAGGACAAAAAATATAAAAAAAAATCATTTTAAAAGCCATACAGATCAAAACCTCGAAACAGACCTATATATATTAAAACGAAGCATGCAGACAGAATACTGGATCCGCAAGTACTGTATTCCACAGAAAATGTACTGAAGATAAACGAAGTTTGCGTTAAAATCACTGGTGGTATTTCTACAGCCGCCGTCGGAAGATGATCTCTGCCCATAAATTTGCAGGAACTCGCGTGAGCTGATCAGGAGGAAAGCCACTGTAAAATTTCATCAGCAGCTCTCTTGAAGGTCTCTTCGACTGTGGGTGCCTTTGCCAGCTGATCTGGGAGCCCATTTACCTGCATATTATCTCAACAAAAATTAATTTAATAATTATGATATGGAGCAAATTTTAATCGAAGTGCGCCATATTTTAAGGCAACTGGAATACAAAACTGGATGTCTCAAATTTCTACCTATTTATACGCGTAGAAAATCATCAAATCATTGTTTACGTAACCAATTTCGAATAGGAAAACCGACAGAAAGTTCTGAATCTCTAAGAATTTGACTATTTATTCTGGGTTTACTGCCCTTTCAAGAAACTTCCATGTTCTCTTTTCGACTTTATATGGCATGGGATGTTGTTGGATGGGTTTCCCTGTGTTGCGCCCGGTAGAAGTGGGGAGCAGAAATAACATATGGATAAACATGCGAAAAAATAGACCACATACAAAATTTACAAGTTCACCTGAAATTGGGTTATGTTTGATCTCTCTCGATATGGTGTAAGAACTGAAGTATGGTAGATTATTCAAATGGCTAATCTAATGGAGGTTTATATAGTATCCCCGTGCTCATACAACCTAATCTCACAAGAAACAAGATCCAAATCTCAAGGGGAGCATGCTCGAAATCCCAAAGCAAGTATTATCTAAATTTGAAATCAAATAGGGCTTCAAATCTCAAAGCGAAAAAGGGCTTTGAATCTCAAAGCAAACATGATCTCAACGACCAACGGTGGGGATGTCACGTCACTCGTTCTACTATGTATCATGCTGAAGAGACGGGTTAGGATACAATCTGAGCCCAAAATAGACCTTCAAATCTGCTAGTATCTAATGTATTTCACCATCCTCCTTGTGGAAACTCAACCCTTAATTAGACATGAGAGTAGTCCTAATTATTGCAATAAGTATAAATATCATAAGGAAAATAATACATTCTAGGAATATGAATACTCTAATCCTAATATTATGGGATTTATGATTTTCATGAATCCTCATTCTCTTATGCCCATCCCTATATAAATGACACATGACTCCTCAACCAAAGGCATCAAACTCATTATAGAAATCAAAAGGAGAAAGAGAGCAAGAAGAGAGGAGTTTGCTTATTAGCCTGTCTTAGCACGTGAAGAGGTCGAAGTGCATTCATGCCCCCATATTTTTGGACTTATGTGACTTCAAATCCCAATCCATTGATGATTTTAGGGATAAGCTTGCTTTAAAACATCCACATTTATGCTTATTTGTGTCTTCATAGAGAGGGATGATTTTGTCTAAGCCCCTCACGAGTTATAACCATCTATTATATTGCTTAGTTTTAGGTTTCTATCATTCCCATGATTTTTACCCTCTGATTAAGGGTTCCCCGCTTTAAAATTTTACTTGTGCATATGTGGTAAATTTTTTCTTTGGTTGGATTTTATTTGTGGATATAAGCCCGTGATTGACCCAAGATAGATATGAATGGAGGCGAAGAATCCATGTAGCCGACCCTACTTAATTGTGGGAAAATGCTTTATTGTTGTTGTTGTTTGTTGTTGTTGTTGGATTTTATTTGTGATTGTAATTATTTTGGAGTTGGCATAACATCTAGGATCCATTTATCAATTTTGTGTTTTCCATGTTTCAAACTTTATGAAGGAATGCATTCCCAACAAGTGTAATCATAGAAGATATGGTTGATAAAATGGAATAAAACACTAGTAGGATGATTGACCTAAATGAGACCAAACATTATTTATGGACAAACACGATGAAATATTTACTGTTTATGAAGGCGATGCATCTTCTAAAATTTGCAACCAAGTGTGAATCGAAGAGCAATGATGAATGAGATTTTGAGAATGAAGTTCGTGGATTTGTTCAACAGTTTATGTATGAGAATGTATACAATCACATTCAAACTACAACTTGTAGATGGACACTTTGGTCCAAACTAAAGAAACATGCTTACTTCGAAGACATGGAACAACAAGTTATTTTATACTCAAGAGATCGATGCAATTAAATCAAGGATGGTAATCCTCTTCCAGATTTACTAAATGAGTTTCAAGATATTTCCTGTTAGATTTAAAATTTAAAGATGAAGGTCTAGGTTTTCTTGCTACTCCTCCAACTAGTTGAAGGCGAAGTTCTAGATTTGTTGCAACTTCCTACTTTTCCAAGTGGTTGGGAGACATCTAGAATTTTACTCACCAACTCCACATCTATAGCAGCTTTTTTTCCTTAGAAATCACTAATGCAAGTAGTTTGAATAAAAAGATGAGAAGAAATTCTCAAGATTCTTTATCACAATTGAAGATTTTAGCCACGAAAAGCAGGATGAGAAGAAAATCTAATAATAACAAAGGGAAAGATCAAAGAAAAAGTAAGCAGAGATCCTAATATAAAGATCTGGGATATCACCATTGCAAGAAGAATCTCCACACTAAGAAATATAGCTTCTAATATAAATGAGAGAAAATAAAGGGAAAGCAAGAAAAAGAACGATGTGGATTACAATTTTGTTGCCATCACTGTTGATCATGATTTGTTCATTGTATCTGACATGTATATAATGAATGTAGTTGGAGATGACACTTCCTATCTAGTTGATAATGGTTCAACCCTACATGTACCCTACATGTGACCTCTACGATGAGTTTTCACATCTTATACTTTCAGTGATTTTGATATTCTTAAAATGTCATGGGAAACACTTCCTTGTCTAGAGTTATGGGTATGGGGTGATGTCATTTGTGGATTGCCACTAGAGTCCTTTTGAAACTAGAGGATGTAATGCACATTCTTGATATGCATATTCATTTGATATCCACGAGAGACCTTAATGATAAAGGTGATTGCAACATTGGCCATGGACAATGAAAGTTTATGAAGTGTGCGTTACTTGTGTCTCAAGGAAGAAGTGTAAAAATAACTTCTATGTTATGCACCCATTAGTTTTCAAGATTGCAGTGAATGCAATTGATGATGAAAATTCAATTGAATTGTAGCATTAAAGATTGAGACATATGAGCGAGAAGGGCATACACATCTTGATCGGGAGGTATTTTCTTTCAAGTTTAAATAAAAATAAGATAGAATGATGTGCTCGTTACTTAATCAGAAAGCAATCAAGAGTTGCATTCAAAAGTAACACTAAGAAGACATAAATACATGAGTCAGTTCACATATATTTATGTGGTCCTCAAGAGGTTAGATCTCTTACCCTGATTACTATTCACAGGGGTACTTCCTCCTCACATATTACTATTCACCCACCCCAACCCAGCCCAACCCAACCCTGTCCAACCCAGCAACCAAACAGGCCAGAGATGCACTTTTGTCACCTATATTGGTAATTTTAAGGAAGCCATGGGTATAAACCTTAGAGTGGAAAGATTATGTCCTTGATGTGTTCATGGATTTTCATGCCCTTGAAGAGAGGTAGACAACAAAGAAGATAAAGTGCTTATACAGTGACAATGACGAAGAGTACATGGGACCCT
The DNA here is from genome assembly GCA_037367405.1 of Ottelia alismoides. Taxonomy (NCBI): domain Eukaryota; kingdom Viridiplantae; phylum Streptophyta; class Magnoliopsida; order Alismatales; family Hydrocharitaceae; genus Ottelia; species Ottelia alismoides. Next base: position 548,368 of record JAZKJV010000242.1, on the reverse strand, counting down.
TTGACAGATTTTGCATGTCCTATATGAATAAAAATAAAAAAACTCCACCAAAGACTCCTTGACTGAATGTTGTTGTTGAGAGGATGATCATGAACCTTATATATAGAATCAGGTGTCTACTTTACAAGATAAGGCTCCAGTTCCTTTTGTAGCGAAACCATGAATACTTCTGCTCATATGATAACATGACTCCACATCTACTTTGGATGGAAATATCTATGTTAGAATATTGCATAAACAAGATGTTTACTATGAGAAATTACATGTATTTATTTGTAGAGCCTTTGTGCATTTTCCAACAAATGAGAGATTGAAGTTGGAGTTAAAGGCCATGCACTATGTTTTTAGAGGATATTGACATGATTAATTTGGCTACAGATTATATGATCTTGTAGAGAAAAAGCTTCTAAGAAGTCGAGATTTAACATTTCTTAAAGATATGAACATCACCTATATTTAGAAGGTTTCCAAGGATCCATATCAGAATAACTGTAGACTGGTTGAAGTAGAACATATTCCTTTATGGAATTCACCAAATATCATGAATGAAGAAGTTCATGAGAAGGCTCCTAATCTTAATAAAATGATGTTGACATGGTAGGTTCTTCTACTAGCGATCAAGAGGAAATATTTTCGTCCAATACATATCCACCCAACATATATGCAAGGGAGAGGCATCCCTCTACAAGATACTTTGCACGTTTAAATTTTTTGATAGATAATGACGAGCTAAAATACTATGAAAAGGATGTGTAGGACGTGTAGAGAGAAAAGTAGATCAAGGCTATGAAAGATAAAATGCAATCTTCATATGAAAATCATACCTTTTAGCTTGTGAAGTTGTTCATGAAAAAAAGGTTTATAAAATAAGTGGAATTTTAGATTAAAGCATGATGAAAATTATTTAATCCAAGATAGAAAACTAAGTTGGTTGAGAAAGGCTTCTACAAGAAAAGATGTTAACTTTGACGAGGTATTCTTTCATGTGGTGAAGATGTCATCCGTTAAAGTTATTCTCAGATTGGAAGCCAATCAAGACTTGAAGATTAAGTAGATTGATATGTTAACTCTCTTCCTTAACTATGATATCAAGGAAAAAGCCTAAATGACATACCAAAGATTGTGTTTACAGATTGAGGAAAAGCATGTATGGTTTAAAGCAATCTCCTAGATAATGGGATAAGAAACTTGAGTCTTTTATGGGAGAGTACATAAACATAAAGACTACTTCATGTCATAGTGTCTTCATGAGAAAGTACTAATCGGTGATTTTTCATTTTATTGATTTGACATGCTCATTGTTAGCAGTAATACCTTGATGATTTCTTGTTTAAAGGAGGAATAAATCAAGTCCCTTTCTATAAATGAGTTAGGATCTACAAATCAAATTTGGGTATGAAGATTTCCCGTGACAAAAAGTCTATAAGACTTCAGTTATTTCAAGATAAGTACATTAAAAATGTAATACAAATTTTCAACATGGATAAGTCCATGTCAACGAGTACTCATTTTGGATAACACTTCAAGTTAAACACCATCCACAATCCAAAGATAGAATAAGAAAAGAAAGATATCTAGATTATTCTTTATGCATTAACTATATTTAGTCTAATGTACACCATAGTATATACTAGACATGGTATTGCTCATTCCATTTGAGTTGTCAGCATGTTTATCTAAAATACACTAAAAGTAAGTTAGAATGAAGTTAATGGATCTTGAGATTTATATGTTGTACTAGCAACTCATGTCTTTATTTCAAAGAAAAGAAGGCATTTCTTTTGGGTTACACAGATCTTGAGTGGCAGTTGATGTTCATAGTAAACATTCTATTTCCGCTACTTGATGACATATGAGAAACCCATTGATACTACATAAGCAGGTAAAGAACTCCTGTAGATGGAGAAGTTTGTTTATGATCTTAATTTTGTTCAAGACATGTATATCCTTTATTGTAATAGTTAGGAAATGACACACCTGTGCAAAACTCCACTTTCCATGCAAGGTCAAAAGTGAGATATGCCGGAATTAAAGTAATTTGTACTTGATAAGATCCATATTGATAACATTGATTATGATATGATGATAAAGACTTTTTGTAACACCCTAACCCCAAACATAGTGCCATACCTAAAACTCACGAAGTGTGGGTGTGGTTTATAAGTGATGGGAATTACTACTTGACAACGTGGGGTTCAACATTTTGGGTGGTTGCCATCGGGTCCATTTGGGCTCGTACCTAACAAGTTGTCAGGGCCAGTTTTCCTCGATAACGGACCGGGGACCTAAGCCCGGGACGTTACAATGGTATCAGAGCCAAATTCAATCTGATAGTGGAAAGGGCTACCCGAAAGGTGGAGCCGCCCCTACAAAGAGGTTAGAGGAAATGGCTACCCGGAGCGTACAACCGCCACTATCACTGGGAAGAAGTGATGGACCATGTCGCAACGAGGACGTTGCGAATATAAGTGGGGGAGGTTGTAACACCCCAACCCCAAACATAGTGCCATACCTAAAACTCACGAAGTGTGGGTGTGGTTTATAAGTGATGGGAATTACTACTTGACAACTTGGGCTTAAGCATTTTGGGTGATTGCCATTGGGTCCATTTGGGCTCGTACCTAACAAGTTGTCAGGGCCAGTTTTCGTCGATAACGGACCGGGGACCTAAGCCCGGGACACTACAAATGGTATCAGAGTCAATTTCCCTCTGATAGTGGAAAGAGCTACCCGAGAGGTGGAGCTGCCCCTACAAAGAGATAGGAGGAAATGGCTACCCGGAGCGTGCAGCCGCCACTGTCACTGGGAATAAGTGATGGACCATGTCGCAACGAGGACGTTGCGAATATAAGTGGGGGAGGTTGTAACACGCGTACCCCCAAAACATAGTGCCACATCTAAAACTCACGAAGTGTGGGTGTGGTTTATAAGTAATGGGGACTACTACTTGACAACTTGGGCTTTAAGCATTTTGAGTGGTTGTCATCGAGTCCAATTGAGCCCGAACCCAACAAGTTGTCAGGGCCAGTTTTCCTCGTTAACGGACCCGGGACCTAAGTCCGGGACGTTACAATGGTATCAGAGCCAAATTCTCTCTGATAGTGGAAAGGGCTACCCGAGAGGTGGAGCCGCCCCTACAAAGAGGTTGGAGGAAATGGCTACCCGGAGCGTGCAGCCGCCACTATCACTGGGAAGAAGTGATGGACCATGTCGCAACGAGGACGTTGCGAATATAAGTGGGGGAGGTTGTAACACCCCAACCCCAAACATAGTGCCATACCTAAAACTTACGAAGTGTGGGTGCGGTTTATAAGTGATGGGAATTACTACTTGACAATTTGGGCTTAAGCATTTTGGGTGGTTGCCATCGGGTCCATTTGGGCTCGTACCTAACAAGTTGTCAGGGCCAGTTTTCCTCGATAACGGACCCGAAACCTAAGCCCGGGACGTTACACTTTTTATCTGGATAAGTTTGAAAGATGTTATTTCAATGCATGTTTGAAGCATTTCTCACATCATCAATATTTGTTTTGAAGGTCCTCTTATTGTGGGAACTGGACCCTTATAGGACAATGAGTAGTTCATGTTTCTACAGTCCGAATATGATAAGTAGAACAATGTATTTTAGGGATATGATTGCACTAATCCTAATCTAATGGGATTTATGACTTCTTGACTCTGAATTCGTAGAAGTGTATCCATATATAAAGGACACTTGGGCCTTCATTCAAAGGCATCAAATTCGAGATAAATCAAAGATAGACAACAAGCAAGAAGAGAAAAGTTCTCTCATTGGCATGCGATTAGAAATCAAGGCGAATCCGTATTTGAGGACATCTATGGTTTCAAGGTGTTAATTCGTTGTTGATCTTGGTGGTAAGGCAAACTATATATATATTTTTACAATATGTGCCACTATAGATATGGTCGACTTTATGTAATCCCCATATGGATTATAACCTTTGATTATTGTGCTAGATTTGGGATTATGATCAACCACGTGATTTTTGACATTAAAAACTTCTTTGTAAATTTGTAGATGATTGTTTCTATGGTTGGATTTCATCCCTAGTTGTAGTTATCTTAAATTTGACACATTAAGTAGGATTTGCTTATCGACTCTTTGTTCTGTCACGATTCAATATGTACAGGGAATCTATTCCGACTAGGGTGAAAAAGAAGTTACTTCTATGAAGAAGTGTGTACCCTAAGATGTAACAAGTAAGTCTTGAAGCTATATACAATTCTAAAATTAGTATTTAAAATAAGGATTTTATAGCCAACCATTTTTCCTAAACATAATTTGTTGCGAGAAAAAAACCAGTTTGTAAAAAATATGCCTACTTATAATTGAACATGCAAAATGTAAGAATGAGGAGCATAAAAGGGATAGCTTTCTTTTGATGCCATCTAATACTTGTGGACTTATTTTATATGACATTCGTATACAAAGACAGGATGAAATTTAAGTACGTAGGGCCTAGAAAACACAAACACGCAAACAACATCCCTATTTTTGTTTTCCTATGTTATATGTACTTCTAATTCCACGGCTAGTTATATGTGAGATCCCATGTTAGCTTGATTCTCAATCGCTATAGTGATTTACTTCTTCAACACCTTCCAAACTTTCGATCTCCTCTTAAGGGGTGTTGTACTTTTATGAAAGAGACTTTATATTTGTTAGAAATTTTTATAAGAAGGATAATGCCTTGAAGTTTTGGATTGTGTCCTCCTATTGTCCAATGGATTATGCCTTTCTTAAGATGTATAGATACCCTTTTAAATTTGAAGATTTTTAGTTCACTGGACCCTTTGGATATATTTAATTCCACTTGTCACAAATGAAGATGGGGTGATGATGAAAATTGTTGGGCTGAATGAATGTGCAGTCAACCACCACGAAAACAAATAAAGAACAAGACACACTATATAATGATCATTACCACTAGAGAAGACGAATCAATAAGAAAAGAACATGTACTACCACTGAAGAAGATGAATCAATAAGAAAAGAACACACGTACATCTCTCTCTCTCTCCTAGTTATTTTCTTTACCTGATCTCTCTATCTTATCTTATCTTTTCTTATGTTATGCTATGTAGGTAATGCCCCCTTTCTATATAGCTCAAATATAATGCACTACGTGAAATGAAAATCAATTCTTATTATGAGTAGGAGTTCAGTTCTTTAAAGATTCTTGATCCTAATAATTATCTCCTAATCAAATTTATCTGAAGAGATAAATGGTCTCAAAGCTTGAAGTTACACTGGGATATCACCATTACGATTGCTCATTTGGGTCAAAGCATTTTTTGCACTATAGTAGAGAATTACATCTTATGGGATGACTATGATACCCAATCTCTCCCTTGAATTGAATCCCATAATGATTTTCACATTGTCTTGAGTGTACATCGATCCTTTCTTATCATTTGCAAGCTTCTCTCACAAGTTGTCACTACAATAGGTATTGGCACCCATCGCTGAATGCCCTCGACATGCCTCCTCTTAGGCACACCCACATAAATTACTGTTTTGCTTTCTTGTGTGAATCTTCACATCTCTTGTAAAATAGATAGTGTGTCAATGTCATCTAGCGAAATGAACTAGTACACTTGCTTCTTATTGCATAGTTCTGCAATAGAGTTGCAAGCAACATGTTTCTCCCTTTTCATTCATCTTGCCATGGAAAAGCTAAAAAGCGTTATCACTTGCCACGATCCTCACTCGAGAATGCACATCTTTCTTGGCATGCTCGTTCCTTACATCACCACACATCCAATGGTCATTGTTGTCCTCATTCCATGATCACTATGAATGAACTGGATCTCTTTTGGCTCTATCCATTTGTTTGACACTTCCTAGATTTCATATTACCCCGTCAAACATGTGAAGTCACATTTCTCTAACTCCTTGGGTGTGATGAATTTCTCCATATTCCATCCTCCATATGGCATCATCACATGTTTGCTTATTTCTAAATTGATCCTTGAATGAGCACATGTGATTTGAACGTATAAAGATCAGAAGACAACCTGAATCTACCTCCATTTCTCTTGTGCGCTCTAGCAAGTGTCCCTCACAGATTGTGGTGGGATCCTCTTGATTTAAATATGAGTGGCATACCTTCTTATTTACATTCTCCGTCTTACATCTCAGACAATTATCACTTGCATGACCCTTGTCACAATAGAAGCATCACATTGGACCATGTAGCTTGGATCGATATTTGAACCTCAACTACCTTGGTATAGAATGTCGTTCTCGGTCTCCAACACACAATGATCAACATTTATTTCATTGCATGGTAATTTTCATTGAAACTCATTCATAAGTAGTGAAAAGCAACTATATATCTCATTCAATGTGATGATCTTAGCATCATAGAATAACATCGTCACAATATTATTGTAAGAAGATTAAAGAGAACTTAACAAGTTTAGTGCCTTATAATCCTCCTTGAAGAAAGACTCCATTTTTCATCTTTTCATCAAATGTAAACACATCTATTAAATTCTTCTTGAACTTATCTAAGTGCACGTGCATCTTTATCTCTATAGAATTTCTTCTTCAGCAATATTTTTTGTTAAACATACATATTTGTGTCATGATTTTGCCATGAGGTGAAGCTGGTCTTTCTGTTGAAAGGTTCCAATGCACCCTTAGATGTGAAGAACCTTTTACAATTTTTAAGGAACACGCAACCGCTACGTCGTGTTCTCACATCGACGTTGAACCTCACTTTTATATAAGTTGATGTGGGTGAATAGATGTGCAATTAACCACCAAAAACTTGTCCAAGAAAGAAGAAAACAACATAATAGTGGTCATCACCTCTTTCGACTATTAAATAAGAAGAATCAGAAAGAAAAGAACAAGCATAATTACCTCCATTTTCTCGCTCTCTTCCTCCACCTCTATCTATCTCTCATTATTGTGCAATGTGGAGGTAATGTCCCAACCTCCCTGATACACACAGATATGTATGCATGTATCTGTGTGTGCATATCCCTATCTGTACAAGGACTCTACATGAGATACAACTTAGTTGTTACTAGTATTGAGATTCTAATTTCTTCAAGATTCCCAGTCCTAATAACTAACCACTAATCCTAATAATCCAATGGCACATATGAGCTTGAAGTTTGGAGTTTGACTACGATATCACCATTGAGATCGCTCATTTGGATCGAAACATTTCTCAACACTCTAGTCAATAGTTGCACCTTGGGTGATGGTTATGGTGCCCATTCACATCCTCAATATACATCTAGGTGCACAATCACTCTTAAAGAGCATGACTCAACATGATCAATAAATGGAAGTTCACGATGGTTTTTAAGAACCATGCTAAGAATCTGAGTTCTATTTGCCAAATTTGGCTTGCAACATTCCTCCCCATGTAGAATGGTCTACTCTTACACACTTTTAAGATCCATTAAACTGGTATAATGTAATGTGATAAAACCATTTTCCATATAACTTTTCGAACAACAAAATTGGTTTAACAAAAAAAAGTTGAGAAAAGCAAAGGAAATTGATTATAATCTAGCTAACAAATCTATGTATAAGTTAATTGAAATAGGACTGTAAAATAAAATTATATTTGTTATATTATCAAAAGTTAAAAACAGATTACATGGAAAAAAGATACAAGGAAATCAATCTATAGTTCAAATAATTAATGTGAAGGGAATGTTTATGGAATGTAAATAATATATCGGGAATGGCATGACTAATCGAATTGTAAGATATTATAAGAAAACATGAAGCATATATATACTCTTGACGCAGAAACGAAGTTGTAGACTGTTTCCCAGCCAGGAAAATGTGTTAACCACTGGCAAATTTAAACATGTGGAGTTTCAGTGTTTTTCTACTAAAGGTGAAGTGAGAGCCCATTGCTTCTACCACTAGACCATTAAAGGGGTTCGACTTCTAGTGTTTTGGTTACCGAGTGATATGGTTACAACTATTACTCATATTTCAAGCTTAAAAAAGATCCAATTGGCTTGTTTAGGAACATGTGCACTGTATCTAGTACTCTTGGATGAGGGCTTGGATGGTGATCGAGTGGCTCTCCACAATTACAACACATGTCCTTACAACAGAGGATCCATAACCCTTAGATGATATCGACATAATGGACGTGGATCCTCTGCTACAGTATATGTGTTGTAATCCTTTTTTTTACGATTTCCATTCTAAAAATCCAACAACATAGATTTAATCTTAGATTATTGTTCTACATATCCTTTGAATTTCGCTCAAATCCAAAGTTATTTACTATTTTATCTTAGTGATTAAAAGTTTCATTTCTTTTTAAATGAGATTTAAGTTGTCATAAATACTGACCGAATCTTTGACCATTAAGATAAAATAGTAAATAAAATCGAAGATTTGAGAGAAATATGAAAGATAGGTAGAACATTTATGTAAGATTCAATATATAAGATTGGTTTTTGGAAACCACATATAAAAAAAACATTCGTGCCCCGACACGATAACCACCAGAGAGAATCCTTTGCTATTACACGCAGGGGATCCGTTGGATAGAGATTGGATGGCTCCGAAATACGTGTTGATCATCCCCAACTCCCTATGAGGGCCGTTCGATCATGAGAGGATCCTCTGCAGTACATCAATTTCTATAGTAATCACGCGATCGAGCGGTTCACACGAATTCACACTTTTTGTGACCCCCTCCGGTGCGAATTCGTGCGAACTGCTCGATTAATGTATACTTGAATTCTGCTCATATTTGTCTCAAGGAACTTCCGTTGTTGCCAATAGCAGTGTAATCCTGGGTTCGGAGATCTAGAGGTGGCTGCTCCTCGTGGGATCCAGATCTTCATAAGAGAAGATGAGGGTGATGAACAGAATGGGAGAGGGAGAGGGTGAGGGAGAGGGAGGGTGGACTGAGGTTCGCCGGAGGGATCACTCAAGGAAGTTCGATGGGTCTCGTCGTGGTGGATCTCATCATGGTGATTTGCCGAGCGCAGGGTTTGGGAATCCTTTCGAGCGTGGTTGCTTCCGTTGCGGATCAGTTAGTCATTGGGCGAGGCAGTGCAGAGATGCTATCCGCTGCTTCAGATGTTTGGGCGTCGCGCATCGAAGCCGGAACTGCACACGGAAAGGTACCTCGAAGCCGGTGGAGGCGGCTTCGGTTGGAGGGCAGCAACTCCTGGTGGGAGAAGGAGGGGGCAGTGGGGCCCTGTTCAAGGGGTCCTCGGATGTGGGTTACGTTTCGAAGAGTGGCTTCAAAGGAGATGTGGTGTCGCTTTCACCTTGGAGGGTTCTGGCTAGAGGTTTGTCCAGAGACGAAGTAGAGGCATTGTTGTCTTTGACGCAATCGGGGAGGTCGCGGCTCAAATGGAGAAAAGTGCAGGCTGGTGATGGTTGCTGGTCGCAAAGGAATCTTGATCTTATTAGAGTTAAAGGAATCCCGCTCTTATGGAGGAACCTGCATCGGGTTCGCCAGCTGTTAATGGGCATTGCAGATGTTAGAGGTTTGGCCGCGTCTGGTCTCTTGCCGGGGGAGAGTGGAGACCCGGTTGTTTGGGTGCAGCGTCTTCATCCTCGGATGTTCGGCTGGTGGACGTCGACGGTGGAGGGACGTCGGTTGCAGTTGGAGATCTCGTCCGCAGAGCTGGCTGTGGCGGGAGTCGTGTTTCGACATCGGCAGGGGCGGATTCTTCTGACGAAGGCGTGCGAGGCGGTTGCTCTTCCGCCAATCATGGAGACGGTTGCTCTTCCGCCAATCACGGAGGCGGGCGAACCAAGGCTTTCGGAGTCGTTTCGTTTCCCCTCGTCAATTGCTGCGATTCGTGGGGAATATGAATTTGAAAATGGCCATCATTCTTCAGCGGTGGGTCCCAATGGCAAATGCCACGCTGGCACTTCCAATGAGAATTCTAATCGAGGCCCATTTCCAGCTTGTAGTCAAAATGGAAATTGCGGGGATTTTATTTGCAAATTTGATCGTGGAAGGACGGGACCAAAGTATGGTGGACGTTCAGAGTTGAGTGCAGAATGTGAAGTCCCTGCTGCGGTATCAAGACGGGCAGGGGGGCGTTGCATTTGGAGGGCAGTGACCCGACATGGGAATCCGAGTCCCGCTCCTACGGGCTTAGGGGAGGCAGCCGAGGGGGACGTTCTTCTGAGAGAGCCGGGCTCCTCTACTCAGGCCGTAGAGGTGGTTGCGGAAGGGGTGCCGAAGCAAGGAAGAGAAGAGGCTGAGGTCTCGCATTGTGAGTTGGTGGTCGACCTCAGACGTGTTGGTGGGGCGGAGGGTGGACTGGTTCTGACTCCTGAGCAGGCGCGCTTGTCGGGGCGACATGTGGCCAGCAGGGCGGGAGCCACAGGGTTAGCAGTGGTCTTAAGCGCTAGCACGGGGAAGGGTGGGAGGAGGGTCACCGGGCTGCCGGTGGCTGACCAATCGCCTGGAAGGGAAGAGGAGGGCAGCTGCGGTAATGCGGGGGTGGCATCTCAAGTGGAGGGGGAGGGTGTACTCGCGAGGGAGGAGAGGAGAATGTGCAGGTGGAGGAGGGGGTGGTTCCTCTGCAGGGGCAGGTCGAGGTGAGTTTGGAAGGGGAAAACCTCGGGTTGGAAGGGAATGGAGAAAGGGAAGGAGGATGTTTATCGTGGTCGGGGAGGGAGACGCAGGGGGGTGGGGAAGAGGGGCTGGGTGATGGGGGGGGCAAGGGTGGGGTGGTGTTTTGAGCGAAAACCTCGCGGGTGGAGGAGGAAGCAGAAGAGGAAAATGCTGATGGGGGCGGAGCTGAGCCAGGGGATGTTGGAAGGTGTTTGCGCAACAGCGGAGATCGAAGGTCCGTCGTCGCCTATTGGAAGACCAAGTTTTTTCAGCCTGCTTGATAGGCGTTTCGCGGAAAGTTTGGGTGTGGTTCCACCGCGAGGGAATGCCAAAGAAGTTTCTAAATGAAGGTCATCTCATGGAATGTGAGGGGTTTGGGTCGTTCTGGGAAACGACTGAGGGTCAAGAAGTTGCTAGGCGATGCACATGCGGATATTGTACTTCTGCAAGAGACAAAGATCTCTAGGGCAGGGAGTGAGGCGTGGCGTGATCTGGGTGGTGGCTCTTCATTTGATTTTGCTGAGGTTGAGGCTCGAGGAGCGACGGGTGGGCTCCTGACAGGTTGGAGGAGGTCTGATTTTGAGAAGCTGGTAGAGAGGAGATCTATGTTCTCGTTATCTGTATGCCTTAAAAGAAACGTAGATGATGTTATTTTTACGGTGACCAATGTGTATGGGCCTACAAGTCCGAACGCAGGATCCTTGGCGGCAGATTTCTCGGAGGTGGGAGCGCACAGGGAGGAGGGCATTTGGCTCATTGGGGGCGACTTAAATGTAACCTTGATGGCTGATGACATGCCTTTGAGGGGCGGTGGTCGCGACGCTGGATCGGAGGACTTCAGGAATCAGGTCCTGGACTTAGGTCTCACTGTTATTGATGTGGTAGGATGTGCTTACACGTGGCGGAATGCTAGATCGAGATCGAGGCTGGATAGATTTCTCCTGTCATCTGAGGGGGTGGATTTTTTCCCCCTATCTCGGGCGTGGGCGTTGCCTCGGGCGCACTCTGATCATACGCCAATATTGTGGTCTTCTGAGGAGCAGATGCGACCCAGATCCTTTTTTAAATTTGAGAGAGCTTGGCTGATGGAGGAGGGGTTCAAGGATGAGGTGGTTACACGATGGAGGAGTTGGCAGGTGGAGGGGTCGGCGGTCAGGCGGCTGGCTGCCAAATTGGTGTTGTTAAAGAAATTTTTGCTCGAGTTCAATCATAGAGTGAGGACACAAAGGAGGGAGCGGAGGCGTATGGCTCAGGAGGGTGTTGTCCGTTTGGATGGGCTGGATGATGAGAGGGGTCTGGTTCAGGAGGAGGTGCTTGAGCGGGAAAGGCTACTAGAAGAGCTGCTTTTGGAGGACAGGAAGGAAGAAGTGGAGTGGAGGCAGAGATCCAGACAGAATTGGTTGCGCGAAGGTGACGCGAACACTAGATTTTTCCACTCGATGGCCTCTGGCAGAAGAAGGAGGAACTTTATTCATAGTCTGGATGTGGGTGGGGAAAGGGTCGTGGGCGATGCTATGTTGGGCCGAGTCCTCAGGGACCATTTTGTGGAGAGATCAAGAAGAAGGTCCCGCGACGGGTGGGGGTGGCGTGGAACAGGTGTTGAATCATTGTCAGCAGAACATGCATCCGATCTTGAAGAGCCTTTTACGGTGGAGGAGGTTAAATGCGCGGTGTGGGGTTTGAATGCAGACGGGGCACCTGGGCCTGACGGTTTTCCGGTCTTCTTCTACAGGGAATTTTGGAACATGCTGAGAGAAGACATTATGGCGGTAATCGATGAGTTCAGAAGTGGCAACAGGGGATTCGAGAAAGTTAATAGGGCGATGCTATTTCTCCTTCCGAAGAAAGAAAACCCAATACGAGTGGAAGACTTTAGGCCGATTGCACTGTCTAACGCATTATATTTGATTATTGCCAAGGTGTTGGCAAACAGGCTCAGACGGGTGCTAGATGGTGTAATCCTGCAGAACCAGACTGCTTTTATACCTGGCAGGCAGATGGCGGACGGACTGGTTATGGCTTCTGAGATTTGCCTCCTGTGACGTCGAGAAAACGCTAAGGGCTTGATTTGGAAGATTGACTTCGAAAAGGCTTATGACTGCGTGGACTGGAGCTTCATGTGAGAATCGCTTCGGCGACACGGCTTCAGTGACCTCTGGATAGCATGGATGAAGAGGTGCGTCACTACCTCCTCCTACTCAGTTCTGGTGAATGGTAGACCAGAAGGCGGCTATTTTCAGCCACAAAGGGGTGTGAGACAGGGTTGCCCGCTAGCGCCGATGCTCTTCGTTCTGGTGGCGGATGCGCTTGCGGTGATGTTCAAGAGAGCAGTCGATGATGGGTGGTGTGAAGGGTTCCGTATGGGGTCCATCTCTATTCCTCTTTTACAATATGCAGATGACACCATGATTTTCCTGGGAGGTACAGAAGAAATGCATGGAAGGACGAGGCAACTGGTGGAAATTTTTAGCAGCATTTCAGGACTCAAGATCAATAGAGAGAAGTCTGTAGTTATCCAGTTCGGGATGGATGAGGAGGCGAGTAGAGCAAGGGCTGTTCTTTTGGGATGCCCTCTTGGTGAGCTACCCATTAACTATCTTGGGCTACCTTTAGTGGCGGGTAGGCTCAGGAAGGCGGAATGGGATATGGTCCTCAGAAGATTTGAGAAGAGGCTTGCAGGCTGGAAGGCGGTCACTCTTTCTAAAGGAGGAAAGTTGATTCTTCTAAAGCATGTGTTGTCAGCAATTCCTATTTTCTTCTTTTCTACCCGTTTGATGCCGGCTGGTATAAGGAGAAAGTTAGAGGTAATGATGAGAGGATTCTTCTGGTCAGATGGAAGATAGCAGAGATCAGGCATTCATCTGGTAGGGTGGGAGGAAATCACAAGGCAAAGGAGAGAAGGAGGCCTTGGAATACGTGATATCTCTAGTATGAACAAAGCACTTTTGGCTAAATGGTTGGTGCAGATTTGGGGAGATACGGATAGATTGGTTGTCCATCTTGTACGAAAGATCTATGGGGTTAACGGATCGCTAGAAGCTGGTAGAGTGAGATTCGAGTCTTCCCTTTGGAATGGGATCCGTGACATTTTACCGCAGCTAAGGTCGAGATTGGTGCCAAGAATGGGGTCCGGGGAGGTCTTTCGTTTTTTGGCTGGACGACTGGACGGGAGAGGGTGCTTTATGCAGCAGATTCCCAAGACTCTTTGCTTGGGCGGAAAGAAGAGATTGTTCGGTGGCTCAGGTCAGAATCTCTGATTCGTGGGTTCCTCGCTTCATGCACGATCTTTCTGGACGTAGAAGGGAGGAGTTGGACAGAATGATATCTGAGCTGCCCTCTCCTGATTGCATCTCGCAGGGTAAGGATCATTTTGCTTGGGAGGGAGAGAGATTCTCGGTGAAAAAGGCATACAATATGTTTAGAGGGAGAGGTGATGGTTTGGAAGCCGAACTGAAGCAGGATATGAAGATTATATGGGCAAGCGGGATCCCTTGCAGAGTCAAAGTTTTTCTGTGGTGCTTGAGAAGAGGAAGGATTTGGGATAAAGCACGTAGAGGAAGACTGTTTGGTGTTCCAGATACGTAGTGTGATAGATGCGGTGCACAGACGGAGGATGCAGGGCATTTGTTCTTTACATGTCCTGCATCGGATCATGTTTGGAAAGAGATAGGCGCAACATGGCTACTGCATGGTGGCATGACTGAGTTCTGGAGATCTATTAGGTCGGTGGGGATGAACTCGACGGATGACGTTTCTTTGCCATTTGCAGCACTTTGGGCCATATGGGGAGGGAGAAATGATCTGATTTTTAAGAACCAAAGGTTTTATTCCGAAAATGTAATCGCCTCTTGTCTCTCTCTTTATCGTTTCTGGTCTACAAGGTAATGTATATCTTTATTTTTTTATAAATTAAAGGTTTGGCGGTGAATCCCAACTCGGGAGTTCACCCTTTTTCCTCTAAAAAAAAAAGATCGAGCCGTTCGCGCATTCAGACTATACGCTCCCCGTCCGATCTCCCTGCGTTTCAGCAGGCCTGCTAAAGTTCGCCATCCGTTCCCCAATAACCACGGAGAAGACAACCCACCCATTTCGATTAGGTGCAAGACACATAAGAGAGGAGAGAAGAGTAGAGACGGATTGCATGCAAGAGGGGGGCAGAGCGCACTCACATGGGCGTGGATCATGTACATGCACTTGTTGCCGTCGGAGCACAGCTGAGCGCCCACAAGTTCCAGCCTGTGCTTCTCCAGCACCTGCATAACGGCCGTCAGCACGCGGGCCTTCCGCGGCCCGCACACGCTGAGGTGCCCCTCATGCCCGCAGATGCTCACCACTAAATTCGGCGATGTCCACGTCACCATCCCCTCGCTGTCGTGCACCGGTTTTACTACGGACGCGCTGCTGCTTGCCGCTCCCATATCCGCCATGAACGCCTCTCTCGAGGACACGCCGGTGGCCTCAAGTTTAGGGCGCATCCTTTCGAGCTTCTTCCTCTCCAGGCCGTGAAGCCTATGTTGCAGTGAGCGTATGTACTTCGCCGCCTCTTCCACAATGGTCGATTTATCCATCTGCGATGAAGAAGTCGAGATATATTTCATCAGTACAGGTGTTGAGACTGGAATGGGTCGAGATTTGGAATGAATATGAAGTGATATTATGTCTATAAACTTAAGAGATTAAATGAGATTAATCCTCCAACAACAGCCAGTCAATGCATTACAATGAATACGAAACCCTTGGCAACTTATTGCCTATTCTGGTCCGTGGATTTTTTATCCGAGACGTTTCATGGTGACGAACAAGGAGGGAAGGAAACGCTTCTCACCTGAGCGATCCAATGAAAAGAAAGAAAAACAAAGGAAAAGAACAATCTTAGGATCAAAGTAACGTTTCAACTATATGATGACACAAACGTACAAGTTTGCCCAGCTGATCAGTTCTGGAAGTTATACCTTGCATGGGATATGAGGCAGGAGATCGTACAAATTATCGAACATCTCCCTCATCTTCTTCCTCCTCTCCCTCTCATTCAGAATATGCGGCTCTTGCTCACCGGAGTCCGCGTTGTTACCGCCAGTTAGCTCGTTTTCCTTCCTCTCCTGAGCACCGTCCCTTGCCCGCTTCTGAGACAGAGTAGGCAGTCCGACGGTAGGAGTATTAGAGAAAGATCCGAGGGGCTGCTTACCGAGTCTCCTTTTTTTCGATGGTGAGGGCTGCGGAGTCTGGGATGGAAAACAATCATCGTCAAAAAACGCGTCTTCCGCCATTGAAAATACTTGGTTGAAGACGATGTGAGGGACCAAAAAAAGAAAGATTTATGCATGCAGTGATGTGAATGTGGGACTGGAGGGAATTTGGTATTTAAAGGCAAGGGAAGCCAACGTGTGGTGATGCAAATGGTTGAATATATAGATACAGACATAGGTTTATGATCCATTTCCAGATCTAAATAAAAGGGTAACGAATATTGTTCGAATACATATTTCATGCTATAAGTTTCTGGACAAAACTTAGGAGATGAGTTAAATGTAAATGTATTAGTTGAAGCTTATAAGGTATATATATATTGCATTAGAAATATATATGATTATAAATAAAAGAAAATATGCCGTATTTTTTTAATCCCATACAAATAAAAAGGGGTCAAAAGAGTCACTGAACACTGCAATAAAATTGAATTATAGTTAGTCGTGATTAAATATATAATGACGATCTTATTCATTGTAAAAATTATTTTTTGATACTTGATATTAGTGACGAATGCACTACATGAAAGGGTACGATTTGCTAGCACTAAGTCCTAGCGAAGTCCTCGCAAAGCCTCCTGGCGGGCATACTTGCTGAATAACTTGTGTTCATTAAAACTTTGGACTATAGCCTTCCTTGGCGAGGACTTGTCATCGCTAAGCCCTTGCCAGCTAGAAGGAGACAAGACCGGTGCTCATCAAGTCCTGACAAGTTCTCCAATTGGCCAGATTAGCGAAGATTTAGTACGGGCTTGTCAAGGAAAATGTCCTAGTCAATTCTAGAGAACAAGGAAAAAGTTATACATGTTTATTGGGATTTTAGAGCCCCGTCGGACATGTGTAATCTAGTATAAAGCCATTGTTGAACATGCAATTACCTGAAAATATATTATATGTCAAGTTGGAAACCCATCCTTAGATTGCCCCACTCTTCTTATCTTTTAGTATCATCTTCATTCTCTTCCAACTTTTTCCACCTCTTCTATGCCATTCTCTTCGCTTCCCACATACTTCTCTAGAACTACAACTCTATCTGTCTATCTATATATCTATCTATCTCTCTCTCTCTCTATCACATACATAAAAAACGCACAAAACACTCAGTATAGTGCACAAATACATTCTAACATATACTCACACAATTAACACACAAGCACTTAATCTCTCCCTCTCTCTCACACACACGCGCACACACGCACATGCACGTGCACATGCACACACACATACACACACATTGTACACTCTTTGATGCGCGTGCGCACACACACAAAACTCTCTTATACCGACTTTAAAACATAAACATACTAGCATACACATACACACACTCTAACACACACATACACAACACACACACATGAAACTAAAGGAAACTCACAACCAACACAAATACTTGTACAATGAAACACACACAAGCACACACATGCATATATGTGCGCACACTTTATAACACACACTCACACAATGTAACACACACATATATATGCATGCACACACACTTCCATATCCTTCTCTTTTCAATTCATCATCTTCCCTTCTCCTATTTCATTATCATATTATTTTCTCGTGAATCCATTTTCTCTTGTCCTCATTCTCCTCTCATTTATTTGGGTTCCTTTAATTAAATTTTGCGGTTTTTTCTTCCTTTGTACTCTCCTTCCATTTTCTCATCGTCAAGTTCAAGTGTATAGAAGAACACAACGTAGATAATATTAAAATGGTAATAAAGAGAGTTATTATAATCAAAATTTTGCTAAATAAATCAGTATGAGTTAAGGTTTGGTAGAATTTAAAGCCACTAGTTCTTCTCCACATTTTTTTATTAACATTACTCTCTTTTTATTCTTCTTTCCATTCATTGACGAGTATTCCTTTCATCCTTATTGATACTTCTATCGGTATCTATCAAAAGTAACACCATTCATGTATTGTACAAAGTTCATATACAAGTACATGCCATTAATAAGATAGAGTTCAACACATGATTTCAAGATAAAAAAGTTCTATTAAGCAAAAGGATCTATGCTTTAAAAACTTTAAAAAGGATTGATACAAGATAAATATGTCTATAAAGTTAATTGGTTTTCTAATGTTTACTCAATTTTTAAAATGACTTACTCTCATTAAAGACATATTAAAGATAAAATGGATATGAATAAAAATACAATCATACTTCATACCTTTTTATCTTATAGATAATTCATCTCATCATTGTTAATAGCGGTATATTCTTATCTTCTTCCTTCTCATCCCCATCTTAATTGCTACATAGCATATTAATTATTTGGATGTCATTTGTTCCTTTTACTTGTTGACATATTCTGAGATAGAATGCAATTAAAAATAATGCAGACCTAATAATAGAGTTTTTAGTACGGCTCATAAAGAAAAGCATGTATTTGATCATCCCACCATGAACCTTCTTCGAATTTGTACCTATTGTATTTTCTCACATTCTTGATCCTTCTACTTATGACATCTCCACATCAATATATAGATCGCCTTAAATATCTTGAGGATGCTAACAACATAAGAAACTTGCATTGGATTACAAAATATTACTCCCTAGAGAAGTTAACAAAGTAAAGATATAGATGTTTAATAGAAAATGTTTAATACAAAACGAAAGTTACTCACTCTACTGAAAAACTCCTCCCATTTTATGTAGAAGATGAAGAAATTTTGTACAGGATAACAAATGTATATCAATTCACAATTAGACCACCATCTCTGAATCACTGTAGTTTCAAAGAAATTAGAAGTGAATATGTTTTTTAGTAATAAAAAGAAAACATCTCTAACTTACAAATCTGGGATACATATATCAGTGCATGCACTCAAGAAAAATATCACAACAGAAAACACCACCCTTCACTAAGATAATTGAACAAGCCAAACGTGCAAACATGTAAATAAACTATAGCATTTTTTTTTGATAAGATAAATTACAATAGAGTTGGTCGTAAAAAAACTAAACACACAAGTAAATAGGAAAAGGGAACATAGTATACAAATTAGACCATAGATGAACATATTAGGATAATACCGACAACTTATAAAACCCAAAAGAAAAGGGCTTTGATGTTATTGGTCATCTCTTATTTTTATAAAAGTGAAAATCAAACATAATAGACGATAAAAACTACCTTTGTCAATTACCAAGTATTCAAATATCATCTCACCATAATACATGTAGAGTTGTCCTTGTTGTTCACTATGAAGCTTAAGTGAAACCTCCTTCCCAATTATACTATTGGTTCGCAACTAAAACATTAACAAAAAACATATTACCGGGAGTTAATGGTTGATGAGAAAGCATAAAGTACATACATAAACATATACTGATAACAATAAACATGATTCATTAGCCCTTAAGAATACTTCTTTGATTTGTGAAAAAAACTATTGAATTACACATACACATGATAGGGATTCTAACCCTTCAAGGCAGTCTTTGATGAATCTCCATTTCATCACCTTTATTATTTTATTTTGATTTTAAATTCCTAGCTAAATGAATGTATATAGCATTAATTTATACAAAATAATACTCAATAATTGACTAAATTCTGACATAAATAGCAATATTTAATTCTAAAATAAAAGAATAAAGGAGAGAAAAAGAAAAAGAAAAAGAAATAAAGTGTCAAAGACACTAAATGACCCTCGATCTCGAGACCCAGTCATCATGATGACTACAATGAATAAAGTAATGGAAGATAGAGCAGATCAATTGTATAGATAACACCTCAAAAATGCTAATTTTACTTACCAATAAATGGTCATTTGGGACCTATTTTATTTTCTCATTTTTATACGTCAAATAATAAATCCCTCAACATAAAACTTGTACGTAAAAATACAAAGGAAAATAGAAAATTTATTTCAAATTAAAATAATAACATAGTGCACCTGAGACGCTCAGAACACAAAAGTTGTAAACAAAACTTCTCAGACCTATATCTCCTCCATACATATTCTAAATTGACCAAACTCACTTTTATTGTTCATAAAATTCAATTATCTATTTAATGAAGCTGGTTTCATTTAAAATAGACTTAAGATGCAGAAATTGACTTTTGAGTCCCTATTGTACCATATACTTGTATATAATATTCAATATATTTTTTCTTTATATTTTAGCTTCCTTATATTTTTATATACTTGTAAATATGATTCAAACTATATTTAATTAATAAACATAAAATAAAACCATGAATCGAATGAAAATATGGAAATTATATTTTTAGGATCTTGAATTTGCAAGTGTTTTTTCTTGTTTTCCAACAAATAAAAATGGAAAATAAATTCAAACACAAATAAAAATTAAAACCTATTAAGAAAAGAGTGGCTCACTTGATAAAATATTTTCTAATCAGTATCGGTGGTAAAGTCACAAGAACATTTTCCCCTCAAAGTGTAAGTAAATACCTTCCAAAACACCCCTTCATCTTGTATTTTGAGAGCTTGTGAATTTTTAGAGGCTTTTATGATGTTTTCATTATTTTTATGTTTTTGTTCAAACGGTGCTATATCTTAAAGAGTTTTTTATATACGATAAAGTGTATGATGAGATACACCTACTATATTTATTCATAATTTTTAAAGACAAGATGAATACGCTTAAAAATAAAAAACAAAAAAAATGAAATGCTATTTTGATGTTTAGTCAAGCAATTGATGAAATAAAAATTATCAAAAAACGTACATTGTTACGCATTCAAATGCCTCATAGAAATTAGTTTTAGATTTCAAAATATTGCTGTTAGAACCCTGCAAAATCTAAAGAAGCATTTCACGAATAACATTTTACAGTGCATAAGAAATAATATTTTTATGATTCTTTCTTTCCAAAAATGAATATTTTTAATGATTCTTTTTACAATAGTTATATGCACCTTATATCCATAACATATCAAAAATCCAAATCAAAATGATATAATATGAATAAATTTGAGTTAAACAAGTTAGTTTGACATATTCCAATCATTAATTCATAGATAATTCAAACGGGTTCAAAAAATCTCATACATTAACATGTGATAGATCGTGAAACTAAAAATACAATGCCATTGAAATTACTCAGAGATATGCAAGGATTGAAGAGTAATTAAGCCTCAAATCTAGCGATGCCATTGCAATAATTACCGTACACACGAAAGCTTAAACAAGAGTCAAAATTCTTCTCTACAAGTTCCAAAACGCCTAGGGGTATAGGCACAAAACACCTAGTCATGTGCTAGGCATGTCTATGTAGTTGGCATGGGTACAACGTAGAAAGAAGAAACTCTAAGTTCTCTGGCTTCATCGAACGGTGGAGGATTCACTAGAGTCTTCGATCGTACGGTGGCGAGCTATCTACGAGGCGTTGCCTAGAGACATTGCATTATCGAGAGAAATTGATGGGAAATGATTATACACCTAATTATTTATAACATTTGAAAGATGAGGTCCTTAATTGAGAATCAATGCATAGTTGTAGTCTTTTTTGTAGTTTACCCTTCTTACTTTGTAAGGTGCCCAGAATCAAACATTTGGATGGACATGTGACACTTTGATCCGATGACAACTATAGGCTGGACCTTCTCCTTGTTTCCGTTCTTGCTGATCAGCTTGAGAGGTTAATGGCATTAGAGCTCTATCGTAGTTCCAAGGTTGTTGCTGCTTCGAAGGTTCCTGTAAGATGGAAGCATGACTCGAGCACCTCTCTCTTGGTCAGTGGTCAAGCCAAGGAGTGAAGGCAAATGGAAGGGGGGCTCCTGAGCGGTGGGAGAAAAGGAGCCTTTAGCTCCAGTCTCAATGGTTTATTGGAGGCGGGAGATACAAAGGGTAGAATAGAAGCGCATGGGTGAGAAAGAGAAGGTGCATTGACATGGTTATAGATTGTGTACACAAAATGAGATGAGAGAGTGGAAACACAAGAGTGAAACAAAAGGGAAGAAGATATGCAGAGGTACATGATGAAGAAAACAAGAAAAAGAAGAAGAGTAGCACAAAGGCGGAACCTGGAAGGATCGTGCAGATGGTCAGTAAAGGGGTCTTGGTGCTTGAAGCACTATGTCTTCACTTCAAGCCGCAACGATAAGTAAGAAGCTTAATTGAGCTCTGCGGAGCTTTTCTGCAAGCTTGTGTTTTAAGCAGGAATGGAGGGAAGAGGCGATTGTAGGTGGGGTTTCAGATAGGGGTGGGCAATGTATGGGTCCACCCATATAACCCAACCAAATCGTTGAAAATGTGTCAAAATGATTCGGGTCATTTGGATTTTGGGTCGGATTGGATCAAGCTATATTCCTTTAATGACTGTTGGGTCGATTACTGGGTCTAATTTCTTCTACCCAACCCACCCAAATAACTCAAACTATTTATCTGGATAACCTAAGGTAATAGTCCCACCCAACCCAACCAGTATATACTTAATATATAATGTCAAGAATTCTAAACTCTTATATATATATTAATGTACAACTCATGTTCTCTAATACAACTTATCAACTTGTTAACTACCCTTGTCCCACTAAATATTATTTCAGTTGTTATTATGTATTGTACTCAATGTATTTTTCTATCATACTTCATATGATCAATACATACTATAAACAACTAAGAGCTTACCTTATTACTACACCACTATACTCTAATCCCAATCCACTTCTGGGGACATAAATTATTCTTTAAAACCCCTTAACCTTAACTGAACAACTCCATGTCAACTTTAACATATCCCAACCTTCTTCATCCATGTTGACTTTTGATTCCTGCAATCTTCTTCTCTATCGAGTTTGATACACGCTTACTTTGGCATCTTTTCATACATCAATGGCTCCATGACTACTTGACCGTCAATTAACAAAACTTTCACATGGGTAATTTCATTTTCACCAATCCAATCGACTCAAACCTGTCATCCAAACATCTCATCCTAATCTAATTTGGTTGGGTGATGGGTGTCATTCAACCCATATCAAACTCAATCCAAATCGGATAACCCTGACCCACCCAACCCAATTGAATGCCCGCCACTAGTTGCAGACGACGAAGGTGATTGCAATGGCAGTTAGTGATGTAGTTGGTGTCTTGATATCTTACAACTAGAATCCGTCTTCTATCTGATTTAATTTCTCCACCACCTTTAACCCTAGTTATATTCAGGTATGACACACTTTTGATTTCTTTTATTTATTTATTAAGAGAACCCAAGTGCTCTCTTGCGGATCCATGAAACATCTCCTAGAAATCCCTTTTTTTCTCTAGAAGAAGCATGAGCGAAACAATCAACCTATTGATATTGGAAGATAAAAAAGATTCTTCCAATGTTTCATTTCTAGATCCAATGGAATTCATAGGTATAGGAAGAAGCCACATAAAATAGAGATTTTTTTCTTTTGACCATCTTTCGATTGTTAACAAGATATAGTGATCGCTACTACAAGCAGTACACTACCTTTTACTGTGAAATATAGGTTTCTTGTTGCACAATGTAACGATGGCGAGGGACTACATGAATGGAGAGAAGCCATGGAAATCTGTATATTATAGTATGTACTACTTGGTCCTTTTTAAGCATTTTCTTGAGCTTTTTAGATGTTTTAAGTTTTTTTGTAGTTAGTTATATTACAAAATAAGAAAATAAAAGCAAAAAGAATTAAAGAAAAATGAGGTAGTGTATTGTACGTAAAATCATAGTGTTCTGATCATGTCAATTGTACAATAAGAATCACAACTCAAAAACACTATCTTTCATTCACGTACCAAAAACCTTGAAAGTGATTTGTGTGAAAGATAATTTAGAGAACACTATTTCAAAGGTGAATAAAGATCAACATGTAATTGTATGCATGAGATTTTTAGCTTTAAATATAGATAGACAAGAAACTGGGTTTTGACTTTATTGACAGAACATGCTAGATAGTATTTTTTACAGACTTTTCATGAGCTAGTACGTTCATTGTGTACAATATGGGTATGGCTTCAATTGAAAATTCACATCAATTTGAATTCATATGAATTTACTAGAAATTAACACGGATTTGCACAATATATACACGGATGAATATGTACAAATGGAAAGTTTGATTTATGATTCTTAGCTTTTTATTGAAAATATTTCTTATCTATTTTTGTTCTTATTTATGTGATAATTATCCAATCTTATTTCTTATTTATTTTTGCGCTTATTTATTTGTAAGAATGAATATTAGGACGTAAATGCAGGTTTTGTTAAGGTTTTAAGCTCAATTTTCATGTATTAGGTGGAAATCTAGGATCATCACCCCATTATACATAAGCTTTGCTAGTCCCTTAGCAAACATTTATTTACAGAATGAGTGCTGAATGAAATTAAAATGAATTTGGATTCAATATCAAGTTCATGAACGTAAAAAAAATCGAGCTTGGCCAAACCCATGGATTGAGAATGTATGGATTCCATATCAAGTTAACGTTTGTAAAAATGAAAATTGAGCTTGACGAGACCCATAGAAGAATGTATCATAATTTCCTTAGAGTTAGGATTTCAAACTCAACAAACTCCAAGTTCTACAAGTTTCTATTCAATTTTTCCTCAAAAGTCAACTCAAATCCCTAGCTCATGTAACATACTCTTCAAACTGGGAATCTGTCTACACCGTGTCATGCTAGTTCTTCCCACTTAAGGATATGAACTACCATTCAATCATCTCGACACCCTTAGATACCTCTCTCTAGCAACTCTTTTTCTCGTGGAAATGAATATTTTCTTCCAAGTTCAAGTCCTGCTAGTAAATAGAAATATGATACATGAAGGCTAATCAATGTAGTCATGTATCCTTTGTTGAAGCTTGACCTGTGCAAGCAACTCTTTTCTTTGCATGCATTAGGCCATCGTGCTAAGAAATTATTGTCTTTGTAATGTACTTTTTCGACATCATTGATAAATATTTAGATTTTATTCTCTCGATAGGTTTTTCCATTTAGGGGCATCAAGTATTTGCACTTCATTTGATGGATGAGAGCAAAAGTGAATATTCTAAGTAGATGGTTCCAATGGCACCCATTTAGATTAAACAACTATATTCTAGCACACTATCCTTTATTCGAAGCATTGTTTCAACCCACTGTTCTGGTCTTTAGACATCCATGCTATAAGAGAAAGCTGGGGATGCACCCATGTCTAAGGTTCTCAAGGCTCGGTCATCTACCACTTATGATAAATCAATCGTCTATGTACCAAGCTTTGATTGAATCGGTTTTCAACTCCTCATTTAGATTGAGCTTGGATTGAATTGTCCCTGGCAATAGTGTCGTTTTGATAACCACTTAGCATGTCTATGCAGAACATGTCAGTGTACCACCTACTGAATTATTCATCAAACAAATTATTTAAACGCTTAATTTACTAGGAAAGTGTACCTAGGTCGAACAAGAGGAAACAACTTGCTAATTGTATATGCAATCAAGGGTCTAGTCTTCGAGTTACAAGTATATGTCCAAGACTCTAAGGCCCTGTTCGTTTGGGGTATAAGGAGGAATGGAATAAGGGGAATAAGCCCCTAATACGTTTCCCCGTGGTACGACTATTCCCCATTATTTCATCTTATTTCACTCTTATTCCTATCTTTATCCCACCTTACCTACATTTATTTTACCTTATTCTCCTTATTCTTATCCTGCAGCCGAACGGAGAATAGATCCTTATTCCCCTTATTCCTCATCCTTATTCCTGCTTATTCTCCTACCGAATGGGCCCTAAATGCCTACGTGTTTTGATCTTTCTTGGGGTTTTTTGATTTATAATTAATTTTTTTATTTATTGTTTTTACATTTAATTTTAAGTATAGTAATAATAAAATAAAATAAAATAATTATAATAGATATGTAAGTATATATAAGAAAGAGATGGAGAATAATGATTTTAAAATATCAAATATGGGTAGAAAATATGGGGAGAATAATCTTCTTCCTCCCCCGTTTTCAATAGAAATAGGTTTCGTTGACTCTTTATTTCTATTTTCAAAAATGATATTTATGAAAATAAGATAAGAAGTGGACTACTACCTATGAAAGATGGCCTATCAGGGACACAAGGGGACTTTTTCAATTGTTGGAAGGCGAAAATCGCTCTTACTATAACTAGCACATGCGATTCTTTTGGAGACATCCCTATGCACTTACCTTTCCCATGTGTTGAGCCATTGGCTTTCTCAACTGAATTTGCAAACTAATGCACCTCACCCAGAATCCAAAGCAATGAATCAAAGCTGTTGCAGTCATACTTCACCTATTTGTTCGATAATTAAGTAACCCATGTATGCTTTCTTAGTTTCTTATCATGGATTTCAAAAGATGAAGATCATGATATAACTCACATGTGCCAAATTTCCCAACCTAAGTGTGGAGAAGGCTGCGACTTCTTGTACTCAAAGGTGGGTTGTTTATCTGGATATGCAAGTCTAAATGCCCGATTTTTCGCGAGATGGGAGGGATAGTAGGAGGGTAAGTAAAAATTTATTGAGCAAGCTTTTCCACTATGATGAAGCCAACAATCGTCAAAAGTACATCTCTCAACTTCTTTGACTCAATTATAGGTAATAAATGGATGTGATTGCAAATAGAGAAACGTATGCATTAACCCTAAGAGCCTAGTTTCATCTTTTATAATCCCATCGAGGGAAGTATTCTTTCTCATCTTTCCAAAAGAAAAATGTATCTCGCCTCCAACCTTAGGAAATATGAGATGAAGAGAAAGGGATAGATAATAAGGTCTTTTTTGATAGTTCAAATAAAGAGAAAGAGGATTTCTGACATGTTCCTTCAATAGAGAACAAAAGAAAACTACCATCCGATAGCATCTTCTTCACTTAAGCTTGTGAATTGGACTGGAGTGATTAAGAAGACTAAATTTAGAAAAGAGAAAACACACAAAAATCATGCTAAGGAATAGTTCAAGGGAAAGCATTCCCTTCTAGAGAACATTTTTAACACCACTTGAAAGTCTAATATATAACACATCTCGTATTGATTCTCATCTTTTTTTGTATCTTTCTCCTTTATCAAAGAGTTAATATTCTTTTTTTCTTTTTACCCTCTTTTTCTTTTCCATCACTAAGAGATTGATTACTATTCATGAGTGATATTAAAAAAATGATTTTGATTATTTATGAGTATATACCACAAACCCTCGAATTTTAAGATTTTAAAAAATGCAAATTTTGATCATTTTTTATTCTCACAGAAGTCCAAATTGTAAAATTTCCCCCTTTTTTTACTTCTGTTGTTCCCAGAATGATGTTGAAACCCATGTTCATCCCAATGGCAAGAATCCATATAAGAAGAAAATGAATGAAATCAAGAAAATGACATT
The DNA here is from genome assembly GCA_037367405.1 of Ottelia alismoides. Classification (NCBI taxonomy): domain Eukaryota; kingdom Viridiplantae; phylum Streptophyta; class Magnoliopsida; order Alismatales; family Hydrocharitaceae; genus Ottelia; species Ottelia alismoides. Next base: position 521,189 of record JAZKJV010000242.1, on the reverse strand, counting down.
TGAGATGTAAAAGTTATTTAGAAAGGACATAGACGGAAAATCTACAGAAGAATCTTTGAAAGGCCAGTATAAAAATGGATGAGAAGCTTATCAGGTCAACTATCACCTATGCAGTAAATAATGATGAGTTAATCCCTGCATGCCCCCATTGACGTTCACCTCAAAACTATGTACCAAATCATTTGCTGCTTGAAGAAAAAACAAAGAAAAGAGTTGTTCGTTGATGCGGGGAAAGATGTACATCAAAGCGTATGCAAACGTTAACTAGACAAGATCGATTAACAATTAATCATTGCCGCTCAACATTATGCTGCAAACTTTGGTGGAAACCTCAGTACATGGCGAATCAAAATAAAAAACCACACAAAATTGAGCGATGTGGCTGAATACCAAGCTATAGCTCTCAGAGTCACTTAAATGCTCTGGCTTCAGAATATACTCCAATTTCCAAGGCTTGAAACCAATATGCAATGAACTTATACTGTGAACAGAATTTCCATCAATCTTGCCAACAATGTTGTACAACAGGACATAGTGAATCATGCAGGAAATTGCTTTCTTTCAGGAAAAGATTGATGCAAGACAACCATCTTCACTTCATAAATCTAAGGTCAACTAACATATATCTTCACCAAAGACCTTCCCACCATATCACACGTGCCAAAATGTCGAATTTGAGGAAGAATGTTAAAGACTATGCGGCATTACCAATCTCCAGACCTGAGAGGCTGCTGAAAATATCTACTAACTGAGCGGCATTACCAATCTGCTCCTCAGACCCACCCAAGAATAATATCGTGTCATCTGCATATTGGAATAGAGGGATAGATATATCCTCCAACCTGAAACCTTTGCACCACTTTGCCTCCACCGCCTGCCTGAACAAAACAACCAAAGCATCTGCCACCAGCACAAAAAGCATAAGGGCCAACAGACACCATTGTCGGACCTCCCGTTATAGCTGAAAGAATCCCCGCTCCTGTTTGCCATTCACTAGGACCGAGTAGAAGAAGGTGGTAACACAACGCTTCATCTACGCAACCCAACATTTAGGGAAACCTCTCCTCCGTAGGGACACCCACAAAAAGTTCCAGTCGACGCAGTCATATGCTTTGACGTAGTCAATCTTCCACAGAGCCCCTTCATCTTGCACCTCTTTCACTCTAGGCAAATCTCCGATGCCATGACCAAGCCATCTGCCATCTGACTCTCAGGGATAAACGTCGACTGACCATGAAGAATCACCGAACCCAATACCACTTTCAGGTGGTTCGTCAGTACCTTTGCCACGATCAAATAGGGGCATTGGAAAGCGCGATAGGTCTGAAGTCCGCAACCCTCATCGGAGTCTCCTTCTTTGAAAGAAGGAACAACATAGCCTGGTTGACCTTCTCGAAGCCTCTATTTCCTTCCCTGAATTCAGTAAGCACCTCCAGAATCTCCTCTTTCAGCAACTCCCAAAACTCCAGGTAGAAAGACACCGGAATCTGTCCGGACCAGGAGCACCATCCGCATTCATCCCCCAGACTGCACTCTTCAACTCATCCAAAGAGAAAGGGGCCACTAACACCACCACCTGCTCGACAGACACAATCTCCACCCCTCTCCCCAGCCACCCCCATCCCATCCCCCCTTCTCTTTCGCGACGCCTCAATAAAATGACCCCGCAGTGCTGTGCCAAGCTGCGCCTCCCTCGAAACCGCGACACCACCAATCTCAATCTCATGCAGATAGTTTCTCCTCCTCCTCCCAGAAGCCATAGTATGGAAGAATATGGTATTTGCATCCCCCTCTTTCAACCATTTTTGTTCGGATCTTTGTCTCCATTCAACCTCTTGTTTTATGTCTTCCAGCAGAACCTCTTCTAACCATCCAGCCTCTTCGACAGTTCCTCCTGGTTCAGACCTCTCTCATCGTCTAGCCCATCCAGCCGCGTAACCCCAGCCTGAGCCTCCTCCCTTCTCACCCTCCGGCCTCGCTTTGACCTCTCTCCCGAAATTAATCAGAAACGATCTCAGCAATCTCAACTTAGCCGCAAACCGAGATACAATCGATCCCTCATGATGCCAACTTCTCCAAAGCTTTGCGACCGTATCCCTGAAGCCCTCCTCCGATAGCCAGCTTTGTTCGAAATGAAAGTAAAATCTGCTGCTCCTATGTTCCCCAGATGACCATAGGATTGGCCTATGGTCAGAATGAGACCTCGATAAAGACCAAACACGCGACAAGGGGAAGAACTTCGCGCCCTCAAGCGACAACAGGAATCTATCCAACCTGGACCGCGATCTCACATTATGCCAGGTAAATGCACAACCCAATCGCATCAACAATCGAAAGTCCTAGACTATGAACCACTCTCCTCAACTCCTCAGATCCAGGGTCTCTACCTCCGGTCAACTGGGGGTGGTCGCCATGTAAATGCACAACACGCCACATCAACAATCGAAAGTCTCCTCCAACGATCCAGATCCCTATCACATTCGCGTTCCCAGTTGCTCCAGTTCCGCCGCCAAAGAGCCCTTCTCACAACCCGTTGGGCCATAGATATTCATGATTAGGAAGCAACGCCCATCCGTCCGTCTCTTCAGCTGCACAAACAAACATGACAAGGATTTTGATTCATCAAAGAGTTCAAAGTCATCCTTCTTCCAGCCCGTCAGTAACCCCCCCCCCCCCCCCCCAAAAAAAAAAAAAAAACGACCTCCACCATCCAAGCCCTGCCAGACAAGATCTATTCCCCAGATATCTTCGTCTCCTGCAGAAGGAACACGTCTACACTAGCCTCCAGTACTAGGTTACAGACACCTAGGCATTTTTCGGGGTGACCCAACCCCCTTACCTTCCAAGATAGTAGCTTCATTAAATGACAACCTAATTGGACATCTTTGGTGGGATCGCGCCCAACCGCTCGGTAGTTCTCCTATCCAGCACGTTGAAATGGTTCCGAAGGGCTGGAAAGACCCCAAAAGGTCCCAACTGCAACGGTCGTATGGAGTCCTCATTAGAAATTGTGGCCAGAGCAGCTGCTCTTCTCCTTTCCCTCTATGATATGGAATTTCCCCTCCTCAAATAGCATGTACAAAATCTCTCACCCACCTTCTCCTGATTTGCTGAGTCCGACACTCATGCAGAACCCACCCCCAACTGGCAACTGGGCGCTCCCCCATCGAGCCTAGCCACCCGATCTGCCTCCTGCCTGGCAACCGACAACTGGGGGGGGGGGGGCAACACCACCTCCTCCACAGAATCCTTAGCATCAACCCCCTCAATTGACTCCCTCCCCAGGCCCTTCGTGACCTTGTTCCCTTCAACCTGTTCCCCCTCAGACCCCTCCACACGAATAGGGCTCCCCGCCGAGACCCAAAGATCTCTATGAACCACAGAGCGAATCCCACAGAAGTAAGCGGAGCCTCCGCTACGAAGCGACGCCGGCCACGTCGTGGTAGCCAGTCAGACGCCCCCACTCGCCGCTGCAGACCACGGGCATGCCACGCTGAGCATTCTATCTGAGGTGCCATGAGGTGGACCCCCAAGGTGCTCTGGCTCCGAGCTTTGGTCGCCCCGATAAGCACCCAACCTGGCAGTGATTCTCGGATCCTGTAATCGGATCCCTCTAGTGGTTGCCATGCCACCTGATGTCGCTTCCGCTTCCCGAGACAGTACTGCTCCCCCATCGCAGATGTTAGCCCTATCCCCAATTAAGGCAGGGATTTGAAAGGACTCCGCCTCTGGACCTTTCTGCTTCCTTGTTTCGGTGAAAGTTTCAAAAGTGATACGATGCATAACCTGAGAAGATGTCTCCGACGATTCCACAGTCACATCGCACGACCATTGATTTACCATGGACCGTACTAGTGTCGGAGCTGTCGTGCCACCAACCTCCGCCTTAGATCTTGCCACAGTCCGACTGTTGTGTCGTCGAATAAAACGGGAGCCACCGAACCCCGCTCCACCTCAAGCACCAGGAGCACCGTTTGCTCCTTCGATCTGACCTTCCACCCGCCCAGATTCTCCGGGCCAAGGCTCTTCACCCGGAGGACCGCGTCGATAGGCTCCAATGAGCGGCAGCCGGAGGACTCCACCCCGACCACCGTAGCGATGCCTTTCAGCAAAACATGGATATCTGGCAGAACTCACGCAGAGAAATGGATCCCCCTTACAGGAACCCGCTCCAGAGGCCTTGTTTCTGACAAACAGTCGCTAAAGCGAAGGCGACGACACCGCAGCAATGTCTACCCATCTTGCGACCACCACAAGAACTCCTTTGCCTCATCTTCAGTCAATCCCCTCGCCAACATCTCCACTGAACTGCGCCGCTGAGACCATCCCCACGTCCGATGAGCCCAAGAACAAGGCCTCTGCGTCGCCACCTTCGCCGACCGGTATATTCATTCCCTGGTTCATCCTTCGTAGCATCGGGCAAGCGTCGCACCTGTGGGAGAAACTCCTGCAGCGAAAGCACCTGATGGGCTCTCGGCACTGTCGGGCCCAGTGCTGTATGGAGACACACCGGAAACATCCCCGCCCAAAAGGGTTGGCGAAAAGCCGCCTCTCCGTGTGCGAGCCCTTGCGATTCTCAGCCTTGCGTCGGCTGCTTCTCCTTGCGCGAACTACCATCCAATCTTCATCGCCCGAAGGAGTTCCACTTCCCCGCACCGCCTTGTCTGCCTCTCCCTTCCGTTGGCCCCAGTCGAGGACCCCGCTACCCCACCCCGCCTCATCCGATCATGCTTGTCACCAACTCTCATCTCAACTATCGACATCTAACCCCTCCACCATCTCTCTTTCCCATTCTCTCATCTCCTCAACCGACAACAAGTTTACAGTACTTGCCAATCGAATTACACATAAAGATGAAAAAAACAACATAACCGATGTTCTGAAGTTTCAAATCCATAAAGAAAAGAACTTTTGTTTCCGAAAAAGGAAAGAAAAATAAAAATAAAATGAAACATCATTTAAGAAACCAGGGAAAGAAATACCAAAAGCAGATTAGACTAATTGATGTTTACTAAATCAATGGCACAGGGAAGTCTCTGTACTGGATGTTTAAGCAACCACTTCACTTTTTACAAATAGTGTGGTAACAGGGGTAAGCACAAAACAGGTGGCATCAAAGTCTTCAACCTGAGAAATTGGCATGAGGCGACTGTGGCGAACCATTCTCAAGCAAGAAGCTTCTACTGCAATAAGACCTCGTAGTGCTAGAAGATGACATGAGACATCTAGCATCACCACTGTGAGGAAGCATGTCACCACAGTGAAACTTGCCTTTCTTCAACTGCAATCCAACATAGTTTCCTTCATTATCCACTGGCTCGGTAAATTCGTTACAGACAGGATCAAGTTTTTCATGAAGCATTCTAAGCACTTGTCTTATAGACGGCCTTGCTCGACCTTCTCTCTGCGTACACCACCTTATTATCCAACTGACAACACGCATCTGTTCCATGTCAAAGGAATCTGCAATCGATGGGTCAACCAGTTCTGGTAAAGTGGAATCACTTGCCATAAATTTTTGAGACCATTCAACAATATTTTTATTATCGTGAATGGCACGTCTGCCAGTCACCAACTCCAACAGCAATACACCATAACTGTATATGTCACTTTTCTCAGTCAGTTCCTGTGTTATCATATATTCAGGGTCCATGTAGCCTGCATTATTCAATATATCATTTGAGGCAGGAAGCTCTCTAAGATTTTCCACCAATATGATATATACAAAAAAAAGGATTACTTTACATTTATCTATTATTCATCGTAAGGAAACTTTCCCAAATGATGGTATTTTCCTACATCACTTACACATCGAGCTGCCCGTTTACTTGATGCAAGCAAGAAGATAGATAAATTTCCTGTTGAGAATAAGTTCTTGGATTGTAGAATTGAACCTTGGATCTCTTTATACAGAGAGTCCAGTGACCAATTATAAGCTAGAACAACAACGTAACGGTTAGAAAATAGGAATGCCGAAGCAGAATGATAAACAAAGCATGAAGAACAGAAAAATAAACTTGGAACACATGGATATTACATGGAACCCTACTCCCTAAGAGCGGGATGAAACCACGGGAGAACGTCTCAAAGGGCTAGTTTGTTCATTGAACTTTCTCACTCAGTCAGAGGATGAAGGGCTTCTTATATAGCCCTCACTGAGTCTCCACATCTCACAACTGGTAGATGTGAGACTAAAGACTTGGATGTGGTAAATGGATCCTGTAGAGATCCATTTACCCATTTCCCACATAAGTGACCCACAATATATACTCCAACACTCCCTCTCAAGTTGAAGCATGGAATGCTCAGCTTGGAGAAACAGAAAGAAATCTCAACTCACAATACATGACACTACATACAATATCAACTCAACGCGCACAACTGTCGGCTGTTGTCGAGGACGTTGCTTCTCATGCCGTGCAGGTGAGGAGGACGAACATGCTGGAGTGTGAGTCAAACTGAATCTCCTCGTCGGAGAGCATGTGCTCTGTCCTGCGCCTATCAGAGTCACTGCAACTGAATAATGAGTCTCTACATAGAGAACTCTGGCCCGCCGCAACATGTGGACAACTGCTACATCTCTAAAAAGGGCCGAAAAGAGCGTCACTAGTTATCCATATGCAGATCTCTAAAGATGGGTCGCTCTCATAGGGACCTCGAAGTGGGTTCTCTCTCATAGGAACCTCGGAAGGATCTCGTAACGGAGTTCATGATCGGTTGAGAATAGAGTCTGGAGAAGTCTCCTCGTCGGAGAACTAGGTCTCTCCCATCTGGATCAGAGAATGGTACTCTACTCTGGAGTCTCTATCAAACCACATGAAAAACTCTAACCCACATGGCATATGGAATATGATCTCTACTCAGGAGTCCCTATAGAACACATGAAAACCCTGGCCGAAATATAAAAGATAGGGGCCACACAAAAGATGACAAACATATGCACATATGAAAGAAGACCGCATACATGTGCGTGTCTGAAAATGAGGATTCAAACTCTGAACGTCGAGTCTGAAGAAGTGTAGAGTCTGAAATCTGAATACCCTGGAATCTGGAATCTGGATCTGACCTGTGACTCTACATAATACTCCCCCTTTCTCCCATACTAGTCGGATTTCATGTCATCGACTAAGTTGGGATAAAACAAGACAATGGGGAAACATAAACATCAATAAGCCGTCACACTTTTTTACGGCTTTTCTCTCCAATTTTTTTGCTTTTTTATTATTTTTGCGTACGACTTTTTATTGTACGTAAAAAATGCCACCGTGATGCTGGAGCCTGTGCGGCTAGGGTTCTGCCTGGAGATGTCGTTGAAGGAGATACAACCGCCTGTGATGCGTCCTGGAGGGAGACAGCTGCACTGCCGATGGTATGATGGGTTTTGCGCCACCATCGCTGGGATACTCCTTGATCGAGGATGCGATCAAAGGCTCTAGGGCACCGCTAGGAGCTGCGCAGTTGCAGTTGGGGCTCCTCCTGGAGCTCCTAGAACCGATGAAGGAGGAGCCGCTAGGGCTCGCACCGCCTGTCGAGTCTGGTTGGCAAAGCACGATGCTGAAGATTGCGCCGACCGAACCCAATTGCTTGCAAACTGTGCATGATTAGGGTTTCCAAAGAAACCCTAGAAATTGAACTTGAACCAAAACCATATCTTCATACAAATTGATCTTCAAGAATGAACGGTAATTGAATCTGTTGAGATCATCGTATCTTCAGTAGTGTCTTTTTCTTATTTATGTTTCCTTTATGTACGTCTCTGTAATTAACCCAGGGCTTTTCTTCTATATAAGAGAGCCATAGGGCCTCTTCTATTCTATGAACTATGGTTTCTCCCAACATGGTATCGGAGTAATGATCCTAGACTGGGTTTCCCGTATCCCACCATAAACCCTAACCCTACACGCCTACCCCCGCCCCCCTTACGTTGCCAGGAGCTCCAAGCGCCTCCTGTACCGCCGCCAGGGGACCCTACCATCTCCAGCACCACCACCGGGGCACCCCATGCCCTCCAACGCCGCCGACGGGGCCCCCAGGTCCTCCACTCGCCGCCAAGCGCCACCAAGGGGACCTCCGCCCACCCAGGGGCATCACCGATCTCCTATCCACGCTGCGCAGGGACCCCAGTCCACCCGATGTGTCGCGTCCGTATTCCGATGACCCGGGATCGGTTCGTGAGCCTTTATTCTGTAGCCTTGAGGTCTGGTTTTGATCGCAAATTGTGATTTTTCTCTTATAAATCACATCTTGCGATACTAGACCCCACCACAACTCGTTAAGGATGGTTGTATGAGTCTACAAATACAACCACTCCTCTTTATGATTATGTAGACGCTTTCGGATTGATCTACTCCTTAGTTGTATGTGGTTCTACTTATTGGTACGATGCCAGAAAACAAGAGTGACATGTTTTCTTCTTCCGACGCCCTCAAAGGCCCGGCTCCAATCGTAAAGATGGACAGGACCAACTACGAGTTATGGTCCATGCAATTTCGTACTCTTATGCAGTGCCATAACAAGGAGCACATTTTGACGGAATCAGAACCATCGGACAAAACTGGGGCTAATGCTTCATGGAAGCAAGATGATGCCTACGCTCACATTTGGCTCTCTGGAACGCACACTACAGAGATTGCCAATGATATCATCAACCAACCCACATCTAAGTCTATGTGGGATATCTTAGCAACTACATATAACCAAGCAAAGAATGAAAGCAAGATTCTCTAGTTGCAGTTTGACATTTTCTCGACCAAACAGAATGGTCGACCACTCCATGCACTCTTCTCTCATCTTCGAGGCATATTTGAGCGACTGCACAGCTTTATGCCCATTACTACCAACACTGAGCAACAACAACAATATCGGAATACCACTATGACAGGAGTTTTCCTATCATCTCTTGACTCTAAGTACGATGCAACACGTACTCAACTCCTGACAGGCGAGACGATACCTCTGATGGAAGAGGTGTACAAGCGATTGAGCAGGATTACTACTCCATCTACTACTGCGACCCAGACTCCCTCAACTATGGCAGTATCTCGTGGCAGAGGGTGGACTTCCCAGTTTCGTGGCCGTGGACCTCGTGGTCGAGGAGGACGTCAACGTGGCCCATGTTCACATTGCCACTATCCTGGTCATTCTGAGGAGACATGCTTTCAAAAGCATGGATATCCTGCGTCTGCAAGGGTTGCTGAGCAGACTGAGCCTACTTCTGCTCCTAGACAGGACACACGTCTGGATGATATTGTTTCTAGACTTCGAGAGATGATGTCCACTCCTGTTATTCCAGCTGCAAGTTCTTCGGATGCCGTAACCACTGCCAAAGCTTTGTCTAGCTCATCGGGTATTACCTATGCACTTACCAGTTGTAGTAGTTCAGGATTAACTCACTGGATTATGAATTCGAGCGCATCGCACAATATGTGTGGAGATCGGGCATAGTTTAGTTCTTATAGGTCTATCCCACCTGGTAGATCCATGGTGATTGCTAATGGAGTACGTCTTCCCATTGTGGGTCAGGTGAAGATTGTTCTAACTCCTATGCATATGCAGAATATGTTATATGCTCCAGACTTTCAGATGATTTTGTCGATTAGTCAAATTACAAAGGATTTACATTGTCGTACCCTGTTTGATCCCTCTTCTCTTGTGTTTTAGGATGTACTAACGGACATGGTGATTGGAATTGGCCGTGAGCATAGAGGATTGTACAAGCTTGCCATACCCCATTGTGCTGGAGTTGCTACTATTCTTTCAAGCTCTGTTTCGCCATTCATTTGGCATCTTCAGTCTGGACATCTCCCTCTTCAGAAGATGTGTCATGTTCTACCTCAGATATCTACTTGCACTACCTTGAACTGCGAAGCCTGTCAACTTGAAAAGCATCATCGGTCTTCTTTTCCGAATCGTCAGGGACATCGTTTTTATATGGTTGTTATGGATGACTACTCTAGACTTTCTTGGGTATTCTTGTTAAAACATAAATCAGATGCATGTCTTATCATTAAATCTTTTCTTATGGAGGTCAAAAATATCTTCTCTGCTATTGTGAAATTTATTCGTACGAATAATGCCTTGGAGTTTTCCATATTACATTTATCGGAATTTCTCAGATCTCTAGGTATTATTCATCAAACCTCTTATGCCTATACGTTACTTCTCAGCAGAATGGTGTTGCTGAACACAAACACTGTCACCTTCTTGATGTCACGAGGACCCTTTTGATTCAGAGTCCTGCTCTACATTCGTTCTGGGGAGATGCGGTTCTCACTGCTTGCTACTTGGTGAACCGCATGCCGTCCACTATGCTCGGAAAAAAAGGTCCCATTCTCGATTGCGTTTCCCAAGAAGGACTTGTTCTCTTTGACTCCCAGAGTTTTTGGATCTGTGGCATTTGTCCAAAATTTCACCCCTGGTCGTGACAAGCTCTCACCTAGAGCTGTCAAATGTGTCTTTGTTGGTTATTCTCGTACCCAAAAGGGGTATCGATGTTTTGATCCTGTAGGAAGAAAATATTATGTGAGTGCTGATGTCACATTGTTTGAGTCTATTATGTATTTTTGTCCTACAGGTGACATGTTCCCTCCTGCTACTTCCGGTGAGGATGTGGTTGTTCCTCCACCTCCATCTTTTCTACTTTGTGCACCTAATTTTGAGTCTTCACCACCACAACCATCTCCACCACCTCTACCATCTCCGCCTCCCTTACCTCAGACACAGTTCCTACTGCATGTTTACACGCGCAAGTCTTCTACTCGTCCCTCTGCTCATGCACCATCCACATCATCCAGCATGCCTCAGGTATGTAATGAGCACATTATTTCATATGATGGCACTGGTGTGTTGAATGCTTCATAGGATGAGTTGATAATAGAAAACAGAGAGGATGATGATCTGGATGTACCTATTGCTTTGTGAAAGCCTTGTCGTCAATGTGCAACTTATCCTCTTGCTGCGCATGTTTCATTAGGCTATCTTTCAGAGGAATACAAGAAGTTTGTTGTAGGACTATCTGTTGTTTCTATCAAACGAACATATCAGGAGGCTATACAAGATAGTAGGTGGCATCTTGCGACGGAGGAAGAGATGACAGATTTACAGTCGTGTGGCACATGGAGCATTGTTTCTACATCCCCAGGTGCATCTATTGTGGGCTGCAAGTGGATATTTACAGTAAAGCAAAGGGCAGATGGCCGTGTGGATCGCTACAAGGTCAGGCTTGTGGCACATGGGTTTACCCAAACCTATGGGGTGGACTATCAGGATACATTCTCACCAGTGGCCAGATACTCGACACTTTGCATTCTTTTATCTGTTGCCGTTTCACGGGACTGGCCATTTTACCAGCTTGATGTAATGAACGTATTTTTATACGGTGATTTACAAGAGGAGGTATATATGCAGCAGCCACTAGGGTTTGCTACTGAGGGGGAGTCACAGAAGGTGTGCATGCTTCATAAAGCAATTTATGGCCTAAAGCAGAATCCGAGAGCTTGGCACTAGAAGCTATCAAAGTTGATTTAACAATAGAGTTTTCAGAGGTCTACATCGGGTCACTCATTGTTTGTTCAGAGGACACGGAGAGGTACTGTTGCTATTCTAGTATATGTTGATGATATCATTGTCACAAGGGATGATGAGAAGGGTATTCATGCTGGCAAGGAATATCTAGGTCAACAGTTTGTGCTAAGGACCTTGGTACACTTCGATACTTCCTTGGGTTGGAGTTTGCCAGGAACTAGCGTTGTCTTCTTTCCGAGACAGGTATGACATGGTGCAAGCCTGCTAGTCTGCTACTACCTATATGGATCCAAGTATGAGGTTATATGATGATGACACTGAGGAGGTAGACATGAGGAGATATAGAGAGCTTGTTGGCAAGCTCCTGTACGCCACCATCACCAGGCCAGATATAGCTTTTGCAGTGAGCAAAGTTAGCCAATTCATGGAGCAGCCCAGGAAGGTACATATGGATGCGGTGTATAAGATCCTGAGATATTTGAAGACTTCACCTGGTTCTGGTCTCATATTCTACAGGGGTACATCTCTTGAGGTGATAGCTTGTGCAGATACAGACTATGCAAGTTGTCCCAGAGACAAGAAATCTACTTCTGGCTTTGCTATTTTTGTTGGCAGCTCTCTTGTGTCATGGAAAAGCAAGAAACAGACAGTGGTGTCCAGATCTAGTGCAGAATATGAATACAGAGCCATGACACAAGGAAGCGCAGAGATGATGTGGTTGAGATCTGTGTTAACTGATCTTACTGTTGAGGTTCCTCTTCCCATGCAGCTTTTATGTGATAATCAAGCGGCTCTATTTATTGCCAACAATCCTGTATTTCATGAACGGACTAAACACATAGAGGTGGATTGTCATTACACTAGAAACATGATTCAGAAAGGCCTCATAGCTATATCACATGTTTCTACTGGAGATCAGCCTACTGATATCTTCACATAAACTTGGCTATTTTGTTTCCATTTCCAATATCTATTAGTTACCAATCATCATTAAGTATTAATAACGATATTTTGATATGATCAATATGTGTGTTATAAGGGTCATAAATGACTGATATGTGTGATATAAGTATATATTTGTAAGTAATGTATTGTTTGAAGAACTCGGATGAACTTCATCTCCAATATCTATCAGTCAGCAATCAACATTAACAGTGATATGACCGTTGTGACTATACGAGTGATATGTATGATATAATATGTATTTGTAAGTTATTTATTGATCTAATAACTTGGATAATCTTAATTTACGAAAAGAATTGGGGAAAATAGTTTTTTGAGCCATTTTCAATAGTTGCATCGAAATCATCGAAATTTTGTGAAATTTCCATTTCTAGGGTGACTGAAACAAAATCAAAAATAAGATTTCGAACCTTGGGTGTGATTGGGCAATGGCTACTTATATGCGACGATTGTTAAAGGGTCCGTGGTTGGGCAATGGTGTGGCACGGGGTGAATGAAACATGAAGGGTTTCGTATTTAGCTCATGGAACTCGAGAGATGAAGTCCCCTCCGATACCATCTTGGAAAATAATAGAATATGGAAAAATAATTTTTGCCATTAATGAGAGGGTAGCACTTCCTTATATGGTAAGGAAGTCTAGGGTTACAATTATAAACAATCATAAAGAAACCCCTAAACTATGAAATATTTCTGGTAAAACAAAAGTGAAATAGAATACCCCCTTCGAGGTGGCACTCAAATCCTAACCCTAATGCTCACATTCTAACAATCATAAACCCATCATTTTCATTGCCAAAAGTTAATTTCAAGCTATTAGCGACATTCTAAGTATATTAGATGATTTTGTTGGAGACTTTCTATTTACAAAGATCTCCACATTTGACATACTTTCTTGAGGATCAGCTTTCGGATAGTTCTACAAAAGCTGTAACATGACAATGTCTAGTGTCAATCACATCTTATCGAAACATGCACAATATGCATGCCTTAGATTGAAGGGATGTGTAACATTTAAAGAGCATTTTTTCTTATTTTGGGGTCTATTGTATGCATTCCTAAGTACGTCTCCATAGGAAAACTTCAAGTTTCATTTGTTTTAATAAATCTAGGTCATATTTGAAAGCGCTGCTATGGAGCAAAGAAAATATCAACATTCCAGTTGTCTCTTCGATAGATCATCTTGTAGGCATCAATATCCGGAAGTGTTTTATTGAACTTATCATGTTTCTATATGATATTCATTCGATGAAAGAAAGGTATCTTGCTCCACACTCCAGCTTCAGAAAATCTTAAAAGTTAAAGTATTCCTATTATTTTATCAAATTCTAATGGATTCATGTATGGTTGTTTTTCATGCTTCACAATGCACTGAGCACACCAATATATGGAGAATACTTTCAGTTAGACAGCAACATCCCTAGTCAATTTTTCTATCGCCTTTGGAAAATACTATCTGATCATGATTTACCTGGTGTTCCTCGAATGTGAGTGTTTACAGGTTCAAAGCTGACAGAACCACATCTTGAAGCATGAGCAAGACCAAAATCAGCAACCTGCAGGCAAGACTTACATTTATCCAACCTTATCACATTAACTACCGAAAATGAAAATACAAGTACCTTTGCCACAAATTTCTCATCTAACAGAATGTTGCTGGACTTTATGTCCCTGTGACAGAGAGGAGGGTCACAATAGAAGTGAAGGTACTCCTGAAAAAAGAAAAGTGTAAGCTAACAGAGAATTTCGTCATAATGCTGTTATTAAGGGCTAATTTGGTTCTACGGCTTTATAATATACAGATTTCATTGCCATTCCTTCGACCATATCGTCCCTTAATTTTTTAAAGTAGCCTAGTTGATGTGGTTGAAAAATGGTTGCAATAGAAACCACATCAATCACATCCACAACGAAAATGCAACCACAGCATGCATTAGAGTTAAACAAAAAGAGTCAGGGTTGCCATCTCTAGATCCCACATATATAGATGGCCATATTTGAATGAAAAAAAATTACAACAAGCAAACAACAACAAAGCCTTTTCCCACAATTAAGTAGGGCCGGCTACATGGATTCTTCGCCTCCATTCAGATCTATCTTGGATTTGAATGAAAAAGCTTAAGCTATCAAAATGAAGTCATGCAAACAAAAAAGAGCTGAAAACATGTTACTGTTGAAGGTTAAATTTGGATTAAATGAATATTGGTTGGATATGGATCCAATTAAATCCTACATAAATTTGTACAATGTACATATCCCAAAAATTATTGTTGGAATAGAAGAAATCCCTAACTATGTGCACGGAGACACGTCTCTTCCATGATTTTTGTGAAAGGAAATGAATGAATTGATAATTTAGTAGTCATAGGACTCTCTTATATAGAGAGGAGAAACCATAGAGAGCAAAATACAAAAGAAAGAAATAAGAAATACATAAATACTAATAACTTCAACACTCCCCTTCAAGATGAAGCATAGATGTAAATCATGCTCAACTTGGAATAATACTTCTCGAATGTATCCCCTTGTTAAGGCCTTGGTAAAAATATATGTTGTCAGTTTCCCTGAACTTAAATAGGAAGTAGAAATGAAGCTCTTATTTACCATGTCACGAATGTAATAGCAATCTACCTCGATGAGTTTGGTCCGTTCAAGGAAAGTTGGGATGTTGGCAATGAATAATGTGGCTTGATTGTCTCATAACAACTGCATGGGCAGAGGCACACCAATACCTAGGTCTATAAGAATAGATCTAACACACATCATCTTAGTGCTCCCCTGCACCATATCTCTGTATTCAGACTCAACCCTCAATCTAGCAACCACAGTTTGCTTCTTTCTTTTCCATGAGACCAATGAACTCCCTATGTATAAAGACACCAAAACCAGAAGTAGACTTCCTGCCTTTAGACCATCATGCATAGTCAACATTTGCACAGACACGGATGGTAAGAGATGTCCCTCTGCTGAATAGATATACAAGGAGAAGACTTCAGATACCTAATAATCATGTACACATCCATGTGAGCATGTCTGTAAGTCATCTCCTGTAAAAATGATGTCATCAATATAAACTAGAATGACAAAAATACTTAGATGTATACTGTGTACAACGAGCGAGTGATTTGCAGTCGATTTCTTGAAGCCATGCTGCTCTATCAAGTCCGAGAGCTTCTGAAACCATAACTTGTGACTCTCCTTAAAGCCATAAATAGCATTATGGAGTTTGCAGATCTTCTGATAATCCTCTTAGCAGCAAACACATGTGGTTGTTGCATATAGACTTCCTCTTGTAGGTACCCCATACAGGAAAACAATCTCGATAACAAGTTAGGAAAGTGCCCAATCATGTACCATAAAAAAGAAAGGAGGATCCAAATAGTAGAATGACGAGCCACGGGGGAAAAAGTTTCATGATAGTCCACCTCATATGTCTGACTGAACCCACATGCCATAAGCTTGGCCTTGTAGCGATCGACACTGCCATAGGCTCTCTACTTCATTGTAAAGATCCATTTGTAACATCCATATTCTAACAAACCCGAACTCGTCCGATTTTGGGTCTAATGAACCCAAAAACGTTGTCGGTCAATACTAACCAACCTAAAACGATCAATTGGTAGTGAATCAAAAGTTGTTCGGGTGAAATCGATCAAAAATCGGTCACTTCGTAATGCGCGCCGCGAAAAAGCCGCGACGCAAATTCGGAAACCGCGAAACGAACCGAGACCATCATTAGATCCGATTCGACGATACAAGACCAACGGAATCGACCGTTCGTTAATCGGAGGTCGTTTGGTATTTTTAAAACACAAAATTTAATCCGAAATCGAAACCGTACCTCGAAAAATTCGGACATCCAAACCCGACCGAAAGTATATCAACATTATACTCATATTGATCGTAGTTCCGAGACGGTCAAAACAAGATATTGCGCGTCAGAAACCGACGCTCGAGACATGAATACGGTTCACTTTAAGTATGATAGATAAGAAGAAATTTTTAGAATTTTATTTAATTTGACTGTAGCAGAGTCTGCCTATTTTCAGATTTAAAAAAAATTAATAATAACTGCTGTACAGACAGCTGCACAGCAGTCTTTTATTTCCTTACGTAATGCTCTTGTTTGCCTCCAAATGGCAACAAGAGATTCTAGGTGTCATCTTGCATATCCTCTTTTCTCTCCTATATATATAGAAAGCCACAGCCTTCTCCCCTACCGTCTACTCTTCTCCAATTAAGCTCTTCCTCATTAAGCATCCAAATTCCCAAATTTCCACTGCATATTCCCAGTTCCAGCCGTGAGAATCCCTCCCTCCTTCTCTACCTTTTTCCCCAAATTCTCCCTCAATCTCAACCAAAAAGAACTCCAGATCACTGCCAAAAAAAAATTTCATCAAGTGTTGTTGCTGGATGTCGTAGCAATCCTTGCTACTATTTTTGGAGGTTGAATAGCAGCTGAATGCAGCGGTTCTTGAAGCATTACATGCTGCTCAGCCCTTGCATGCACTCTTTTCCTTCATATTTGAAGAAATCAAGGTACAATCCCTAAACCTCTCACTTGCTGCCATACATGTGCAAATCAAACCTTCATTTTGTCCTCCATGATTCTTTTTAAGATAACTTATTTCCCTCTTAATTAAGATATCTTTGTGTTTAACAAAAAGAAGATTTATATAAAAAAATCCATACATCCAGACTTATAGAAATGTAAATATATATATAATGATTAATTGTTTACTGGACTGTTAAGTTCATATAAGTAATGCCAGGGCTTGAGATCCTAACTTGGCATGTGCTCGTCTTTCAATAATTGATTAAATTCAAAAGAAAGTTCAATTAGGATGGTGTATGGAAAGGATATAGTTGTTGTGGTGTCTCAGGATATACAAATGAAGTGATTTCTTTTCTTGAAACTTGTTATATCTATGTGTATGTACATGTATATCTATATTTGTTTGGCATATACGAAACTATAACCTGACTCTTAGTAGGACTATATTAATCCTACTGTAAGTTGTCTAAAAATTGAAAACATATAATTTGAGCATGTTCTTTATCTCAGATATTATCCAATGATAGTATAACAGTGAAATGATATGGAAGATAGGTGGAGAATCATATTCATAATTTTCATCTGAGACTTGAGTTCATTCAAAATTATTAAATACCATCTTTGGTTGAGACATTTTAGTTTCATCATCCTGTATGGAAAGGGCTTCTGAATGCATTACCCAATCTACAAATCACATGTGAGCTTTCAATTATCAAGTTAGACTATAAAATAAACACATACAAAGGTGGCTAGTTAGTACATTAATATCATACTATACAGTTTGACTAAATTAAGGGCAGCAAGAATTGTTGGTTATTTGACATTTAAAGAATTTTGCCAAACTGGATGAAATTTCTACAAATATATATATAATAAGAATAAAATGATTCTGAAATTTATTTCTTTAGTTTCTGTGTCAACTGTTTCTTGTTGAATATATACAAATACATGAAATCACACATTTCGGGATTTTCACGACTATGCGGATAATATAATTTTAGTTGATTACGCGCTTCTTGATTTTTAGTATAGGATATGATACTAAGATACTTATGACAAGAATTGAAATGAGAAATTGGTAGTTAGGTGATACCGTGAGTAATTGTATGGATTAGAATTGGGAGAATTTATGTTGAATGACCTGCATCATCTGAGCACGTAGAGTAATTAAGTAAACAAATTAGAAATCAAATATAAGTTAAAGTGACTAATTTAAGGTATGGTGTCCTATTTTTAATTGTACATCTATACTACATATCTGTTAAATAACCACTAATCTCATTATCTAAATAAGAAACGTTTGGAATTTCGATAAATGATCAAACTTAGATCTAGATCCAAAGTACGACTATTAGGCAAATGATTGCTTCTAAAATAATAACATATGATCACAAGAATGGATTACTTCATGAGAAATCCCTTAAGTATAATTTATCATTGATTGATTATTTTGACAAGATCGTCAACCAAAGGACTTAGATATGTATGACTAATGATAGAAAGAGTCGAGAAAGAGATGAATAGGCAGGAAAGAAAGATGATTGTAAACCAGTGATGATTTATAAATTAATAGTGCCGGTCATGGTGACCTTTGCACCAGACTGTGCGAGGGCGCGGTGACCCTCAACTGGGCGGGAGAATAGGAAGCCCAGTTAGGGCAGCGACCGCTTAATGCGCGGGTCTAGGATCCCAGTCCTCTTTCGGTTTTTACGCGAGCTCGCAGTGTTTTTACGCCTCGTTGGGATCCAGACTTTAGACCAGTTCCGCTGACCCTGTCTTTAGGATACCCAGGCGGGGGATCCTTGGTTTTCAGTTTTTACGTACGAGCTCGTCCGCCCGTACTAGTCGGGCAGTTTTCTAGAGCGACTTTTCTAGGGAGTCTCTCTCACCCGTCTCAGTGGCGTAGTTGGGGAATAGACATATCCCTCTATTGGACCGCGCTTCCAATTAGAGGGCGAGACGGAAGAGCCATTTGTAGGCTTCTTCACCGCTTGAGTTACTTCGCCAACAGACATGGCGATTCTACATCCAGATCATCCATATCTATATCTGCATCATCTGGAATTATATCTAAATCAATTGAGGTTAAGATTTGGAGAGGTTATGATCAGATTTTGAGATTGCTAGAAAATGATATATAAGTTTATACTCTTATACTCATGAATATTCAACTACAATGTAAATGTGTCATATATGGGAAAATGTTGGGTTCTGGGAAAAATCATTAGAAATGCATGACAAACAACTTGAAACCTCTTTTTACTTATGCAAGTAGAAAAAAATGTGCTTGTTCTACCTTTCTACTTGCTCTCTTTTGCACATTAAATTACTTGTTATTTATTTTAAACTACGGGTTTGTATTCACGTTAGTGATTCCTCTTCTTCCTTGCATGTATGGCAGGCAAAGGGCCTGCTGTTTAGTAGATGTTCATGCTTCCTAGAGACAGAGTATACACTAGACGGTATGAATTACTTGTCTCAGTTTTTGTTCAGTCGGTAATGTAAATGTTATCTCTTTTGTATTACTTGGGATATATGTTGTAATATGGAAGATGCTTGTACATGTTGTAATGGATATGAATATTAATGAAAAGGAATTTGGTGCCATTTGTCTCTCTGTGATCTTGTGATTATGTTGTGGATGTGAATGTCATGTAGATAATTAGCCGCGCGAAAAATTTTCCCTGCTTTTCTACAACTTAATGCGATCTCATGTGAATAATAGTGCGAGTGTGTGATTAACGGGTACCCGGATCCTGAGGGGTTCATACTAGACGGTATGTGGTTTTTGTGACAGTTTTTAGTTTAAATTGATATTGTAAATGCTATCTCTCTTGTATCATATTTTGGGATATATGTTGTAAAATGGAAGATCCTTGTACATGTTGAAAACTGATATGAATATTAATGAAAAGAATTTTGGTGCCATTTGTCTCTTTTTACTTTGTGGTTATGATGTGGATGTGAATGTCATGTGAATAATTAGCCGCGCGAAAAATTTTCCCTGGTTTTTCTACAACTTCTGCGATCAATATGAATGAAATATTGCGAATTCTGTCGTAAACGGGTACCTGGATCCTGAGGGGTTCACACCATTACAGCAAACCACAGATGTCCCTACTGTGGAAATAACCAAACTCCATGTGCCATGTGACTAAAGTGCAAGTCATCTCCTCCTTCATATCTAGATGACATTGATTGTCTCGCATAGCCTCCATATATGTGTGTGAGATCTACTGTTGATCACACATGATCACATAGAGACAGTCCCACCACAAACTTCATAAAATCCTTAGTGAAACATGGGTTGAAAGAGGATATGTAGAACAAGTACACCTCCTCTTTCGAAGAGCAATAGGTTGATCAAAACAACTAGATGATCCATCTCTTGTACCACTCTCTTGGGGCGCCGTAATCTCATCCTATAAAGTCTGATGATGTACAAACATATCAACACTGCCATCAACAGAAACCAAGTCTTCAGAATTTACCTAGGACATGATGGATGTATTGTTTTTAAAACGTACCTCAAGGCACTAAGGCATATGTCTCAAACAGCTTCATTGAGGCGTGCACCTCGAGGCAATGCCTCATACCTCACCTAATTTTTCATTGTTTTCTACTATATACTTTTCTCTTTGATTGTGAGCTTTTCGACTTTCGTAAAAAAGTAGTTTCAAGTCCTTGAGCTCACGATTCACTGAAAGGCATTTATTTTTGTAGTTTATTAACATATTAAGCTTATTTTTACTTTGTTCTACATGTTCTTTATAAATCAACATGAACAAAAAATTGAATCTTAGTTCCTTAAATATAATGCATTTACTTTAATATGAAACAATCATAAATGCTTTCTTTATAGAAATGTTTGGATACAAGTCCCCTACTTTAACCTAAATTTAGAAGAGCATATTTTGTAAACATGACTCATCTTTGCTTCTATTCAATCGGGACTAAATAATACACATCAAAGTATTTGCATGAACAAGGATGATCATAACAAGCAACATTCGTGTATTTTATTGCCCAATCCTTATGCTAAATTAAAAAGTGATCACTGCTTACACTCCTGTCTTTCTCAATTGATTGACACACATACCTCAACCAATTTTTTAAAAAGGCGCGGACATCAAGACCCTTTAGTTAAATTTTATTCAGAACTTTACTATTACTAAGACCTATCCATCGTTGTACTTGCAATTCCTTATTTACTTGACTCCTTACAGTTTAAGAGTCCAAAAGATGACAGTTATTTAACAACTCACAACATCTTATGCTTAAATTTAATATTTACCTGCTTGTTTGGAGACGTGGCATCGATGTTTAGAGATGCAATGACAACTTGTTTATATTTGAATTTGCTTTATTAGCCTTTCATGTACTTTGATGGTCAAATTATTCATGTTTTGAACTTTTATTATTGTTGGGATTTGAGATAGTTCAACTCCCATGTATTGTAAACTTGGATGTTTGAAACATGAAATTAACCTTAAAGTATCATGGAGTTATGTTTTTTCATCAAAACTATTTAATTTCTAAAACATACAAAATGTAATTATGAGTAATTGTCATGTTTTATGAATTTTTTCTTTCTGGAGTGAGGCTTACACCTCAGTACACCTGGACGCTTAAGTCTCGAAGCGATACTGGGAAAATGCATCGATACGCCTCAAGTTTCTTAAAACCTTGGCTGGATGATGAGGAAGACACATGAGCAAGGGGTATAGTAGTCGGCCTACGAATGTAAGCACAAGGCAAAGTTTGAGCCACAAGAGATCTAGTAAGAGTGGAGGTAAAGGAGGAGATGGAGTGTAAACCTTCTCACCGACAAGGTTTAGAAATGCGGTATCCGATATTCGTTTGGCCATGCGGTCTAAAGCGAGAAAGCGGATATGCAGAGGAGTATACAGAGGTATATGCGGTTTATAATATTTTAATTTAAAATATTGTAAAATAAATAATAAAATGTGATTATATAAAAAGTTGATGATCTAGCAAAATCCAAAATCAAAAATTTCAAATAAGATAACATAATCAATAACATATATAAACATGATATTATAAATCGATTATTTTTTAGTGTGTATGTTGAATTTAATGCATATATATACATATACAAATTTGGATTTAACAGAGAACACATGAATTCTATAAGAAAATCATTAATATAAATATATATACATAGAACCTATAGATAACCAAAGCTAAAGAATAATCATAGGTACACAAATCATACACCCAAAAGTATACACATATATGTATCTCCAAGGAACAAAACATGTTGACATAAAATATAGGGAAAATTGTATTTATATATAAAATTTATTAGAAGCACAAAAATGTAAAGTGCCAGACTGTTACTCAATTATTTCATGTTTTATCTGAAGAATGAGAATGAATTTCATTAGATAGAAAATTCAAAATGCAGTAAACAATTCATTAATAAGTGTTGAGAATAATGGGGAAAATGGATATGAGAAAAAATACCCTAGATTATATTCCCAAATGTAACATATATGAGAATAATGAAAAGATGCATCAATGTAAATGATGATATAAGAGTTGCTTGAAAAAAATCGAGTTAATGTGTCGTCAACATGTCATGGATTAACATGAATCCTATAGGATATGCGGCCCCATATGCCGCATATTTGGACCACATATGCATTTTGACCATATATTGTCGCATACGGCATATGTGCTTTGGTCAAGTGAGCGAATATGCATATGCAACCACATATGCGGCCGCATGGACCGCATTTCCGAACAATGCTCACCAGCCTCAGATGAAGTCATCATGTCACCTATGGAAGTAAATACATAACATACTTAAAGAATGTGAAATCAACATTAACAAATTAGGATCAAAGTATTGGTACCCTTTCTAGGTTCCAGAGTAGCCAACAAAGACGTACTCAACAGCTCTGAGGGATAGCTTGTCACAGCCAGAGTCAAGTAATGAACTTAAGGCATAGAACTAAAGACATGATGTATTAAAGAAAAGAGGTCCTAAACAAGAAACACAAGTGAAAAAGGAGCATGTTCTTCGAACACGGAGGATGACATACAATTGACCAGATAGCAGCCAGTGAGGGCATTACCTTAGAAAGAGTGAGGAGCATGACTTTGGATAAGAAGAGTTCTAGTAAAATCAAGAAGATGGTAGTGTTGGTGTTGTGCAATACCACAATGCTGAGAAGTATAGGCATAAAAGTTTTGATGTAAGACGTGAGGAACTTGAAGAACTGAGAGAGTTGAACATTACAAAAGTTCGAGGCATTGGTAGAGTGATCATAATTAACAGTAGGAGAAAATAGTTCTTTATTTCAATAATGAAATTTTACATATCAAAACTAGAGAAATCATCGATTACAATGAGACTTTATGCCCCTAGTGATTAGAAACATGACTGGGATACCAAATATCAAAATGCACTAACTCTTGCCCATATACCTCCCAACAGAATGGGGTAGCCGAAAGGAAACTTCGACATCTCCTCGACATTACCCGCTCTCTTCTTACCCAAATGAAGGTCCCTAAAACCTATTGGGGAGATGCTATTCTTATTGCTGTCCATCTTATCAACGTAGTTCCCTCTGTCTCCCTAAATGGCTCCACACCCTTTGCCTTATTGTATCCAAATGACTCACCATTTCCTCTACCTCTGCGGATTTTTGGATGCACCGCCTTTGTTCACAACTTTCATACTACAGACAAATTATCGTCACATGCAGGGTTATTCCCAAGCAAAGAAAGGGTATAGATGTTATGATCCTTGTGGTAGGCGACTAATCGAATTTAGTCGGCCATTAGTTGATCTAAATTTTTTCATTATTTTAAATATATAAAACATTTTTATACATATATTCTTATATAATTACATAAGCTTTTACATTTTCTACATTATCATAATGAAACAAAAAAAGTAATTGACTTGAAATACAACATTAAACATATTAGAATAAGTTTGCTTTAAAAAAACAAAAAACTTAAAAAATAAAAGAACTCTGTAAAGTCAGCCGACTATGCCGACTAGTCAACCGGACTAGTCGGGTTGACTGACTAATGGCTGATTAGGACTAGTCGAGTTGGCTACCCCCCGACTCGACTAGTCGGGCCGCGTAGTCGACCGACTTTTACAAGCTTGGTTCTACTGATCTTGAGAACCATCCTTTTTTCTTTACCAACCCTTTTAATTACAAGCAAGCAATGTTGAGATTATTTTGCAGTCTCTACAAAACAACCGATTTCTTCCCCTCATCGCAAAGCAGTCAATCTGTGCTTTAGTCGGGCCACTCTTATAAGAGATTAAATGCTCATCCCTCTTCTTAAAGAGAGTGTTTGTTGTAAAAAGTTCATTAGCCATTACATTATCCAAAGGGATTTTTTCCTCTTCATTTCTATCCCCAAACATGATTTTCATGAATAGTAGCATACCCTAAAGCATCCTTTCCCACATGTCCATTAAGATCCCCACCAAGACAAATCATTTCTCTTTGTAAGATTCTTTGTACAATCTTATCCAATCCTCCAAAAAGCTTGTTTAATTATTTCATCAAAACTAATTGGCAATGCATAAACCGAGATGACATTCATGATTTCTCCTTCAAGCACCAATTTTAGCAAATAATCCAATCCCCCAAATGTTTGCACATCAACCACACTATCCTTCAAAATCCTTATGAACAACCACTCCAACAACATTTCTACCCCCTTCACATGAATACCATAATTTAAAGGGATATTTACCCAGACGACCCTGAAATTTTTTGAAATTACCTCTACGACCTTTGAAACATCATAATTCCTCCCACGACCCCGTAATCTTGCTCCGTCTTACCCTACAGACCCTCCCGTCAATTTTAACTACATTTGAGTCAGTTACTTGGGTTAGTCGTGAGTTAATCTAACCAATTAACCATCGAACGGTTACGAGGCGAGGGGGTGTTGCAGATCCGGGAGGGGGGGCGGGGCGGTGCCTGGGAGGCGGGGAGCACCATCGGGCGGTGCGGGGGTTGCAGCGGCAGAGGGTGGGGGGCGGGAGCACCATCGGAGGTCGGGGGGGGGGGGGGGGTGCCTGGGAGGCGGGGAGCACCATCGGCCGGCGCGGGGGTTGCAACGGTAGGGGGTGGGGGCGGGAATACCATCGGAGGTCGGGGGGGGGGGGGGGGGGGCGGGGCGGTGCCTGGGAGGCGGGGAGCACCATCGGGCGGCGCGGGGGTTGCAGCGACAGAGGGTGGGGGGCGGGAGCACCATCGAAGGTCGGGGGGGCGGGGCGGTGCCTGGGAGGCGGGGAGCACCATCGGGTGGCGCGGGGGTTGCAGCGGCAGAGGGTGGGGGGCGGGAGCACCATCGGAGGTCGGGGGAGGGGTGTGGGGGGTTTGCAGGTCCATCGACTGAAAAGGAGCAGGGAGCTCCATCAACGGCAGGGGAGCCGGGAGCGAGGGGCGACGTGTGGTGGTGGGGGGTAGGGGCTTGAACAGGGGACCTGGGCTGGGGGTAAGGGATGATGGAATGGCATTCAATGTAAATTTACTAAACAAAATGGGTATAACATAAAAAACTTAACGGAATCTGGTTACCTTTAAGGGATAAATTAACGGGAGTAAACCACAGGGTCTGTAGGGTAAGGGTTAGCAAGATTACGGGGTCGTGGGAGGAATTATGATGTTTCAAAGGTCGTAGAGGTAATTTCGAAAGATTTTAGGGTCTGCTGGGTAAATATCCCTAATTTAAAGCATGCCTTCTCGATCTCCCTTGCTTCTCTCCAACCATAAGAAACCCTACCCCAATAATAAAAATTCATTCCATTGCATTCTAATTTTTCTCCACAAAGAGAATCGTCAATTGGGCTATTGTGTGGAGTTGTTTAGTCCCACATGAGTGAGTGGTGGGATGTGCTTATATTGGTGGGGCTAGATATAGAGCCTCACACTCCCTTATACTCATTGAGAAAATCATGACGAAAACCTAGACCTTTGAGGCTTTCTATCATGGTTCATCATGCTCTTTAAGGAATAGGTTCAACTTAAAATCATGTGTTGCTTTCGATTTCTGAATCCACATTGTTTATTTTATATTTTCATAGATCTAAATCTCATATACAATGCCATAGTGGATCATCTCATCTGCAATCTGAGAAATGAGGGTGCTTAAAAGCATGGCATAACCGATAACGTTGTCTCCATCCACTGTAGCATGTTTTAGTCTTGAGTTCTAGCTCCATGAGAACATCAAGCGTCCTTTATTCTTTGATTGACATCAGAAAAACAGTGGCTATCTTGGATAGATGGTCTCATTTAACTTGACGACCTCGCCAAAGTATAGGATCATCATGCTATCCTCATCAATCACTTGTGATGTCACTCCAGACGTCGGATCTTTGAACATCTTTTCCTTTTGGAGAGCCGTAAAAAACACAAAAACAAAAAGGGATTTGCTAGAATACTCAAATGATTCATTCCATAGAGCCCTCGGGTCTCTTATATAGGGAGAGAGCCCTTGGGTAAATTACATGAGAGGTACATAAAGAAACTGAAATATAATAAAAGACACAAAGACGAACAACTATCTCTACACTCCCCCTCAAGATGGAGCATAGATATCTATCATGCTCAGCTTGGAAGAACATCTCTGGAAAGGTCCTCTGAGCAATGGCTTAGTGAATATGTCCGCTGTCTGGTCCTCTGAACTGACGTGAGACGTGGAGATGAAGCCCTTCTGAATCATGTCCCTAGTGTAATGACAATCCACCTCTATGTGTTTTGTTCTCTCATGAAAGGCTGGATTGTTGGCAATGAATAATGCTGCCTGATTGTCACATTGCAGGTTCATAGGCAAGGGAACATCAACATTCAGATCTTCTAAGACTGCTTTTACCCACATCGTTTCTGTGCTTGCCTGTGCCATGGCTCTGTACTCGGATTCGGCACTGGATCTCGCCACAACGGTCTGCTTCTTGCTTTTCCAAGAGACTAAAGAGCTTCCTATGAAGATAGCAAATCCAGAAGTAGACTTACGATCTCGTGGACATCCTGCATAATCTGCATCTGCACAGGCAGAAATAGACAGATCTGTACCTTTCTTGAATAGCAACCCTGTGCCTGGGGAAGACTTCAGATATCTCAGTATCATGTACAAGGCATCCATGTGTACTTGCCTCGGCTGCTCCATGAATTGACTCACCCGGTTTACTGCAAGGGCAATATCCGGTCGAGTTATAGTGATGTATAAGAGCTTACCCACCATTTCTCTGTACCTTCTCTTGTCCACCTCCTCGGTATCATCATCGTACAGCTTCATACTCGGGTCCATAGGTGTACTTGAAGGTCTGCATCCAGTCATTCCTGTTTCAACTAGCAAGTCTGTGACATATTTTCTTTGAGTCATCACCATTCCTTGTGCATTTCTTGCAAATTCTATCCCCAGAAAATACCGTATTGTGCCTAGATCCTTTGTAATGAACTGGCTGCCCAACATGGACTTGGTTATCTCAACCCCCTGTGCATCATCTCCAGTAACCAATATGTCATCAACATATACCATAACAACGATGGTACCTCTAGGGGTCTTCCGGACGAACAATGAGTGGTCCGCATTTGATCTTCTGAACCCCTGTCGTTCAATAAGCTGGGAGAGCTTTTGGAACCATGCTCGAGGACTCTGCTTAAGGCCATAGATAGCCTTATGAAGTCTGCACACCTTCTGAGTCTCCCCCTCAGCAGCAAACCCGGGTGGCTGTTGCATGTAGACTTCCTCCTGTAGATTACCATACAAGAAAGCATTCTTAACATCAAGCTGGAATATGGTCCAGTCACGTACCACTGCAACCGATAGAAGGATGCGAAGTGTAGAGTGCCTCGCCACAGGTGAAAAGGTGTCCAAATAATCTACCCCATATGTCTGTGTAAACCCTCTTGCTACGAGCCTGGCCTTGTATCTGTCAAGACGACCATCTGCATGATATTTGACCGTAAATACCCACTTGCAACTCACCACAGATGCTCTGATACCATGCTAGAATACTCAGATGATTCATTCCATAGAGCCCTCGGGTCTCTTATATAGGGAGAGAGCCCTTGGGTAAATTACATGAGAGGTACATAAAGAAACTGAAATATAATAAAAGACATAAAGACGAACAACTATCTCTACAGGATTAAACAAAATCTAGATGATAATTTGCATGCGTGACAGGACCACTAATGCGGCATGGGCCCGCGAGTGCAGTGCAGGATAATGCATGGTTGCTAGAGGGTGACACAAGCCTACACAAAGTATGAAGGCACTTTGATTTTTGGTAGGTAGAAAAAACGACTACATGTATACCATGTGGACTAAAATGATTTGATAGAGGCTAGGGTTAGAGTGTACATAATGGAAGGTGGAAAGTACGTATAAGTACCCCCCAAGGGATACATCTCAAACTCTTAGCATTATCACTATTGAGGAACAAAGGAGCAGTGTTTGTTATATATATAATATATATATATATATATGGGTAAAATGGGGCTGCCCCCTTGAGGGGGAGCTAGCTTGACTCCCCCGCCCCATTTTTCCCATTTTTTTATTTTTTTGAATTTTTTCCGTGGATTTTCATCAATATATCCCTATATTATGCTATTAAAATTTCGTGGGAAACAAAGACTCATACGACCTCTATCCAGACGTGGTTATTTTTAGCAATTTTATAACTGTTAAAAAATGACTGTCTGGATGGAGGTCGCAGGAGTCTCTGTATCGCACAAAATTTTAACAACATAATATAGGATATAGTGATGAATATTCACGGAAGAAATTTTCAAAAAAAAAATAAAAAATGGGGAAATGACGTGCGGGGAGCCAAGTTAGCTCCCCCTTACGGGCAGCCACATTAAACCTATATATATATAGGGGCACAGTTAAAAAGATCCACATCCAAGATCCATTTAACATGATAACGCTCTTTCAACAAGTGAAATAAAGAAAAATCATAGCCTCATATGTGCATTGGGGCATCTCCATCCACAGCTTTCTCCGTCTATGGAAAGGACTTTCCACACAAATCCTAATATTCAAGCGGTTCAATCCATTGCATGTTTTCCAAGTACAATGCCTCTAAACTGACAATGAGGATATAAACCTTCCACAAGCAGGCTCAATATCAGAAAAATGACAAGTTTGTGCAAGGATTACAAGAGCGTTGGCAATGTCAACAGCAATCTGAATTCTAGCATCCCAGCTCAATGGTGTTCTTCCTGATGCTGCATGGACAAAGATATATCTATAAATACAAGATAGGTATAGCACACTTTAGTTTAAAAAAATTCACGATAACAAGGAGAGGGTATAACTGGGAACTTACAGTGTAGGTGGTCTTTCAAGCTCCCATTTTCCATGTATTCATACACTAGAAACCTGGATACAGGTAAAGCCATAAAAAATAACTACTATTTGCATAAAATGATAATTAATAGTCAATAATCAGGTCAGACCTCTCATTCTTCTCAATGCAGAACCCTCTCAGAGAAACAAGGTGTCGATGATGTAACCGGCCGATAAGCTCCATTTCTCTGCAAAAATCTTCCTCGCCTTGCTCAGAAACCCTGTCCAATCTCTTAACCGCAGCCATGGAATTATCACTAAAATGTGCTTTGAAGATAGTTCCAAATCCTCCCTTTCCTATGGTAGAACTAAAATTGCATGTTGCTTTTTTTATATCCTTGTAGCTGAACCTTTTGAATACATACTGAGGACCTGTAAATCGTATTTCTGCAACATTTGCAAATTAGACATTGTCAAATCCAAAAAAACAAAAAAACAAGAGAACTGGTCATAATGGCACATGAATATATAAATTAAGCACATGGACTACAAAATGAACCGATGGAAAACGCTAGTACGGACACAGAATACATTCCATTAAGAGAGGGAACATGATCCTCTGTTGCCCCCATATATTTCCGTTTTGAATTTGAATTTCATTTTGAATTTGAAATTTATTTAATCCTTGTGTTTTTCTATTTTTAGCACGTCTGATTTGGTATTTTTTGTTGTCTTTTAGTTAATGAATTTTCGCCAACGTGGTAGCATTTTCACGCAATGCAGAATAGCAGAGCTTTTTGTAAAATTCCCATTGATATTGTAGAACTGTATCCTGCATTGTAAAATAAAATCACAGTTAGTAATAGTTATATTATTATAATTGTAATTTTGATAACATTGTTGTAAAAGTTCATGCACGTTTTGTAAAATTTGTATGAAGATTGTAAATCTACACCCATAATTTAAAATCTGTATGAAGATTGTAAAATCTGTATTAAGATTATAAAATCTGTATGAAGATTGTAAAATATCCTGCATTGTAAAATCTGTATGAAGATTGTAAAATCTGTATGAAGATTGTAAAGTTCATGCACATTTTGTAAAATCTGTATGAAGATTGTAAAATTGTAAAGAAACAATCTGAGATTTGTAAAAAAATGATTTGATATTGTAAAAAATGATCCGAGATTGTAAAAAATGATCTGAGATTGTAAAAAATGATCCGAGATTGTAAAAAATGATCTGAGAGGAAAAGGGGTGGGTGTAGGAAAGTAACTTACACATGAGAGCATTTTTTAACGGTAACAAAATTGCTAACAACGACCCCATCTGGATGGAGGTCGTATGAGTCTCTGTTTCGCACGAAATTTTAATGACATAATATAGGAATATATTGATGAAAATCCACGAAAGAAATTTTCAAAAAAAAAATAAAAAAGTAGGCAAAATGGGGCGGGGGGAGCCAAGGTAGATCCCCCCATGGGGGCAGCCCCATTTTACCCATATATATATATATATATATATATATATATATATATATATATATATATATAGGGGACTTATCCGATGGGCCATGTACCCATTTGAGATGAGATGAGCCCACTCATATTTTACCAATATTTTCTATCATTTTGAGTTGAATGCTTATTTATTTACAATTGTTATATCATAATCTTACTATTAGTAATTTTTTTCATATAAAGAAAACCTTAGATTCACAGGACATGGTCATTAGTAAGAATAAAAATGACACTAGTAATACGAATAATAATACAATCATTTTATATGAATTTAAGGTTTTTTTCTGAAAATGGTTATTAGTAGTAAGAATATGATATAACACTTGTAAACAAGTAACTATTAAGCTCAAAATGATAGGAAATAATGGTAAAAAATGAGTGGGCTCATCTCATCTCAAATGGGCATAGGGATCATTGGATAATTTCCCTATATATATCACACATATATAGGGAAAAGGGAGCATACACCTATGTGTAGGTAACTTTCCTACACCCACTCATTTTCTTCTTTATTTCTTATTTTTTTTGAATTGAATCTTTGAGGGATTTAGATCACTATATACCACTGAGGCATCATTCATATTTCAACTTATTTTGACGCTTCTAACTTATCCATCACGACAGTCAAAATTTAACGATCTCAGATTTGCTGAAATCGACCCCTTCTGATGGACATGTTAGGAATGCCTATTTTGACCGAAATTTAAAATACAAATTCTACTTAATATTCTAAGTAAATCCTCTAAGGATCCATTTCAAAAAAAATCAAAAAATATGAGAGGAAAAGGGGTGGGTGTAGGAAAGTAACTTACACATGAGTGTAGGCTCCCCAATCCCATATATATGGGTAAAATGTGTATGCCCCCTAGGGGGAGCTAACTTAGCTCCCCCCGCCCCATTTTTCACGTGTTTTTTTATTTTTTTGAAAATAAAAATTATGTAAATTCATTATTATATCTCTATATTATAATAATGAATTTACATAATTTTGAAAATTCTATTTTGAAAATTTTTTTCGATGAATATTCATCACTATATCCCTATATTATGTCCTTTAAATTTACTGTGAAACATAGACTCTTATGGCTTCCATCCAGACGGTCATTTTTTAATGGTCCCAGAATTTTTAAATCGACCCTGTCTGGATGGAGGTCGTAGGAGTCTCTGTTTCGCATGAAATTTGAATGACATAATATAGGGATATAACAATGAATTTACACGGTTTTTATTTTCCAAAAAAATTAAAAAAATATACGAAAAAAGGAGCGGGGGGAGCTAAGTTAGCTCCCCCTGGGGGGCATACACATTTTACCCCATATATATATATATCCAAGATCAGCTATCCAAATTGTATAATTTAACTACAAGGCAATAGGGGAAAAACAAATATATATCCAAGATCAACTAATCCCAATGGTATAATTTGACAAACAATGTACTTGAGTCAGATGGATCTCTGATTTGGCATAGCCATCATCCTATAAATAATGTATAAACTCCATTCCTAATTGTTAAAAGTGACAAATTTTAGCCACCTATGCACTAAGGCATCCCCTCATGTGGCTTTTCTCGCCTTCGTGGCAGTCGCTTATCCCACTCCCCTCAGCTAAAGTCACTTCTTGTGTTCTTGGTCGGCTGAGCCCCTCACCTAGTCTTGAAGGCGAGGAGCTCATAAATCCCCCATACGGTAAAGAGGGGAGTTCACCTTTATATGTGTTTTGTGGAGATTGGGTCTTCCCACCTTGTTGGTTCAGTGGGGAGTTCGCCTTTATATGTGTTTTGTGGTGGTTGGGTCTTCCCATCTTGTTGGTTCCATGATCTATTGGTCTACTGGAGCTATATGTTTTAATCAATTAGCCAAGATTTTGACCAGATACAAAATGAGATAACTTTTTTTGTATGCGAAAAAACGGGTGAGATCCCCAAGTTGAACCTGCCACCAAATTATTAGATTATATTAACAAAGAAATTAGTGTACATAAGCCAAAGACTCACACAGAATCCTATAATGATCAATAACATTTTCGGAATAGAAACTCTGCCCTTGGAATAAGAGTTCATTCCCTATGCACAAAGTAGCCCAGATAATGGAAAATGCTCTCGAACTATCTTCATGCGAATTTCTGCAAAAAGATTGCATGGATGCCTAGTATTGACACAATTACCTGTCTTCACCCATGCAATTCCAATCAAGCTCCAAATCCTCGCAGAGGAGTCACAACAGAAGAAGAGATGATCCAAATCTTCATATTCCACCCCACATCTGTCACAAAGTTGATCATCAATGTTGAGAAATCTACCATACCTAGACTTCGTTAATAACCACGCATATCTAAAGGACCACGAGAAAACCTTTATCCTCCTCAGGATGTTGCTCCTGCAAATAACATTCAAGTCATGTACCAGTTCTCCCGGTACCAGCGTCTGCTCGCCGACAAACAGACGGTATGCCTTCTTAACAGAGAATCTACCATGACCATACAAAGTCATCCCTTTCTTGCGATGTACCTCCAACTTCATCTAATACCCTTTGCAGCGCCAAAAAATCCCCTAATCCTTGCTCAGAGAACTCCGCTGAGAAAGACGGCGACCAGGTCCCACCAGTCTAGACCTGATGTACCATAGTCTCCTTATCTTCAACGATATCCATAAGTCGGGGGTCCACTCCCCCAATGACCCTTCTCCCGTCCAATTGTCTCCAAAAAACGGAAGGTCTTCCCATCGACCAACACATAACTCAAATCCCCAATCATAGTCAGCAAAAGTTTTTGTATATCTTGCCAAAGTGGCGATAGATGCCGATGCCCAGAAGTCGTAAGTGAGGCATTGACATGGTAAATTTTCCCCAAAAGTCTACATATCAGGTCCCAACAGTTGTCGTACAACCGCACCACCCACTTGGCTAATAAGACATTGTTCATGCTCTCAAGTTCCAAACCCCCCAAGCCCCCATTTTTTCTCCCCCTCGTGACCCAACTCCAATCAACCAAATGTACCCCCTTCTTTTCATGTTTCACGTCATATCAAAAAAACATATGCATTAAAGATTTCATCCTCCGACGAACCCCAACATGCAATAACCTAGTAGAGCAAAAGAAAATAGGAATCGTTGCAAGCACGTGTTTGAGCAACACCAGCTTTCCTCCTCTAGAAAGAGTCAATGTCTTCCACCTAGCAAGTATGCTCTCTAGCTTGCTCAATTCAGGCCCCCAATCACCGGACTTTACCTTCCCATCAACCAAGGGAAGCCCCAAATATGAGATAAGGAGATCACTAATAGGGCAACGAAGAGTATCACTAGTTGCATGCTTCTTGTTAGAAAATAGGAATGCGGAAGCGATAATGCTAAACAGAGCATAAGAACAGAAATATAAACTTGGAACACAATTTTTTATGTGGAACCCTACTCCCTAAGGAGCGGGATGAAACCACGGGAGAAGCCCTCAAAGGGGCATATGTTGCATTCCTTTTTCTCAATGGATACAAAAGGTCTGTGGCTCCTTATATAGCCTCCACAGAGTCTCCAAGTCCTACCACTGGTAGATGTGGAACTAAACACTGGGATGGGGTAAATGGATCCTGGAGGGATCCATTTATCCATCTCCCCCACATAAGACGCATATAACAAATACTCCAACACTCCCCCTCAAGCTAGAGCATGCAATACTCAGCTTGGACAAACAGAAAGAAACTCAACTCACAATACGTAACACTACAGGCAATATCAACTCAACGCGCACAACTGTCGGCTGCAGTCGAGGATGTTGCTTCTCATGATGTACATGTGAAGAGGACGAACGGGCTGGAGTGTGAGTCAACTGAATCTCCTCGTCGGAGAGCATGTGCTCTGAATTGCGCCTGTCAGAGTCACTGCAACTGAAATGAATCTCCTCGTCGGAGTACTCTGTCCCGCCACAATAATGTAGACAACTGCTCCATCTCTGAAAAGGGGCCAAACTGAAAGGCCATGAAGTGCAATCCTCGTCGGAGTCAGGGTCGCTGGAGAATGGAGTCTGAAATAGTCTCCTAGTCGGAGAACTTAGTCTCTCCCATCTGGTTCAGAGAATGGTACTCTACTTTGGAGTACCTATTATACCACATGAAAACCATTGCCCACATGACATAGGGAAATGGTCCTCTACTCTGGAGTCCCTATGGCTCACATGAAAACTCTGGCCGGCAAAACAAGAAGAATGATGGGGACCACTGAAAACGATGACAAACATGTGTTTATCTGAAAGAAACAGCAACATGTGTGATTCTGAAACTGAAGACTCGGAATCTGACGTTGAGTCTGAAATCTGATGTAGAGTTTGAAAATCCGATTGGTCTTAACACATTTGAATCTTTTTGTAACGTCAACCCACTTGGGCTTCAATAAGCACCAGTTCTTTTTTTAACACATTTGAAAACTCGGCCCAATTTGCCCTTAGGGATGGATGTAGAGTCTGGAAGTTTGAAATCAGATGAAAGTCTGTAGATTTTCTGGTGAGACCTCGTCTTTTTTTACCGCTCCTCCCTTTTTTCAATCTTTTTTTAACGTCAGCCCACTTGGGCTTCAATAAGCACCAGTTCTTTTTTTAACATATTTGAAAACTCGACCCAATTTGCCCTTAGGGTTCCCCAGATGGGAACCCTCTTCACATCCACATCGCCCTCAGGGGTTCCCATCGGGGAACCCTTCGTTTCTCAAAAAGCCACCGCCGTAGGAGATCTTGGAGATGAAGGAGTCGGTCGCATCGAGCGCCACCTGGGGGGTGTGGCTTTGAGGAGGGTGCTGCCTGAACTGGGATGCTCTGCGTGCTGCCTATGTGATACCAAGAGCTCCGCCTGGAGCTTGTTGGGGGTCGCCACCTCCCTTGCCGCCTGAATCTCGCGATCGACATCTCGCGTCAACATTTCGCGCCTCCTGGGCTTTGCGTAAGGGAGGAAGGTCATGCGCGCCATCTCGCGCCACCTGGGAGAGCATGTTGAGAGGGGCGGCGCCACGCACCTGGATGGTTACGCCTGAGGTCGCGCAATCGGCATCGCCTGGGTTCCAAGCGCCTGAGGTCAAGCGTCGCCATCGCCTGGGATCACGCCTGGGGCCTGGATACGTGAGGGGAGGCTGCTGCTGGAGGTCGCCCGGATCTTCTAGTGAGAGATGCCACCGCCGATAGGTTCGACAAGATAACTCGATGGCCGAGGGTTGCGCCTGAGAATCAACCGCCCCTGCATGTTAGGGTCTCTGCATCCTGGAAATGAGGGCTTTGCCTTACGGGAAACTAGGGTCCAGAAAACCCTAGATCTGAGCCTGGAAATGCGCACCCGCGAGGATATTCATCAGGAGGAGGTTCGAACGATGACAGAAATTTGGAAGCAAACTAGGGTTCCAGAAATTAGAACCATGAGCTTTGATAATCTCGAATCTCGAACAAATGAATAAAAAACCCTCGAGAATCGAACCCGCTCAGATACCATGTTAGAAAATAGGAATACTGAAGCGATAATGATAAATAGAGCATAAGAACAGAAAAATAAACTTGGAACACAATTTTTTTTACGTGGAACCCTACTCCCTAAAGAGCGGAATGAAACCACGGGAGAAACTCTCAAAGGGGAATATGTTGCATTCCTTTTTCTCAATGGATACAGGAGGTCTGGGGCTCTTTATATAGCCTCCACAGAGCCTCCAAGTCCCACCACTGGGCACTGGTAGATGTGGGACTAAACACTGGGGTGGGGTAAATGGGTCCTGGAGGGATCCATTTACCCATCTCCCACACATAAGACATATATAACAAATACTCCAACACTTCTCATCCTGGCAAAGGCCAAAGGGGACTACCATTGATTTCTCCCTATTAATGTGCATCCCTGAAAGATCACCAAAGATGTCCATAATCTGTGCAACCCTCCTAAATTGCTCAGGCCCTCCTTCCAGGAACAACATCGTAACATCATCATATTGAAGCAGTGGGATAAATATATCGCGATTATAGTAACCCTTGCACTACCCAGATTCCGTCGTTAACCTCATCATGACGGAAAGAGCATCAACGACGATCACGAAAAGGAGGGGGGTAAGGGGGCATCCTTGTTGCACCCCCATGATGCGGTTGAAAGAAACCCCCCTCCGACCTTCCATTCACCAGCACCAATTACGAAGTCGTGGTAATGCATCGCTTGACCCATGAGATCCACAGGTCCGGAAAACCCCTCTTCTATAGGGCAGCCTAACGAAATTTCCAGTCCACACAGTCATATGCCTTTGAGAAGTCCACCTTCCACTACAGTCCCTTCGAATTGTTTCTCTTCCAATCAAGGACAATTTCAGAAGCCATGACCAATGCATCAACCATCTGTCGCCTGGGTACAAATGACACATGTTCAGGAGCAATAATGTCATTCAAAACAATGCGGAGTTGGTTAGCCAGCACCTTGGCGACGATGAGATAAATTGCGTTGGAGAGAGCAATCGACTGGTAATCTTCTACCCTGGTGGGTACCCTCTTCTTTGGTAACATAAATAGCAACGCCTTGTTCAAATGTTCAAAACCAAAGTTGTACATGTTGAATTTCTCCAATACCTCCAAAACGCCCCCCTTACCACCTCCCAAAACTCCTTATAAAACAGAACCGGAAAACCATCCAGACCAGGTACATCATATGCATTTAAGATCCACACTGCCTTCTTTACCTCCTCTTCCATGAAAGGGGCAACCATCGTCACCGCCTGAGGCTCGGAAATACGCCGAACACCTTTTCCACAGCCCCAGCCAACACGAGAAGCTCTTATGTTAGCATCTACAAAGAAACCCGCAAAGACTTTCCAACTTGTTGCTCTCAATGCACCGCCATACCAACCACCTCAATCTCATGGATGAGGTTTCTCCTCTTTCCCGATGCCATAGAATGGAAGAAACGAGTGTTCGCCAAGGTTCAGGAAAGCGGTATATGTATGCGAGGGCATATGCGGGGTATATATGGTTCTACGTGGTTTCTTATTTTTAAATTTAAAATAAATATCTACAAAAGTGACTACAATTGAACTGGATTATGAATAAATGTGGTCCAAGAAAAGATCTAAGAAAAATGACTTTCATGTAGAGCCCAAAACAATATCGATCAATCAAATATCAATACTTCAATAGAAAAGTTACCACACATAATAATTAACAATCACCAAAATATGTAAGTATCCGAAAGAAAGCTGATTTTTCAATTAGCAAAGAGAGTCACAGAATTACAAATCTAAATTCAAAAACAAACCTAAATTCATACTAAATTTTATTATTAAATTCACACTCATTTTATAGAACTACAGAACTAATCATATCTTAAATTCTTTCGAAAAAAATAATCACTCAACATACCCATTGTTGTAAAAGTCAGTCGATTAGGCTGGTTAGTCGGCTCGACTAGTCGAGTTGGGGGTAGCCGACTCGACTAGGCCAAGTCGGTTAACCTGACTAATCGGGTCAACTACTCGGTTGTCTTTTACATAGTGATTTTTTATTTTGTTTAGTTTTTCATTTTTTTTAAAAGCAAACTTATTCTAATACGCTTAATGTTATATTTAAAGACAATAACTTCCTTTACTTCATTGTGATAGTAAAGAAAATATACAAATTAATGTAAATATATAAGAATATTTGTATAGAAATTGATTTATATATTTAAAATAATTTTAAAAGTCAACACCGAATAATGGCCGACTAAATCCGATTAATCGTCTGACTGCCAATTAATCCTTAGCCAGTGACCCCGCCGACCGAGTACTGACTACCGCTTTCTGCAACCTTGAACATACCTAAGTTGAACATTATGTTACACATTTTATACTTGAAAACAATATCGTTGGAAGAAAAGAATTCGTTATTATTCCAAAGAACCCTAGGCTCTCTTATATAGAGAAGGCCTATATGTAAATTACATAAGGTGGAAACAAGAAAATAAAAATAACTGAAAAGGTACATAGAATATAGAAATATCTCTACAGTCCCCCTCGAGATGGAGTATAGATATCAATCACGCTCAGCTTGGAAGAACATTCTGGAAAGGCCCTCTGAGCAGTGGCTTGGTGAAGATGTCGGCAGTCTGCTCTCCTGAACTGACATGAGAAATAGAAATCAAGCTGTTTTGGATCATATCTCTAGTATAGTGGCAGTCTACCTCAAAATGCTTTGTTCTTTCATGAAAAGCAGGATTATTAGCAACGAATAGCGCGGTTTGATTATCGCATTGTAGCCGCATCGGTAGAGGTACATCTATAAGCAAATCTTCTAATACAGCTCGAACCCACATCGTCTCAGTACTTGTGCCATGGCCCTGTATTCAGATTCAACACTAGATCTAGCCACCACTGTTTGTTTCTCTATATCTTCTCCTGTCAACCTCATCTGTATCATCATCATATAACTTCATGCTAGGATCCATAGGAGTAGTTGAGGGTCACCACTCAATCATGCCCGTCTCAACAAGCATATCCGTAATATACTTCCTTTGGGCCATCACAAGACCCTGTGCATTCCTAGCAAATTCCAACCCCAGAAAAATATCGTAGAGTGAACACCCATTTACAGTTGACAACAGATGCTCCTGGGGGAGCGGGAACCAAGCTCCATGTACCTCGCAACTGTAGAGCAACCATTTCCTCCTCCATAGTTGAACGCCAACAACCAATCTTCAAGGTGTCCTGATGATTCCGTGGTATCTCCAAAGAGGATAAAGCCACAACAAACCTTTCAAAGTCCCATGTGAGACGATGGAAGGAACCTATAAACAAGTGGATATGATGCATAGGTACACTTTAGCTTCTGTATGGCAATAAGTACATTCAGATCATCAGAAACAGTACTCGCTGGTATACAATTCTCCTGCAAAGATACATGCACTTGCACATTATTAGACCCATCGTTAGTAATAATATCTGGACAAATCTGAGGCGTGTTGGATGATTGACGGGCACCATGAGTAGGAATAGACCGACGGGTATAGAATTTCGGTAAGGGTGAAACAGGTGGTTGTGGAGGTGGTGGTGGTAGTGGTGATGGTGGTGGTGGGACAACGGGAACGGGAACGGGAAAGGACGGACACAGAGGAGCAGGTGGTACATAGATCTCATCATCAGATGTGGATGAGGCCAACCTGCCACATGCAGGGGAGAAATACATTACAAACTCAAAAAATGTGACATCAACACTAACAAAATATTTCCTATTTATAGGATCATAGCATCGGTAACCCTTCTGAGTCCGAGAGTATCAGCAAACACACACTTGACAGCCCTAGGTGAGAGCTTGTCAAGTCCCGGAGACAACTGGTGAACGAAGGCAACAACGCCAAAGACATGTGGAGTAAGTGAGAATAATTCCTTGTCAGGAAAAACAACAGAAAGAGGAATTTTCTCACCTAAGATAGAGGTTGGCTAGGGTTTTGGTTTTGATACCATGTTGGAAGAAAATGATTCATTATTATTTCAAAGAACCCTAGGCTCTCTTATATAAAGAAGGCCTATGGGTAAATTACATAAGGTGGAAACGAGAAAATAAAAATAACTGAAAATTACATAGAATATAGAAACATCTCTACAAATATAGTGCATGTCTAATCATACCTTAAATTCTTAAAAAAATAATCATTCAAAGACCTAAAATGAATGTTAGCATAAACATTTTATACTTAGAAACAATATAGTATAGTACAGACCTAATCATATCTTAAATTCTTTCAAAAAAATAATCATTCAACAAACTTGAGCTGAATGTTAGCATAAACATTTACTACTAGGAAACAATAACTATAATATAGTTCAGATACAATGATGATTTTATATATTCGCATCTCCCTCCCTCAGCCACTTCTGGCGGGAGTGTTGCCTCCACTCAATCTGTCTTATTATCCTCTAGAATGATCCCATGCATGTTTCTCGCTCTCTCTTCAATCTCTGCATGCTCCAACTCCCTCTTATCTTCCAGCTTGTCTAACCTGCAGACTTCTGTCTAAGCCCGAGTACGACGATAATGTTGTTGTTGGGAATAACTAATGAGAATTATTTATTCTAGGGAACCCTAGGGCTCTCTTATATAGAGGAGAAACCCATGGGTGAATTACATAAGATAAATGAAACAAAACTAAATAGATAAAACGATACATAGATATAATCATATCTCTACATTCCCCCTCAATATGGAGCATAGATGTCAACCATGTTCAGCTTGGGCGTACACTTCTGAAATTGGTGAAGATATCTACAGTTTGTTCTCCTAAACTAACATGGGAAGTAGAAATAAAGCCTTTCTGAATCATATCCTCTGTATAGTGACAATCTTCATCAATATGTTTAGTTCTCTCATGAAAGGCAAGATTGTTTGCAATGAACAAAGCTGTCTGATTATCACATTGTAATTGCATAGGAAGAGGCGCATCAATAAATAGGTCAGCTAGGACATATCAGACCCACATCATCTATGTGCTCCCTTGTGCCATAGTCCAATATTCTGATTCATCACTTGACCTGGCAACCACAGTCTGCTTTTTACTCTTCCAGGATACTAGAGAGTCGCCAACAAATACAGCGAAGCCTGAGGTAGACTTCCTGTCCTTAGGACATCTTGCGTGGCATGCATCTGCACAAGTTGTGTTAGTGAGGGATGCCCCTTTCCTGAACTACAATACTAAACATGGGGATGACTCTTCAGGCATGGAAGGACATATCAATATCGGTATCGATATCGGTACCATGTCGATACCGATATATCGCCGATATATCGACGCCATATCGCCGACACTGGACCGAATCTCGCCTTTTTTGCCTGTCGATACCCGATATCGGACATATCGACGATATATCGGTGACCTGTCGATACCGATATATCGCCGATATATCGTCGATATATCAGGATACGGCCTTCCATGACTTCAGGTACCTCAAGATCATATGAACTGCATCCATATGTACATGTCGAGGGTGCTCCACGAACTGACTGGCCCAATTAACGGCAAAGGAGATGTCTGGCCTAGTGATGGTAACGAAAAGAAGTTTTCCCACCAATTTTTTGATATCTACTCCTATCCACCTCCTTGGTATCAACATCGTATAGCTTCATGCTAGGATCCATAGAAATAGTGGCAGGTCGACATCCAATCATGCATGTCTCAACTAGCATGTCTGTAACATATTTTCTTTGGGTCGTCACAAGACCCTGGTGATTTCTGGCAAACTCTAGCCCCAGAAAGTACCACAGGGTACCAAGATCCTTGGTACCTCTGTCGGCCAAGAAATTCCTTTGATTTCTTGATCCCCTGCACATCATCTCCTGTAACAAGGATATCATCAGCATAGACCATAATAATGGTCGTACCCCCGCGAGTCCTCTGAACAAACAATGAATGGTCTGCATTCGATCTCTCAAATCCATGCTTCTCAATCAGGTCCGAGAGCTTCTAGAACCAGGCCCTTGGACTATACTTAAGGCCATATATTGCCTTGTGAAATCTACAAATCTACAGATACTCCCCCTCAACAGCAAACCCCGGAGGCTGCTGCATGTAGAATTCTTCCTGAAGATCTCCATACAGAAGGTATTTTTAACAAGCTAAAATAAAGGCCAATCGCGTACCACAACAACTGCAATAAGAACTCAGAGTTTGGAGTGGCAAGCAACGGGGGAGAATGTGTCCAGATAATCCACCCCATAAGTCTGAGTAAATCCACCCGCAACCAATCTAGCCTTATAACGATCAAGACTTTCATCTACATGGTGTTTAATTGTAAACACCCACTTGCAACTGACAATAGACGCTCCAGTGGGAGTAGGGATCAGACTCCATGTATCACGTGGTTGTATTGTGGTTATCTCCTCTTCCATGGCAAGACGCCACCGACTGTCTCTCGAGGTCTCCTAGTAATTATGTGCAATCTCCACGATAGATAGAGCAACTGCAAACCTCATGAAGTCCCCAAGCGATCAAAGGAAACATGGGAAGCAAGAGTGTATGACGCGCATGTATGCTTCTGCTTCTGAAGTGCAATAGGTACATCCAGGTCATTGAGGATCCCCTCAATCTGTATGCCATCCTCCTGCAAAGATTCTTGCTGAGAAAAAACCTGAGGCGTGTTGGATGATGGGCGAGGACCATGAGCAAAAGCAAGCCGACAAGTATAGAATCATGGCAAGGATGGAGCTAAGATAGTGAGAGGTGGTGGTACAAGAGGAGGTGAAGGAGGTGTTGAAGGTGGTGAAGTTGGAACAACCACCATAGGTGGAGCTGGAGATGGAGGAGGTAATGGGTGTGGAGGAGGATGTGGCATGTAGACGTCACCATCTAAAGTTGATGAAGTCAACCTATCACCTATAGGAGAAAAAATGCATCGACTCAAAAAATGTGACATCAACACAAATATAAGATTTCCTACATAATGGATCATAACATCTCTATCTCTTCTGTGTCCTGGAATACCTAAAAAACACATTTGACAGCTCTGGTGAGCTTGTCAAGACTAGGAGACAACTGATGTACAAAGGCAACAGAACCAAAAATATGATAAGTGAGTGGGAGCAACTCCTCTGGAAATGTCAGGAGAGGAATTTTCTCACCCAGTACAGACGAGGGCATGCAATGCACAAGATAACAAGTTGTAAGAACCACATCACTCCAGAACGAATGTGGAGTACGACTCCAAATAAGAAGAGTTCGAGTAACATCAGGTGGCGATGCTTTCATTCTGCAACACCATTTTGTTGAGACATGTAGGCACATGAAGTTTGATGAACTATGCCACGAGATGAAAACTGTGAAAGTACATGAGTACAGAATTCCAATGCATTCTTAGTTCACATAAATATGATTGAAGAGGAAAAATATTCTGCACTTCATTTATAAAAGATTTGATCACATCTCCAGCTTCATATTTATTTTTTAATAAGAAAACCCATGTCAAACAAGAAAAATCATCAACAGCAACAAGGTAAAATAAGTGTCCTAGTGATCAGGTATACGACTTCGACCCCAAACGTTAATATGAAATAACTCAAAGGGAGCTACTGCATCGACCCTGACGACTAGTAAAAGCAGACCGGTGGTGCTTCCCTAACTGACATACCTCGTACTGGAAGGATGAGCGAGGTAAGATCCGAGGGAGAACGTGACACATCTTCTGAAAGGGAAGGTGACCAAAGCACAAGTGCCACATGAATGGGGAGAGCGATCCTGTAGGATGAGAGGATAAGTCAGCATATGGAGTTCGGATCAGTCGATAGAGGTTTTCCTGCCCATAAGGATGTCCTGAAATACAAGAGAAGATGGGTCAAAAATAGCAAGACAATACAAGTCCGCTATAATCTGGCTAATAGACAATAAATTCATAGTAAAATAAGGAGCATGCAACACATTCTGTAGATGAATCGAAGGCGTCAAGTTGATCTCCCCATGTCCTGTAATTGGGAATGAGTACCATTGGCTATGACAACTGTTCTACCTGGGGTGTAACATCCGGATCCGAATGAACTGAAGCTCC
The DNA here is from genome assembly GCA_037367405.1 of Ottelia alismoides. Classification (NCBI taxonomy): domain Eukaryota; kingdom Viridiplantae; phylum Streptophyta; class Magnoliopsida; order Alismatales; family Hydrocharitaceae; genus Ottelia; species Ottelia alismoides. The sequence continues at coordinate 476,826 of JAZKJV010000242.1, read as the reverse complement.
TGTCAAGAAAAGGATGTTGCAAGAAAGTTTGGATCTCCAAGTGGAGATATTCAAAGGTACTGTTGACGCATACACATTAGTAGTCGTACCTTTCTGTTATTTTTAATTCCGGTTGTATGCTTTATGTAATTTACCCATAGGCTACTCTCCTATATAAGAGAGCCTAGGGCTTATGGAATAAACAACTTGCTCATTTTCTCCCAACATGGTATCAGAGCGACGGTCCTGGACCGGAGTTCTTGAAACCCTAACCCTAACCCTACCCCACCTGCCGACCCTCTCTCTCTCTCTCTCTCTCGTCTCTGCAGATCGGCGCCGCCCTTCTCCTCGGGTGCTTCTCCTCCGATCGGTGCCTCTCCAGCGCATCTGCGGCGCATCCCAGCCGCTTCTGCACCGCATCTGCGCATCTGCGGCACATCCCAGCCGCATCTCGACGCACCTCAGGCGCATCTACGGTACGCGCCACCGCGTGATCTGCGCATCACCTACGCACACACATCCAGTGCGCGATATCGCGCATGATCTGCGCATTCCCAGCGCCTGACCGAGCATCCACAGCGCATCCACAACACCTTACAACGTGCGTGAGCCATACGCGCATTCACAGCGCGTGCCCAGAGCATCCAGTGCGCGAGTCCAGCGCACTAAGTGCACAGCACACGCGATCTACTGCGCATCCAGTGCGCATCAAGTGCTCCGAGTCCTGTAGCTCCTGTGCGGGTGCACGGTTTCCAGCCCTAAGACCCAGAACATCATCATGGGTTTAGTTGCGTGAGGTCTACACGTGCAACTAAACCCATTTATGTCGTTGTAGACAAATCACAGTGGTTGTCAATCGTTCCAGTCTTCATTTTCAATATGTCAGAGAGCAAGTCAGATATCCCATCTATTGACGCATTCCGTGGTCCAGCGCCTATTGTCAAGATGGACGGTACCAACTATGAACTGTGGGCAATGCAGTTCATGAGCATGATGAAGTCTACTGATAAGAAGCATATTCTTACCGAAACAGAGCCTGCTCAGAAGACTGGAACCTATGCCTCATGGGAGGCTGATGACGCATACGCCAAAGTTTGGCTATCTGGTACGTTGGCAATTAAGATTGCCAATGACATTCTCCATCAACCTACAGCGAAGGATATGTGGGACATTCTGGCGGCTACATATTCCCAGGCAAAGAACGAGACAAAGATTCTGCAACTCCAGCATGATATCTTCACCATCAAGCAGAATGGTCGCCCTCTACATTCTCTATATACATCACTGAGAGGGATGTTCGAGAAGCTATATAGCTTCATGCCCTTGACAGCCACGCCAGAACAACAGAAGACATATAGAAACGCCACTATGGTGGGCGTGTTCCTAGCTGCACTTAATCCTGAGTACGAGGCAGCACGATCACAGATTTTGGCCGACTCTACTATTCCTCCAATGGAGGAAGCCTTTCATAGACCATGGCCTTAAATTTTGCCGAAATTCGGCCGAATTTCGGTCGAATTTCGGTTTCGGCAGGTGACCGAAATTCGGCCGAAATGGCTATATCGGTCGAAATTTGGGGGGGTCTAGTTCAAAAAGCCACCGAAATGACCGAAATTTCGGTCGAATTTCGACCGAAATTCGACCGAAATTTCGTTTCGGTCCCTCACCGGAACGAAACCGAAATCCGACTTTTAAGGCCTTGTCATAGACTGAGTCGGATCACAGTTCCCTCAACTGCTGCAAGTCAGAACTCTTCAGCCATGGCAGCAACCAGAGGTCGTGGTTCGTATCACCAGGGTCGTGGACGTGGACCCCGTGGGAGGAGTGGCCGCACTAGGCCAACATGCACCTACTGTCATCGAGTCGGACACAATGAAGACACATGCTACTCGAAGCATGGATTTCCTGCATCAGCTCGAGCTGCTGAGCAAATAGAGCCTCCGTCTGCTGCTACCCTGGATCAGCGATTTGATGATCTAGTTGCCCGTCTGAGGGGCATTATACCACCATCCAGTCCGGCACCGACTACAGAGAATCATTCGGATGCTGCTGCTTCTGCCTCCGCATCTACCAGTTCTTCAGATAGTACACTTGCACTTCATAGTAGTAGATCTGATACATTGCCATGGATTATGGACTCAGGCGCTACACATCATCTATGTGGCGACCAGAGTCTTCTTACGGGATACACTCAGATCCCTCCAGGACGGACAGTAGTCATTGCCAATGGCACCCATTCCCCGATCACTGGTCAGGGGGAGATTAGACTGACATCTTCCATGCAGCTCAAGAATGTGCTGCATGCACCCGATTTTTCAATGAATCTGTTGTCAATTAGTCAGATTACGAAGGATCTTCATTGTCGAGCAATTTTTGATCCATCTTCGTTGATTTTTCAGGACATCCATACGGACAACGTGATTGGTCGTGGCTATGAGCAGGGAGGCCCCTACCGCTTGAATCAGACCCCATTCGCTGGAACCACTTCCTCTCCTGCTGGACAAGTATCCCCTTTACTGTGGCATCTGCGTTTTGGTCATTTACCGCTTCAGAAGTTGCGTCATGTATTACCTTATAGTCTGCCTCACACATCTGTTCAGTGTGAGGCATGTCAGTTGGGAAAGCATCACAGGTCGTCCTTTCCCAGTCGTCCTGGTCGGAGTAGTACCTCCAAGTTTGAGTTATTTCATGTTGATGTCTGGGGTCCTAGTCGTGTACCTGATCATCAGGGACACAGATTTTATATGGTACTTGTGGATGATTTTTCTAGGGTATCATGGGTGTTTTTGATGAAAAATAAATCTGAAGCCGGAAATATAATTATTCATTTCATCAATGAAATACAAAATGTTTTTTCCACTTCGGTAAAATTTGTGAGAAGTGACAATGCGTTAGAATTGTGCACAAATGCTCTTGCTAGTTACTACTCAAAAGGGATTGTCCATCAAACGTCGTGTGCTCATACGTCTCAACAAAATGGAATTGCAGAAAGAAAACACCGTCATCTTCTTGACGTCACGAGATCTCTTCTTATACAGAGTCATGTCCCCTACTCCTACTGGGGTGATGCTGTTCTCACGGCATGTTACCTCATTAATCGTATGCCCTCTTCTGTTCTAAATGAACAGATCCCGTTTAACATCATTCATCCCGACAAGGAGTTATTTTCATTTACGCCTCGTGTGTTTGGGTCGGTTGTATTCGTCCACCAGTTGTCCCCTGGTACTGACAAGCTCTCTCCTAGGGCTGTCAAGTGTGTTTTTGTCGGGTACTCCAGAACTCAAAAGGGGTACAAGTGTTTTGATCCTCAGTGTCGGCGGTATATGATCAGTGCAGATGTTACATTTTTTGAAAATATTATGTATTTTTCAGCCTCTGGAGACAAGCAGCAACCACCACTATTCACTGACTCCATATATATGACACCACCTCCACCACCTCAGCTGCCGTCAACACCACCATCACCACCGCCATCACCACCACCACCGCCGCCACCACAAATTATATCACCGCTACCATATCATTATACCCGCAGGCTTCCTCCCGCTCATGGTCATGACTCGTCTACTAGCTCGCCTATGGTATGTAATGATAATATTAATGTTGATGGATCTGACGACATTTCTGAGCAGGATACGTTGCAGGGGCCAGAGGAGAACACAGTTGATTTAGATGTACCTATTGCTCTGCGAAAGTCGAAGAGAAGCTGTGCTACATATCCCTTATCAGCATCCGTATCTTTTGAGAGGTTATCTGGAGATTTCAGGTCCTTTGTGGTGGCACTTTCAGCTGTCGAGATTCCGAGGAATCATCATGAAGCTATGTAGGATAGCAGATGGAGGCTAGCAATGGAGGAAAAAATGGCGGCACTCCAGTCCAGAGGAACCTGGAGTTTGGTTCCTACACCTCCAGAGGTGAACCCAGTGAGCTGCAAGTGGGTGTTTACAGTGAAGCACAATGCAGATGGTTCGATTGATAGATTCAAGGCACGATTGGTTGCCCGCGGCTTCACACAGACATATGGGGTGGACTACCTTGACACTTTCTCGCCTGTGGCACGTCATTCCACCCTACGGATCTTATTGTCAGTTGCAGTTGCTAGGGACTGGCCACTTCATCAGTTGGACGTGAAGAATGCATTCTTATATGGCGATTTACAGGAGGAAGTGTATATGCAACAACCACCTGGGTTTGCTGTTGAGGGGGAGTGTTCCAAGGTATGCAGGTTACATAAGGCTATCTATGGCCTTAAGCAGAGTCCCAGAGCTTGGTTCCAGAAGCTATCAGATCTCTTTGAGAAACGAGGATACAAGCGCTCCAATGCTGATCACTCCTTGTTTGTGCAGAAGACCACTAGAGGTATTATTGTAATCATGGTTTATGTTGATGACATCTTGATTACAGGAAATGATGAGCAGAGCATAAAGCAGGCGAAAGAAAGACTGGGAACCGAATTTGTCACCAAAGACTTGGGAGTCCTGAGATATTTTCTGGGACTGGAGTTTGCTAGAAATCAATATGGATTAGTGATGTCGCAGAGAAAATATGTTACAGATCTATTGAGTGAGACAGGTATGCTAGGGTGTCGGCCTGCTACGACACCAATGGATCCCAGCATGAAGCTCTATGATGATGACACGGAAGAGGTGGACAGGAGGAGGTACAGAGAACTGGTAGGCAAACTACTGTATGTCACGATCACTAGATCTGATATATCATTCGCAGTGAGTCGTGTGAGCCAGTTCATGGAGCAACCACGTCAGGTCCATATGGATGCTATACACATGATTCTGAGATATCTGAAATCATCTCCAAGGGCAGGCTTGCTATTTAAGAAGGGAAAGGAGATCTCTGTCACAGCATGTGCTGATGCAGATTATGCAGGATGCCCCAAAGACAGGAAGTCCACCTCAGGATTTGCAGTTTATGTTGGAGAGGCATTAGTTTCGTGGAGGAGCAAGAAACAGATAGTGGTAGCCAGATCCAGTGCTGAATCAGAATACAGAGCTATGGCCCAGGCTAGCACAGAAATGATGTGGGTAAAAGCTCTTCTTACAGATCTATATATTGATATACCGCTCCCTATGAAGCTGGAATGTGATAACCAGGCAGCCTTGTTCATTGCAAACAATCCAGCCTTCCATGAGAGGACCAAGCACATTGAGGTTGACTGTCACTACATACGTGACATGATTCAGAAGGGTTTCATTGCTACATCTCATGTCACCTCAGAGAATCAGACGGTTGATATCTTCACCAAGGCTTTACTTCGAGGCCCATTCCAGAAGTGTGCATCCAAGCTGAGCATGATAGACATCTATGCTCCATCTTGAAGGGGAGTGTTGACGCATACACATTAGTAGTCGTACCTTTCTGTTATTTCTAATTCCGGTTGTATGCTTTATGTAATTTACCCATAGGCTACTCTCCTATATAAGAGAGCCTAGGGCTTATGGAATAAACAACTTGCTCATTTTCTCCCAACAGGTACATATCTCTCTTCACTTTACTTTCATTAAAGTCAATGTTGAAGATTCTAATTCGATTTTTTTCCTTTTTCTGTTGCTGTCCATCAGGTATTTTATCTATTGTTGTATGTTAGATAAAGCCACGAATACCCTCCAATCTTAGAGAATCAAAGGTACAATCTTTCTCCCTCCTCTTGCTGCCTTCCATGCATGATTTAGCCTATAAAATTTTTATTACAAAAGTCTTCTAGGTATCTGGGGTTGGGACATCAAAATCTCCTAACTGAAATTATCTTATAAGAAAGTACTGGTCATATCAAACTCACAAATAAGCCAACTTTTGGTTCACCTGGATTTCATACTGGTTACTAGAGAAAAGACTTTGATGTAATCAACTCCATACGTATAACATAATTCTTTTATTGAAAGCCCCTCTTTAAGCCAAGCAACCTTACCATCAAGAGTATGCTCTATAGGAAGTAATCATCGACAGGAAACAAGAGTGACATTCAAAATAAAGGGCATGAGGTTAGAGGAGCATTGTTCTTATCATTCATGACCTCAATACAGTTAATAGTACATTAATGGATTGCATTCGGGATCAGATAAGTCATTACTCGTAATAATTAGAGATAGAATGGTGAACACATGATCTCACCCCTTCACATAGGGAAACCAACCGAGGTAAAGAAGCATCTTGAGCAATGTTTGATGAAGGGCTAGATTTGGATTGTTCATGAATTATGATTATGCTACACTATTGAAAGTTCACATTCCCACCACCTGTAGAAATCGTAATCACTTTTATCTATACCATTGTAACTTTGTGTAAACTAGGTTGGGGGAGTGATACCTTCTGAACATATTTTTGGATAGAAGTTCGAAATTAGATGCATATGTCCATTGGCTACAATCGCTCGAAATCAAAATCTGCTGAGGATTGTTTAATTAGTGAAACTCTTGCTTCACAAATAAACGTTGTAAGCCTTGCAACATATGACCCTGCTGCCATTTTTTTTTATAAAAGACTATGGATGACCTTATTATGATCGACTTCTATCTACCTATGAGACACTGCTCGAATAAGAGGGCTTAATCATCATAGGCAATCTCCTTGATGCCACCTGTTACTTTCACATGTATAAACATTGATCGAATTTAATATCTTACTTATATAGGAGCAAATATGATGATCTTCTGAGAATTCATCTTTTAAAATATTAAAACTCTCATCTCAAAGTCAACTCTCAAGATCTTTACGAATAAGAAATCATCAATCAATTAATCATTATGTATAGTCTACTATTCATACGATTTATTATATATAGGATGTTATGGCAAATGATCAGAAAACGCTCCTTTGATGTCTCAACTGGAACTGGTACAATTAAGCCATGATTCTTCCATAGTACCATATAAAATAAAATGATAAAGACTAGCTAGATCCATATCCAAAGCATAGGTGGTAATCTTATGATTTTAGAAATGATAACATTTGACCAAAAAGGCCGATTATCTTCATAAATTAATATTTTAGGTATACACTACTATTTATACATATCACCAAAGATAGGTAGTGACAAAATACCTAGATTTGTAAAGTCAACCATTGAAGAGGTAGAGAAATGATGGGGTAGATGAATAAGTGAAATCAATGATGAATCAGTTATATCAATAAGATCGTTGATAAAAAAGACCTAGATCTGTACAATCAACCACATAATTGATTAAGAAAGAATGAGAGATCAAGTCATTAATGACTGATAATTATGAATGCCAGTCATGGTGATCTTTACGCCTGACTGTGCGAGGGTGCGGTGACCCTCAGCAGGGCGGGACATAGGAAGCCCAGTTAGGGCAGCGACCGCTTAGTGCGTGGGTCTAGAATCCCAGTCTTTTTCTCGGTTTTTTCGCGAGCGCTCGCAGTTTTTACGCCTCTCTGGGATCCACAGGTTTTCTTTTAAAGACCAGTTCTGCTGACCCTTGTTGTTTAGGGTACCTAGGCTGGAGGGCCCTTGGTTTTAGTTTTTCGAGCTCGTTAGCCTGTACCGGTCGGGCCGGTTTTTCTTTTAGAGTGACTTTTCCGGAGAGTCTCTCTCACCCGTCTCAGTGGCGTAGTTTTGGAGTAGACCTATCCCTCTATTGGACCGCCCTTCCAATTAGAGGGCAAGACGGAAGAGCCTCTTTTGTAGGCTACCTCACCGCTTGAGTTTTATTTACTTTTCGCCAACAGATTTGGCGATGCTACATCCAAATCATCTATGTATATATCTGAATCCTCTATGGCTACATCTAAATTAGTTACAGTTAAATTTTGAAAAGTTACATTTGAGATTGGATTGAATCACAAATGAGTTTGACTAAAGTTGAATTACAGTTGCATTGGTTACATGGGAGCTTGGTTACAGTTGAGTTGGTTGTAGTTGAGCTTAGTTTCCATTGAGCTAGTTACTGTTCTGCCAGTAATTCCTAACGAAGAAAAAAGACCAGTTTATGAAAATCAGCCTTATCAGACTACGAGCTACCATCACAGTTGTTTGAAATAGGTAGTGGACATGTTGAGAACTTAGTTAGGATGCATTTTACTCCACTGCATGCCTACGGAGGCACCCCAACCCTAAGGCTTCTTACCGCCTTAGAGTCATAGTGTGAGGTCTTACCTAGACCAAGACCACAGACTATCCACTATGCTTGAGAAATTAAACAAGAAAAGAATCAAAACATCAGACTCATCATCTACACTTACTATGATTTATCCACATGACTCACAATCATCAGAAGAGACCTGAATCATCTCGACCATTTCAATCATTAAATACTCAAGATATCTGAATCATCTCAATCATGATAGGCATTGAATAAATCATTGAAACTTGAAATTGATGGGGAAGAACGGAAATCATATACATTTTTATACTGGAGTCACACCTTAGAATCATAATATGAGATCACACTCAGATCAAGATCCCAGATTATCCACTAAATCTGAGAGGTTAGATAAAGACCAAGAACAAAGACTCAACATCCACATCTCCAGATCCATTAAACATGATTTTATAATTAATTAAAAGGTGACAGTTTAAATATGAATCATATAATCTATGTATAAAAATGATAAATATTGGGAAATTGAGGTAGGGTAATTAAGTCGGGAAATTCACTTGCTGAATAACTTGAAAACTTATTTCATTGCCAACAGCTCATTAAAATCAATTGTCTATTTACTTGCTTTCTTTTGGAGCCACTAAAATTTCATGTTATTTCTAATTAATAAGATTTACTCAACATTTGTTGATGTTCTTTTCTCCCCATTCCATTGATTACATGCAAAATACCTGCACCGTTGTACTGGGGGAGTTAAACATCAGCTTCTGCAGTTACTATTATCATGTACGCATGTTATAGTTTGTTCAAGGTATTTTATAATGCTTATATTCTCTTCTGATATATATTTGGGATGCATGTATATAATGTAATTCTGTTGTTACATGCAAGGTTGCAAAAGTCGGTAGTCGGTACTCGGTCGGTCAGGTCACTGACTAAGGATTAATCGGCAGTCGGGCGATTAATCGGATTTAGTCGGGCTTTAATCGGTTTTGATTTTTTAAATATATAAATCATTTTTATACATATTTTATTATATATTTACATAGATTTATATATATTTTTTACTATCATAATGAATCAAAAGAAGTAATTGAATTTAAATAAAACATTAAGCGTATTTGAATAAGTTTGCTTTTAAAAAGGTAAAAAAATATGGTATCTCCTAGCAAAAAATGGTTGACTAGTGGACCTAGTCGGAATTAGTCGGTACTCGGTCGGCCACCTCACTGACTAGACTAATCGGACCTACTAGTCGGGCTAGTCGGGTGACTTTTACAACATTGGTTACATGTTAACTGCTATGCAAATTTATGCAATATAATTGTGACATGTTGTAGTTCTGTGGTTTATTGGTTAATTTGTGAATGTCATTTGAAAAAATTTTTTCCCTAATTTCTAGTTCTCTAATGCGATCTTTAGCGAATATATTACTACGGATAATATGTAAACGGGTACCCCAGATCCGAGAAGGAGCGGGCCTCACAGTTTTGGTATCAGAGCAGTGGTACCCTGCTACATACACTCGTAGTATTATAGTTCCGATCGCATTAATTCTCGGATATCGACAGTCCTCTGACTTGTCGCGAGTTCGAAAGAGAAATATGACATTCAAATTCAACGACCACAGATGTCACCAATTGCAACTAATTTCCATATTGTATCCCAAGAGAAAAAGCACTGTAATAATATCCGCGAACATCAACTGTTGTAATTAAGGATCCTAGAAGGACCACTGGTCGTTGCTAGAATTCCCGTACAACAACCATCATTACAGAATTGGTATGGCATCATTCAAAGCCCTATAACGGGCGGAGATGTCTCGCACCTCTCAGTTGACGTAAGGTAGGTGAACATACTTTTTACTCTGTAGATCTCTTTGGGAAGGGACTACGAGAACTGTTGATCGATCTTGTAAGGGGAAGGCTTCTGATGACTCAGAGCTGCTAGAAGAGCTATGCAGACCGTCAGAAAAGAAATTTGGAGTTTCATGTAATCCGATCCTCTTCTCCTAATCGATTCAAATTGTAACTTATCAATATTTAACTTAATCCTTCATATTGATGGAAATTCCTGAAAACACAAGAAGGAGATTGAGTGTTCTTACGAGTATCTCTCATGAAGGGACTACAGAGATTTGATGCTCATAGCAAGTTGACACCACGATAAGTTGGACCATTTGAAATTTTTACTCGTATGTGTAAGTTGGTCTATCGAGTAACCCTTTCTCTACACCTATCAATTTAAGGAATTACGAGTACGACCTTCGCCATATTATCAGCTACTAGAACCTTGACGTGGAGTCAAATTTGATTTACAAAGAGAAGGTCAGTACAAGTACTCGATAGTGTTGTAGAAAAAAAGAAAGCTTCGCAACAAAGAGATTCTCCTAATAAAGGTGCTATGGCACCGACATGATGTCAAAGAGGCAGCATGGAAGACAGAGGTGGACATGCGGGCACGATACGGGGGAACCTATATGTAAGCAACAAACTGATCTTTATCTCCACACATGTGATGTATCACCCCAAAATCCATAATCCATTCTATAATATCAGATCCAAGACAACTAGTAAGAGCATAAATGCTACCTGAGGTGATGGTAGAGGCAGAGGTACTGGCAGAGGCAGAGGCGGCAATATCTGAATTGCCTTCTAAGGTAGGCGGGGAAGCAATGGAATCAGCAGGGGGCAATGTCCCTAAACCGAGCCACTGGCTCATCATACCTTTATCAGATGACGGAGTTGTAGGGGGTTCAACCCACTCTGCTACACATGTCGATGCAGGAAAACCATGCTTGGAGTAGCATGTATATATCTGTGTCCCGGACGATGACAATAAGTGCACGACTAACGAATACGACCTCCTCTACCACGAGATCCACGGTCACGAAACTGAGAAGAGCCGCCCCTACCGCGAGGGACGACCATCGCAGAGGAGGTCTGACTAGAAGCAGACAATGAGAAAGTTATCCTGATGAGTCTGCAGTAAGCTTCTTCCATGGGAGGAATAGTAGCATCCGCAAGTATCTGTGAACGAACAGCTTTATACTCTGGATCAAGTGTAGTTAGAAATACACCAACCATAGTGGCATTCATGTAAGCCTTCTGCTGCTTAGGACCGGAGTTCTGACTTAAATCCTGTCGCTGCCACCAACACCAAACGTGCCCTTCGGGGCCGTCGTTGTGGCTAGGGGCCTCCATCGATACCAGTTGTAGGGGGTCACAATACCCTCCATAGGCATCGCTAGCCACCTGTAGCACCGCTGCAACCCACTTTGGGTCAGCATGCGTTGTAATAAGCCGTCGTCGGTAATTCTTACCCTCTTAGGCACCTCTCAGATTTGTTGAACGGTTTGATTTTGACTTGAAAATATGATTTCAGATCTATAAATCGCGTCTTCTGGCCCTAACTGCACCAAGGGTTGACGAGGATGGTTGTACGAGTCTACACATACAACTAATCCTCCGTATGATTGTGTAGACTTGCTCAAATCGGTCTACTTCTCCAGTCAAGTTCCATTTTTTCCTTTGATTATTCTTCGATCATGTAAGAAAACAAGGGTGATATATTTTCATTGGCAGGTGCCTTCAAGGGTCCGGCTCCCATCATAAAGATGGATGGGACCAACTATGAGTTGTGGTCTATGCGATTTCTGACACTTATGCAGTGCAACAATAAGGAGCACATTCTGACGAAGCTAAAATCGACATATAAGACTGGGGACAATGTTTCGTGGAAGCAAGATGACGCGTATACGCGTCTTTGGCACTCTGGGACCCTCATCAAAAAAGATAGCCAATGATATTGTGACCCAACCCACAATCAAGACGATGTGGGATATTCTGGCATCCACTTATGCTCAAGCGAGAAACGATGCCAAGACTCTTCAGCTTCAGTTTGATATATACAGGGCAAAGCAGAATAGTCGTCCACTGCACACGTTCTGCTCCTCGCTTCGTGGCATGTTCGAGAAGCTTCACAACCTCATGCCGATTACGACCTCCACAGAGTAGCAGATGGCATATAGGAACTCCATGATGGTTGGAGTTTTCTTGACGGTACTTGATCCAGAGTATGATGCAGCACGAGCACAACTCCTTACTGGGGCGACCATACCTCATATGAAGGAAGCTTGCAATCGTCTCAGCAGGCTATTTATTCCACCTACTGTCACCACACAACCCTCCTCAGTGATAGCTGGTTCTCGCGGTAGAGGAGATTCTACTCAGTTCAGAGGGCATAGTCCCTGTGGCAGAGGTGGCGGACGTCAGCATGGTCCTTACACCTATTGTCGTCGTCCACGAGACTTTGAGGACGCATGCTATCAGACGTATGACTACCTCGCATTTACTCGCGGGGCGGAGCAGATTGAGCCTTCAGACACTACAACTCCGCAGGCAGATCCTCGCCTTGATGACATTGTCTCTCGTATTTGGGAGATCATGACTCCAGTGACCAACAGTACCACTGCAGGATCCACGAATACCGCGTCTATAGCTAAAGCCTCTTTGAGCTCCTCATGTATCGCATACGCTTTTACTGGTAGTAGCAATGCAGATATGACATAGTGGATCATAGACTCCGGTGCATCCCACATCTATGTGCAGACAGAGCCCAGTTCGGGTCTTACACGACTATACCTCTTAGTAGATGGGTCGTTATTGCTAATGGGGTTCACTTACCCATCATAGGACAAGGGGAGGTGCATTTGATGCCATCCATGTGCCTGCAGAATGTTTTATGTTCCTTTGATTCTAAGATGAACTTACTTTCTATTATTCAGATTACTAAGGATCTGCATTGTCGTGTTATTTTTTACCCATCTTCTCATGTGTTTTGAGACAAACTCACGAGCTAGGTAATTGGATGTGATCGTGAGCAACAGGGGCTCTATAGTCTAGTCCAGCCTCCTCATGCTGGTGGCTCTACTATTCCTATTTGACTAGTCTCACCATACTTGTGACACCTTCATTTTGGCCATCTTCATCTGTAGAAGTTGTGTCATGTCCTCACACAAATTTCTACGCGAACTTCCTTCCAATACGAGGCGTCCCATCTTGGGAAGCATCATCGTTCTTCATTTCCATCTCGTCAGAGTCGATGAAGTTCTCAGTTGTTTGAGCTCCTTCATTTAGATATCCAAGGTCCGAGTCATGTCCCTGATCACCAGGGACACCATTTTTATTTAGTTATTTGAGCTCCTTCATTTAGAGCAGCAAGATTTTCATGTGGTGTCATAGGGACTCCAGGGTAGAGATCTCATTCTCTGAGCCAATATGGAAGAGACTAGTTCTCCGACAAGGAGACTTTTCAGACTCCATTCTCCAGCGATCGTGGACTCCGACGAGGATGTTTCCATGACTTATTCAGTTCGACCATTCGGAGATGGAGCAATTGTTCGCATGATTCAATCTTCTACATGTAGTGGGCCAGAGTACTCTGACGAGGAGACTCATTCAGTTTCTGCGACTCTGACAGGCACAATACAGAGCACATGTTCTCCGACAAAGAGACCAAATTCGGCTCACACTCCAGCCCATTTTTTCCTCCTCACCTGCTGATAATCCGCAAAATAGGCCCTTTAAAAGTGTGTAATTAGCACTTGAAAATGTCGTAGCAGTCGGGCCAATTCGGGTCATCAAAAGACCATCTTATTTAAATATAACAATAAAAATGAGATGGTCGTAAAATTTTTTTTAACTTGGCAAGATACCAAGGTCGAACTCAGGGACACGAGCCTCTCTCGTATTAGTCGGATTTTTTATCTATCTAATTAAGCGTTGAGTTAAAGTCATATAGGTCAAATTCATGCATGCAGACACACAACAATGTATTAAATAAATGAACATGCCTTTTTTTTATTTTATTATCAAATGAATGAAAATGCAAAGCAGACAAAATGCCCTAGGTCAGAATGATGAGCAAAATCAACATGCATCAATTTCAGGTTTAGTTAAGAAGACCTACTTGATTTAAAAGTTGAACAAGGCATACGAGACACAGAGCTAACAAAATAATATATTAAACTTCATGTATCCAAAATTAGAAATTAATGATGCCATTAAGAAGAACATCAAGCAAGCTTCAAAATGCCACTGAAATCATCGAAATCGGAGTTACGAGGCTCTAGATATGCATGAAAGAAACCAGGGGTATAAACGAAAGAAAACATGAAAAGATAATTACAAACAGGTCCCTGGGAGGGACTAAAATGTAAATATAAAAAATACGAGTCCTTCCCTGTAAAATACCCATACGCACAGGGGTATTTTTGCAAATTTGAAAACCTGCGAGGGTTTCATTGCAAAATACCCACTATGCACGCGCGCTGCACGTGATACTGGACATGAATGCAAATTGGAGAAAGTGGCTGGGCTTCCTTGCAAATTACCCAGGAGGCACGTGTCGTGCACGCGCTCTCCTAGGCTCGGTCGGCTCTGAGGTTCGGAGGAGGCCCGAGTTGCTTCGGCTAGGCTCGTACGTTAGGCTCGGGCTCGATGCAGGTTTCGGCATAGGCTCGGAAGATCAAGCCTACTGGCTCGGACACTAAGGCTCGGAGGAGGCCCGGGTTCTGGCACGTGGCTGGCTCGGCACCATTGGATCATGACGATCCCGACGTGGCTGTATCTCCTCCCTCGGCCGAAGGCGGGCGGCGGATTCAGAGCTCCGACGAAGGTGCTCTTCCTCCGCCGCTGGTGTTACTGCTCTGTATGCCTCCCGGAGCTCGTTGTATATATGTCGATGAATCTCGGAGCTCGGGGAAGGTGTCTGGTGTCTGGGTTCGGGTCATCGGAGCGCTGATGTCGCGGACGACGGTGACGAAGTTGGGTCCGGCGAGCTCTCCGGCCATTGAGGAGGTTATCGACCTGCAGCGTTAATGTGTAGCCGAAGCGAAAAAGAAGTGTGTGCGTGAGTGGAATGTGAGCTCGGCGAGCGAAGAACGTGGGAACTCGGAGCTCCTCCGCCGTGGGTGGCGGAGGAGATGGGTCAGAGGTGGTTAAGGTGTGGAAGAATGAGAAGGGTGCTGTTGGAGGCGGCGCGTGAAAGGGGGCAGCGTGGCGGAGCTCGGGAGGCGATCGGTGAAGGAGGAACAACGGTGAATCAACTTACGAAATTACGAGAAAATGAAAGAAAACGACAAAAGGGATCGGAAGGACTTACCTGGTCGGAGGCGGAGCGGGGCATGTGCTCGAGGTCATCGGAGGACCTCGGGGTCATCGCTGAACTCCCCCGGCTACGGGGAGCAGCTTGGCGGAGGCGGAGCTACGCGGGCCTGGGCTACCATGGCCAGGGGTCGTCACCGGAGTAGACCTCCGTCTTTGCGCTCCTCGCCGCTCCCTCGCTGTCACCGGGGGGCGGTGGCTTGCTGGGAGGTCACCCACGTTGTAACATCCGAGAATTTGCGTAAACCCGAACTCGTCCGATTTTGGGTCTAATGAACCCAATAACATTGACGGTCAACACTAAATAACCTAAAACGACCAATTAGTAGTGAATCAAAAGTCGTTCGGACGAAATTGACCAAAAATCGGTCCCTTCGTAATGCGTGCCGTGAAAAGCCGTGACGCAAGTTAGGAAACCGCGAAACGAACCGAGATCGTCATTAGATCCGATTCGACGATACAAGACCAACGGAATCAACCGTTCGTCAATCGGAGGTCGTTTGATATTTTTAAATCACAAAATTTATCCTTAAACAAAAACCGTATCCGAATATTTCGGGTATTCAAAACTCGATCGGAAGTATATCAATATTATACTCATTTTGATCGTCATTCTGAGACGATCAAATCGAGATATTTTTCGTCAAAATCGGAGATTCGAGGCGCGAGTACGGAGAATTTTGGTATCTCAATTAAGTAAGAGAAAATGGGTAAAAAAAATAATAATAATAATAAATTATTCTGTAACAGTAACTGTACTGTACAGACGTTGAGTTAAATATATATATTATATATATAAATGAATTTTTCTTTCTTAAATAAGACCGTAAGCAATCCATCACGGTTATAATATATATAATTAATGAAATTTTAATTCATTAAATTCCAGCTCAACAAGTGAGCAGATGGCATTATTGCCGTTCCACTTGGCAAAAGAAATTAAAAGGTGACACATCCTCTTCTTATAAATACCAATCCTTCCCTTTAATTTGTTCCCAAATTCCACCAAATATCACCACCGAGAGAGCTCAGTTCCAGCCCTCCTGCTGGAAATTTCTCAAGTTCTACAAGTTCTTGGAGCCTTGATCTGCTCCTGCATGCATGTGGAGATCTCCTAATTAGGAGAATAAAGAAGTACAATCCTCTCCTCTCTTTCCTTCTCTTAAATTCCAATCCTTTCTTTTCCCTCTTGTTGTTCTTATTGCTGGAATCACCTCCCTCTTCTTGCTGCACAGCCACTAAAAGCTATCGTTGCTGTCCAGAACAGTCCCTATTTGCATGTTCTTCTCCAAGATTGGAGAAAATTCATAGGTACAATCCTATACCCCTTTTTGCTGCCATGCTTGTGCATTCAATACCCTTCTTTTGTTGCCCTATTGATTGCTTTTGCACAATTTATTCCCTGTTGATTGAGGGTTGGGACTGGAATTAAGAGGAAATTTAAATTTCTGAAATTTTGATTTGGAATGCAAATTATATTCTATTGCTGGAGCCAAATTCAGAACTGTAGCAGCTCTTGCATGTTTTATTCTCCTCCATCATGAAGCAAAATTAATATGTACCATCCCATTACCCCTTTCTTTTTCTGCCCTACATGTAAATTCTGCTACAAATACGCATTTAGTGGTTGGGGGAAATAAGAGTTAGCCTACTTTTAAAGTTTAAACTTAAACAATCCAAATTTGTATTTGTTATAAAATATGATAAAGTTATTGCATGTTAATTATGCTATATATAAAGCATGTAATCGAGGAATTCATAGACATATGTATATATAACCAAGAATTTTATGGTTATTGATTACTTGCTGACACTAAATATAAATGTATAAATAAGAACTTTCTGGCTAATGTTTACAGACAATAAATAAAAATATATATATGTTCAATTTGAAAAGATACTGTAAAGTTTAAAATAAAATTATTTTGATGTAAAGTTTAAAATAAAATTATTTTGATTCAAGGATCTGCTCTGTGCATTTGTAAAAAAAAAATATAGAATGTTAAAAACTAAACTTCTATAAATAGATATACACACACATATGTATGATGGAGAAATGTGGGAAATGTTAACTTCCAATTGGGAAGTTTTGCATGCACAAAGCCAATTAAGCAAATCAGGTACATTCCTAATTCTAAGGTCTAACATGTTATAATGAAATTAACAAAACTTATAAAATGTATAACAAGGAAGGATACTAGCTGTCGGCAAGATCCGTTGATTAAAGTTGGGATTGCCAGAATTTACCAACCCTCCAAACACTTGAATAGAAATATTACACATGAGCAAATACGATCATCCGATACAGCATTGTGAAATCACACTAGAATCTAGTATTGTAAACAACTTGTTCAATGGTGTTATCAAAATAAAAGTAACCAGGAACCACCACCTCATGGTTAGACCCATAAGACATTCCATTCTCTATGGTCCATTCAGTTCTTCCTCTGTCGTATTTGCTTATAGTTCTCTTTCTAGGCTAAACTTCCCAGCACTGATACAATAGAGCAAAGAATCCCCCATCTTAAGAACTAAATATCCAATCATATAAATGTCAGTCTATTTCTACTATCTGCCGTATTTGCTTATAGTTCTCTCTTTCTGGGTTAAATTATGTTTGGTGTTCAGAGGTAATAATATATGACCACAAGGATGGACTATACTCATGGGTTAATCCTTCAAGTATACTCTACTATCTATTGACATTTCCAATAAGTTCGTCAACCAAAGGACCTCATAAGACACATTATATCAAATAATGTGGATTATTATGAATATATTCTATTCAACCTTGAACTAATCTGAAATATGGAGAGTCTTGGGTTCTTGCGTTCGTACTCTACAATTCGATTTTTTTAAAGCTAATACAAGGGTTGTTGTTGATTCAGACAATTGGTTAAGTGATCAATAAAACTTATTGAAATGTTGAGTCTTGACTTTTACCTTCCAAATTCAGTAATTTAGTCACTTAGATCAAAGATTTGGTCAGAAGATCAATTGGTTAATGATTTCCAAGTTTGTAGATCAAGAGAGCTAGATCTGTATCAAATATTAATACTCTTCTTTTATGAAGTTGGTAAATGATTTCCAAGATTGAAGATGAAGAGAGCTAGATCTGTATTACTAATCTCAAAAAGGGAATTGAGAAGGAAAGTAGACAAGCAAATGAAATTGATTGTGAGTCGGTAATGACTTATAAATTATATTGCCGGTCATGGTGGCCTTTTACACCGTACCGTGCGAGGGGGCGGTGACCCTCACCTGGGCGGAAGAAAGGAAGCCCAGTTTGGGCAGCGGCCGCTTAATGCGCGGGTCTAGGATCCCAGTCTCCTTTCGGTTTTTACGCGAGCTCGCAGTGTTTTTACGCCTCGTTGGGATCCAGACTTTAGACCAGTTCCGCTGACCCTGATTTAGGATACCCAGGCGGGGGATCCTTGGTTTTCAGTTTTACGTACGAGCTCGGTTGCCCGTTACCGGTCGGGCTGTTTTTCTAGAGTGACTTTTCCGGAAAGTCCCTCTCACCCGTCTCAGTGGCGTAGTTGGAGAGTAGACCTATCCCTCTATTGGACCGGCCTTCCAACTAGAGGGCGAGACGGAAGAGCCATTTGCAGGCTTCTTCACCGCTTGAGTTTACTTTCGCCAAACAGACTTGGCGATTCTACATCCAGATCATCCATATCTACATCTAAATCATCAAGAGTTGCATCTGAGAGAGTTAGAGTAAAGGTTTGGAGGAAATTACAATTAAAATTGAGTTGATTGGAGGTGACTTTAATCTGATTCGAAATCCCTATAAGTTAGTGGACGTGTTGGGAACTTAGTTAGGATGCATTACACAACACCGCATGCCTACGGAGGCCCCCCAATCCTAAGGTAGTTTAATACCTTAGAGTCATAGTGTGAGGCTACACACAAACCAAGACCACGGACTATCCACTAACTTAGAAGGAGTAAATAGAATTAAGGATCAAATTCATCATCATCATATCAGTCCATTATCGAAAACCATGACATGATCTCAATGACAAGAAAGTAGCCATTAAGTTCCGCAACATGATCTCCAAGACCCAAAAATCATGATCTTAAAACACATGAAATCATTATATGTTAGGGTCTTTTATCTAAACTTTATATATATATATGTGATGAATGGGAAAAAGGGGAGGACAAATGAACTTAATACCAAACAGTTGAAAACTTTTTTTTTGCAAGTAGATGTAAATTATACTTATTCCACCTTTCTACTTGCTCTCTTTTGTACATTAAATTACTTGTTATTTATTTTAAACTACGGGTTTGTATTCACGTTTGTGACTCCTTTTCTTCCTTGCACGCATGGCAGGAAAGGAGTCTATTGTTCAGTAGCTATACAGGGTTCCAGAAAACAAGGTCTATACTAGACGGTATGTTATTCTTTTTGTCTCAGTTTTTGTTCGGTTGTTAATGTTATATGCTTCTTTTCTCTTCAGTTAGATTTTGGGATATACTGTATGTACTGTCAGACTTTGTACATGTAAAATATATGAAAGTTAATGAAATGAGATTTTGGTGATAATTATTCTATGAACTTGTGGTTATGAATGTTTATGTGAATGTCAGATGAAATTATTTCATTCGCGAAAAATTTTCCCGGACTTTCAGTTACTTAATGCAATATTAATGAATGTGGAAATGTAAATGTGTCGTAAACGGGCACCCGGATCCTAGGGGTCTACAATTTGGTATCAGAGCAGTGGTACCCCAATACGCACATTCGCAGTATTTCAATTTCGATCGCATTAAGTTCTCAGATAGCGACGGTCTTCTGACTTGTCATGAGTCCGAGAAGGGAAATATGACATTCGAATTAAATAAGCACAAATGTCACCAATTTCATTAATTTTCATATTATATCCCAAGAAGAGAAAAGTATTTTCGGGTAGTGCTCGCTCATCTCTATAGACTATATTAGGAGGGGCACTTGCCGGACGTGTCACAGATTCTGCTCGACCATCTGGGTCGCAGCGAGCAGACACGACCACCCCATCTACTCGACCAGTCAGATGTTACCGTTGTCACGAATGGGGACATTACCGATCAGTGTCTTGCTTCGAGGTTACTTGCTTCGTTAGGTAGAGTCTCAGAAACTCTCTCTTCCCCATATCACATACAATGGCCAGGTGGCGAGTTGTTTATCATTTCCCTGATAGTTAGGCAATTGCCCGTACCGATTGGCGGTCACGAGATGATCGCAGACTCTCTACTCCTACAGCTTGATGAGTTCGACTTAATTTTAAGCATGGATTGGTTATCCCCTCATCATGCACTTGTTGATTGCTTTAGGAAGACGGTTGTCTTCAGGATTCCAGATCTAGCCGAGTTCACTTTTGAGGGTACTACACATGACTCCACCATGGAGTACATTTCAGTATTGCGAGCCCAACGACTTGTTGACCAGGGTTGCGATTCATATCTTACTTTTGTTCGGGAGGTGTCTGATTAGGAGCCGATGATACAGGATATCCGAGTAGTATCTAAATATCCAGACGTATTTCCTGATGAGCTATCAGGACTACCTCCTGAGAGAGAGATCGAGTTCGAGATCACATTTTTTTACCAGATACACAGCCAATCTCTATGGCACCATATCGCATGGCACCAGCCGAGTTGAGGGAGCTGAAGGTGCAGTTGCAGGAGTTGCTAGATTTGGGATTCGTGAGACCGAGCACTTCACCTTGGGGTACTCCGGTTCTATTTGTCAAGAAGAAGGATGGATCCATGAGGTTATGTATTGACTACAGACAGCTGAACAAGAGAACGGTGAAGAACCGTTATCCTTTGCCGCGCATTGATGATTTATTCGATCAGCTTCAGGGATCTTCGGTTTTCTCGAAGATCGATCTTCGCTCAGGCTACCATCAGCTGAGGATTCGCGAGTCGGACATTCCAAAGACAGCCTTCAGGACTCGCTATGGACACTACGAGCTTGTGGTGATGCCGTTTGGGCTCACCAATGCACCTGCGGCTTTAATGGATATGATGAACCGTATTTTTCGTCCATACTTGGACAAGTTTGTAGTGGTGTTCATCGATGATGTGCTCATCTATTCACGGAATGAATGGGATCATGCGAATGATCTACGGATTGTCTTAGATATATTGCGGGAGCACAAGATATATGCCAAGTTGAGCAAGTGTGAGTTCTGGTTATCCCAGGTCTCATTTTTGGGGCACATCATTTCTGGAGCAGGCATTACAGTTGATCCTGCGAAGATAGATGCAGTTATATCTTGGGAACAACCCAAGACAGTTACTCAGATTAGGAGCTTCCTCGGATTAGCGGGCTATTACAGACGCTTTGTCAGCGGATTTTCACGCATTGTTCGCCCTCTGACACGACTGACGCAGAAGGGAATTCCATTTATTTGGGACGATTCATGTGAGTAGGCCTTCCAGACACTGAAGGAGAGATTGACTACAGCGTCTATTCTTGCTCTTCCTTCAGGCACTCAGGACTATGCAGTTTACACAGATGCATCTGGGGAAGGTCTGGGAGCAGTGTTGATGCAGAGAGGACAGGTGATTGCTTATGCATTACGGCAGTTGAGACCGCACGAGCGGAACTACTCCACACATGACTTGGAATTGGCGGCAGTTGTCTTCGCCTTGAAGATCTGGCGCCACTATCTATATGGGGTGAACTTCGAGATTTTCACGGATCACAAGAGCCTAAAGTACATCTTTGATCAGAAGGAGTTGAACATGAGACAGCGCAGATGGCTCGAGCTGCTGAAGGATTATGATTGCACGATCTCTTACCATCCCGGTAAGGGAAATGTGGTGGCTGATGTACTTAGCCGGAGAGCGCATGCTGATGGTACGGTGAACTGGCTATACACGTGGGATACGCTTGCTGCTTTGACCGATTGGCATCCTCAGGAGAGCGCATCCATTTCTACCGCCGTGCCTCCACGATACAGTAGTCTTTGGGATCGTATTATAGAGGGCCAGAAGACCGATCCTTGGATTCATGATAGATACATGCGCGTCGTCAAGGACAAATTTGATGACTTTGTTGTGATGGAGTCTATTTTATGGAAGGCAGGACGGGTTGTTGTACCCAATGATGAGCAGCTTCGCAGAGACATTCTGGACGAGGCACCCAGTTCACGGTTATCTATCCATCCGGGCAGAGTGAGCGCGCCATTCAGACGCTTGAGGATCTACTTCGCGCATGCACTTTGGAGTGGAAAAGGTCCTGGAAGGACCATCTGCCATAGGTGGAATTCACGTACAATAACAGCTATCACTCCAGTATTGGCATGGCACCATTCGAAGCCCTATACAGGCGGAGATGCCTCACACCTCTCAGTTGGCGTGAGGTAGGTGATCATGCTTTATACTCCGTAGATCTCTTGGAGGAGACCGCGAGAGCTGTTGATCTTGTGAGACGGAGGCTTCTGACGGCACAAAGCTGCCAGAAGAGCTATGCAGACCGTTGGAGAAGAGATTTGGAGTTGCAGGTTAGAGATTGGATATTTCTCCGTGTATCTCCCATGAAGAGAGTGCAAAGATTCGGTGTTCGTGGCAAGTTGGCGCCACGATATGTTGGACCGTTCGAGATTCTTGCTCGAGTGGGGAAGGTTGCTTATCGAGTAGCCCTTCCTCCACATCTTTCAGCTATTCATGATATTTTCCACATATCCAATCTGAGGAAATATGTCCACGACCCTCGGCACATCATCAGTTATGAGAATCTTGATGTAGAGCCGGATCTGACCTGTGAGGAGAAACCAGTCCAGATACTTGACCGCGCTGAGAAGAAGCTTCGCAACAAGGAGATTTCATTGATCAAAGTTTTGTGGCACCGACACGGCGTCAAAGAGGCGACGTGGGAGACCGAAGCCGACATGCGGGCACGATACCCGCAGCTTTTCTGATGTAAGCATCAAAACAAGCTTTTATAATTAAATACATGGTTAATATACGGCTTGTTTTCCCTTTGAGGTTTTTATGGGTTCAAAACCCTTTGAGGTTTTTATGATCATATTAAATCCAAACAAGATACCTATTAACCTTGACTCGAGTCTCGAGGACGAGACTCCCTTTGAGGTTTTTATAATTGTAACATCCGGGAATTTGCGTAAACCCGAACTCGTCCGATTTTGGGTCTAATGAACCCAATAACATTGACGGTCAACACTAAATAACCTAAAACGACCAATTAGTAGTGAATCAAAAGTCGTTCGGACGAAATTGACCAAAAATCGGTCCCTTCGTAATGCGTGCCGTGAAAAGCCGTGACGCAAGTTAGGAAACCGCGAAACGAACCGAGACCGTCATTAGATCCGATTCGACGATACAAGACCAACGGAATCAACCGTTCGTCAATCGGAGGTCGTTTGATATTTTTAAATCACAAAATTTATCCTTAAACAAAAACCGTATCCGAATATTTCGGGTATTCAAAACTCGATCGGAAGTATATCAATATTATACTCATTTTGATCGTCATTCTGAGACGATCAAATCGAGATATTTTTCGTCAAAATCGGAGATTCGAGACGCGAGTACGGAGAATTTTGGTATCTCAATTAAGAGAAAATGGGTAAAAAAATAATAATAATAATAAATTATTAACTGTACTGTACAGACGTTGAGTTAAATATATATATTATATATATAAATGAATTTTTCTTTCTTAAATAAGACTGTAAGCAATCCATCACGGTTATAATATATATAATTAATGAAATTTTAATTCATTAAATTCCAGCTCAACAAGTGAGCAGATGGCATTATTGCCGTTCCACTTGGCAAAAGAAATTAAAAGGTGACACATCCTCTTCTTATAAATACCAATCCTTCCCTTTAATTTGTTCCCAAATTCCACCAAATATCACCACCGAGAGAGCTCAGTTCCAGCCCTCCTGCTGGAAATTTCTCAAGTTCTACAAGTTCTTGGAGCCTTGATCTGCTCCTGCATGCATGTGGAGATCTCCTAATTAGGAGAATAAAGAAGTACAATCCTCTCCTCTCTTTCCTTCTCTTAAATTCCAATCCTTTCTTTTCCCTCTTGTTGTTCTTATTGCTGGAATCACCTCCCTCTTCTTGCTGCACAGCCACTAAAAGCTATCGTTGCTGTCCAGAACAGTCCCTATTTGCATGTTCTTCTCCAAGATTGGAGAAAATTCATAAGTACAATCCTATACCCCTTTTTGCTGCCATGCTTGTGCATTCAATACCCTTCTTTTGTTGCCCTATTGATTGCTTTTGCACAATTTATTCCCTGTTGATTGAGGGTTGGGACTGGAATTAAGAGGAAATTTAAATTTCTGAAATTTTGATTTGGAATGCAAATTATATTCTATTGCTGGAGCCAAATTCAGAACTGTAGCAGCTCTTGCATGTTTTATTCTCCTTCATCATGAAGCAAAATTAATATGTACCATCCCATTACCCCTTTCTTTTTCTGCCCTACATGTAAATTCTGCTACAAATACGCATTTAATGGTTGGGGGAAATAAGAGTTAGCCTACTTTTAAAGTTTAAACTTAAACAATCCAAATTTCTATTTGTTATAAAATATGATAAAGTTATTATGCATGTTAATTATGCTATATATAAAGCATGTAATCGAGGAATTCATAGACATATGTATATATAACCAAGAATTTTATGGTTATTGATTACTTGCTGACACTAAATATAAATGTATAAATAAGAACTTTCTGGCTAATGTTTACAGACAATAAATAAAAATATATATATGTTCAATTTGAAAAGATACTGTAAAGTTTAAAATAAAATTATTTTGATTCAAGGATCTGCTCTGTGCATTTGTAAAAAAAAAAATATAGAATGTTAAAAACTAAACTTCTATAAATAGATATACACACACATATGTATGATGGAGAAATGTGGGAAATGTTAACTTCCAATTGGGAAGTTTTGCATGCACAAAGCCAATTAAGCAAATCAGGTACATTCCTAATTCTAAGGTCTAACATGTTATAATGAAATTAACAAAACTTATAAAATGTATAACAAGGAAGGATACTAGCTGTCGGCAAGATCCGTTGATTAAAGTTGGAATTGCCAGAATTTACCAACCCTCCAAACACTTGAATAGAAATATTACACATGAGCAAATACGATCATCCGATACAGCATTGTGAAATCACACTAGAATCTAGTATTGTAAACAACTTGTTCAATGGTGTTATCAAAATAAAAGTAACCAGGAACCACCACCTCATGGTTAGACCCATAAGACATTCCATTCTCTATGGTCCATTCAGTTCTTCCTCTGTCGTATTTGCTTATAGTTCTCTTTCTAGGCTAAACTTCCCAGCACTGATACAATAGAGCAAAGAATCCCCCATCTTAACAACTAAATATCCAATCATATAAATGTCAGTCTATTTCTACTATCTGCCGTATTTGCTTATAGTTCTCTCTTTCTGGGTTAAATTATGTTTGGTGTTCAGAGGTAATAATATATGACCACAAGGATGGACTATACTCATGGGTTAATCCTTCAAGTATACTCTACTATCTATTGACATTTCCAATAAGTTCGTCAACCAAAGGACCTCATAAGACACATTATATCAAATAATGTGGATTATTATGAATATATTCTATTCAACCTTGAACTAATCTGAAATATGGAGAGTCTTGGGTTCTTGCGTTCGTACTCTACAATTCGATTTTTTTAAAGCTAATACAAGGGTTGTTGTTGAGTCAGACAATTGGTTAAGTGATCAATAAAACTTATTGAAATGTTGAGTCTTGACTTTTACCTTCCAAATTCAGTAACTTAGTCACTTAGATCAAAGATTTGGTCAGAAGATCAATTGGTTAATGATTTCCAAGTTTGTAGATTAAGAGAGCTAGATCTGTATCAAATATTAATACTCTTCTTTTATGAAGTTGGTAAATGATTTCCAAGATTGAAGATGAAGAGAGCTAGATCTGTATTACTAATCTCAAAAAGGGAATTGAGAAGGAAAGTAGACAAGCAAATGAAATTGATTGTGAGTCGGTAATGACTTATAAATTATATTGCCGGTCATGGTGGCCTTTTACACCGTACCGTGCGAGGGGGCGGTGACCCTCACCTGGGCGGAAGAAAGGAAGCCCAGTTTGGGCAGCGGCCGCTTAATGCGCGGGTCTAGGATCCCAGTCTCCTTTCGGTTTTTACGCGAGATCGCAGTGTTTTTACGCCTCGTTGGGATCCAGACTTTAGACCAGTTCCGCTGACCCTGATTTAGGATACCCAGGCGGGGGATCCTTGGTTTTCAGTTTTACGTACGAGCTCGGTTGCCCGTTACCGGTCGGGCTGTTTTTCTAGAGTGACTTTTCCGGAAAGTCCCTCTCACCCGTCTCAGTGGCGTAGTTGGAGAGTAGACCTATCCCTCTATTGGACCGGCCTTCCAACTAGAGGGCGAGACGGAAGAGCCATTTGCAGGCTTCTTCACCGCTTGAGTTTACTTTCGCCAAACAGACTTGGCGATTCTACATCCAGATCATCCATATCTACATCTATATCTACATCTAAATCATCAAGAGCTGCATCTGAGAGAGTTAGAGTGAAGGTTTGGAGGAAATTACAATTAAAATTGAGTTGATTGGAGGTGACTTTAATCTTATTCAAAATCCCTATAAGTTAGTGGACGTGTTGGGAACTTAGTTAGGATGCATTACACAACACCGCATGCCTACGGAGGCCCCCCAACCCTAAGGTAGTTTAATACCTTAGAGTCATAGTGTGAGGCTACACACAGACCAAGACCACGGACTATCCACTAACTTAGAAGGAGTAAATAGAATTAAGGATCAAATTCATCATCATCATATCAGTCCATTATCGAAAACCATGACATGATCTCAATGACAAGAAAGTAGCCATTAAGTTCCGCAACATGATCTCCAAGACCCAAAAATCATGATCTTAAAACACATGAAATCATTATATGTTAGGGTCTTTTATCTAAACTTTATATATATATATATGTGATGAATGGGAAAAAGGGGAGGACAAATGAACTTAATACCAAACAGTTGAAAACTTTTTTTTTTGCATGTAGATGTAAATTATACTTATTCCACCTTTTTACTTGCTCTCTTTTGCACATTAAATTACTTGTTATTTATTTTAAACTACGGGTTTGTATTCACGTTTGTGACTCCTTTTCTTCCTTGCACGCATGGCAGGAAAGGAGTCTATTGTTCAGTAGCTATACAGGGTTCCAGAAACAAGGTCTATACTAGACGGTATGTTATTCTTTTTGTCTCAGTTTTTGTTCGGTTGTTAATGTTATATGCTTCTTTTCTCTTCAGTCAGATTTTGGGATATACTGTATGTACTGTCAGACTTTGTACATGTAAAATATATGAAAGTTAATGAAATGAGATTTGGTGATAATTGTTCTATGAACTTGTGGTTATGAATGTTTATGTGAATGTCAGATGAAATTATTTCATTCGCGAAAAATTTTCCCGGACTTTCAGTTACTTAATGCAATATTAATGAATGTGGAAATGTGAATGTGTCGTAAACGGGCACCCGGATCCTAGGGGGTCTACACACGTACAGGTGGATGCGGGACAGTGAAGGAGGTGGCGCGTGAATTTGAAGAAGCGACGACGGCGGTTTTGGTGGTAGTGGCGTAGGTTGCGAGGGGATTATGGAGCGAAAGAGATGGGGTCGTGGGTAGTGGAGACACTGGCGATGGTGGTGGATGACCGGGGAAGGACGTGGGATTGTTGGCGATGGGAGAGGTCGACTGGAGATGCGGGGAAATATGGAAGGGGGAGAGTAATGCGCGAGCTGGAGATCGTGGGGAAGAAGAGGTCCGGAGGTAGGCGATGACCGATGGCCGTTGGATCTGGAGATCCAACGGTCTGAGTTGAGGCGCTAAGGAGCGGCGCGGATTAAATCCGGGGCGAAGTGATCGGAGGGCTGCAGAGCAGCCACATGTCGTGATAAGGGATCGGTGCTTAAGGACGGTGACGATGCAGAGAAGGCGTGGATCGAACGGTCCAAATCAAGGGCATCAACAAACGGTGTAGATGACGAAGCTCGGGAGAAATCGAAGGGCGCAAAATTCACCACGTGTCAAGCTCCAGTGAGAGCGCTAACGGATGGCATAGATGCGCCCAGGGGTATGATCAAATGGCTGAGGCAAATGGGCGCGCGTGGAGAGCTTGGGGCCGTTGGATCTTAGGAGGAGATCTGATGGCCCAGAGCGCGGGCGGATGTTGCAAAAGAGGGCGGGCCACGTGGCTCACCCAGAACGGGCCACGTGGCCCAATCAGATGATTCCGAGAGAAGATTATTTTTTGAGGGTTAATTTGGCCGAATTTAAGAAAACTCAAAACATGAAAGTTGTAGATCTCGATGAGATCTACAAGTTTCATGTTGACCAAAACTGGAGATGAGATCAACTGAATGCTCTAAATATTTTTGAGGGTATTTTTAAGGCTAAAAAATACCACAGATTTTTGTTTTGTCATTTTTTGTGGTTTTTAATTGAATAAGGACTCTGATAAATACAGGACATTAACAGGGTTTTATTGACAAATAGCTTAAGCAAGGGGGTTAATAAATGGAAATTATGATGATGAAATTGGGTTTCATCACCTACACGACATGAGAAGCAACATCCTCGACGACAACCTACAGTTGTGATTGTGTTAAGTTGATATTGTCTGTGGTGACTTGTATTATGAGTTTGAGATTTCTTTCTGTTTGTCCAAGCTAAGCATTACATGCTCCAGGTTGAGGGGGAGTGTTGGAGCATGCGTCATGTGTAGGTGCGTAATTGGATCCATCCAGGGTTCAAGTACCACACCCACTTATGTTTATTCTCACATCTACCAGTTGTGGGACTTGGAGTGTCAATGGAGGCTATATACGAAGCCACACATCTCCTGTAACAGATGGGAGAAGCTTCAATAGAAGAATCAACCATTTGAGGCGTTTTCCTGTGGTTTCATCCCGCTCCATACGGAGTCGGGTTCCACGTAAAATCTCGAGTTCTTATTGTTTATTCTATATCTCTGATATTATGCTTTCGCATTCTTCGTTTTCTAACAGTTACACATATGAGCTACCCAACTACCTCCTCTTCGTCTACCTCCTCAGTGTCATCATCATATAACTTCATGATCGGGTCGGGAGTAGTGACATGCTTGCAATCTGCCATACCTGTCTTAGAGAGAAGATCTGTAACGTACTTCCTCTGGGTCATGACAAAACCTCGTTGGTTCATGGCAAACTCCATTCCAAGAAAGTAACGTAGACTGTCAAGGTCCTTGGTTACAAAAAACTTACCTAGGAAATCCTTAGTAGCCCGAATGCCTTGCTCATCATCCCATGTAACAATGATATCATCAATATAAACTAGTATGACAATCGTACCTCTCTGAAACCTCTGAAAAAATAGTGAATGATCAGCAGTTGATCTCACAAACCCCTTCTGCTCTATCACGTCCAAGAGCTTCTGGAACCATGCTCTTGGACTCTGTTTAAGGCCATAGATCGCCTTGTGAAGCCTACAAACCTTCTAACACTCCCCCTTAGCATCAAACCTAGAGGGTTGTTGAATGTAGACCTCCTCCTGTAGGTCGCCATAGAGAAACACATTCTTCACATCAAACTGATATAAGGGCCAATCCCGTGTCACTACAGCGGAAAGGAGAACACGTAGAGTAGAATGTCGAGCTACTGGAGAGAAAGTATCCTGATAATCCACCATATATGTCTGGGTGAATCCATGAGCCACAAGTCTCGCCTTGTAGCGATCCATGTTGCGATATGTTTGGTACTTCCCGGTAAACACCCACTTGCATCCAGCAACAGACGTCCATGTAGGAGCTGTAACAATGCTCCTGTTGAGGGAAAATAATAAATTGCATTCTCATGAGGCCCTAGGGTTCTCTTCTATAGAGGAGAGACCTGTTGGATAAATTACTTAATGAAGATGGAGAGAATAGAAAATACATAAAAGAAATAAAAAGATAAAAAATACCTCAACTCTCC
Source organism: Ottelia alismoides (assembly GCA_037367405.1). Classification (NCBI taxonomy): domain Eukaryota; kingdom Viridiplantae; phylum Streptophyta; class Magnoliopsida; order Alismatales; family Hydrocharitaceae; genus Ottelia; species Ottelia alismoides. Next base: position 446,581 of record JAZKJV010000242.1, on the reverse strand, counting down.
CCCTCAAGTTGGAGCATTGATATCAATCGTACTCAGCTTGGAACAACATATCTAGTAAGGCCCTCTGGTTAGGGCCTTAGTAAGTACATCTGTTGTCTGATCTCCTGAGCTAACATGAGTTGTGAATATAAGGCCATTCCATATCATGCCTCGAGTGTAGTGACAGTATACCTTGATATACTTGGTCCTCTCATGGAAGGCTGGGTTAATGGTGATGAAGGGAGCAACCTGGTTGTCGCATTGGAGGTGCATGGGAAGAGACACCTCAACAGTTAGGATAGTAAGAACAGATCCGATCCACATCATTTCTGTGCTAGCAAGTTCCATGGACATGTATTCTGATTCTACATTGGATCTAGCAATCATTATATACCTCTTATTATTCCATGACACCAAGGAACTCCCTATGAACACTATAAAGCCAGGGGTAGAATTCATGTCTTTGGGACATCCTGCATAAATTGCATCTGCACAAGTTCTAACGGCAAAGGATGTACCTTTGTTAAATAGAAGACCAATGCCAGGTGAGGTCTTCAGATACCTCAGAATCATAAGGACAACATCCATATGTGCATATCCATGCTGCTCCATGAACTGACTCACTTTGCTCACTGCAAAGGATATACCTACCTTGGTGATGGTCACATAAAGAAGCTTCCCAACAAGCTCCGTGTACCTCTTGTCGACCTCCTCGATGTCATCATCATAAAGCTTCATGCCCGGGTCTATAAGAGTAGTGGCAGGCCTGCAATCGACCATGCATGTCTCGGAAAGAATATATGTAATGTACTTCTTCTGGGCTATCACAAAACCTCACTAGTTCCTGGCGAACTCCAGTCCAAGGAAGTAGTGTAGGTTACCAAGATCCTTAGTCACAAACTGCTGACCCAGGAAATTCTTAGCAGTCTGGATGCCATGCTCGTCATCCCCTATAGCAATGATATCATCAACATACATAAGTACGACAAGTGTACCTCCCTGAGTCCTCTAAACAAATAGTGAATGATCGACAATCGATCTAAAAAATCTATGTTGCTCTATCAAGTCCGAGAGCTTCTGGAACCATGCTCTTGGACTTTGCTTAAGGCCATAGATCGCCTTGTGAAGCCTGCAAACCTTCTGACACTCCTCAACAACGAACTTAGGTGGTTGCGGCATGTAAAACTCTTCCTGCTGGTCACCATAGAGAAAAGTATTCTTCACATCAAGCTTGTTATTAGTTACTGTTGGTGGAAATGAGCAATCTGTTTATTCTATAGAACCCTAGGCTCTCTTATATAGAGAGGACCCATGGGTAAATTACATAAGAGGTTATCGGGAAAATAAAAATAGAGAAAATGATACACTGACTACATAATATTCTCTACACTCCCCCTCAAGATGGAGCATAGATATCAATCATGCTCAGCTTGGAAGAACATCTCTGGAAAGGTCCTCCAAGCAATGGCTTGGTGAAAATGTCGGCAGTCTGCTCCTCTGAACTAACATGTGAAGTAGAAATCAAGCACTTCTGGATCATATCTCTAGTGTAGTGGCAGTCTACCTCAATATGATTTGTTCTTTCTTGAAATGCTAGGTTGTTGGCAATGAACAAAGCAGCTTGATTGTCACAATGTAGCTGCATGGGTAGAGGTACATCTATATCAAGTCTTCTAGTACAGCTCGAACCCACATCATCTCCGTGCAGGTTTGTGCCATGGCCCTATATTCAGATTCAGCACTGGATCTCGCCACAACAGTTTGTTTCTTGCTTTTCCAAGAAACCAGAGAGCTACCCACAAAAACTGCAAAGCCTGAAGTAGACTTACGATCCTTAGGACATCCTGCATAGTCTGCATCTGCACAAGCCGAAATAGATAAATCCGTGTTCTTCCTAAACAACAATCTTGAGCCTGGAGAAGACTTTAGATACCTTAGTATCATGTATATAACATCCATATGTGCATGTCTTGGTTGCTCCATAAATTGACTCACTCGACTTACTGCAAAAGCAATATCGGGTCGAGTTATAGTGATGTAAAGAAGCTTACCCACCATCTCTCTATATCTTCTCTTGTCCACCTCTTCAGTATCGCTGTCATATAATTTCATACTTGGATCCATAGGAGTGCTCGATGGTCTACATCCAACCATGCCCGTTTCAACCAGCAAATCTGTAATAAATTTCCTTTGGGTCATCACCAGATCCTGTGCATTCCTGGCAAACTCCAGCCCCAAAAAATATCGTAGGGTACCAAGATCCTTCGTGATAAACTGATGGCCCAGAAATGCTTTTGCCATCTCTACCCCTTGAGCATCATCTCGTGTAACCAGAATATCATCAACATATACCATGATGACAACCGTACCTCTAGAAGTCTTCTGAATGAACAACGAGGGATCGCCATTTGACCTTTTGAATCCCTATCGTTCAATTAGGTGGGAAAGCTTCTGGAACCACGCCCTTTGGCTCTGTTTAAGGCCATATATCGCCTTGTGAAGTCTACACATTATATGATTCTCTCCCTCAGCAGCCAACCCCAGTGGTTGTTGCATGTAGACTTCTTCCTGCAAATCGCCATACAAGAATGCATTCTTGACATCAAGTTGAAATATGAACCACTCATGTACCACAACAACAGATAGAAGAATGCGATGAGTAGAGTGACGAGCCACTGGAGAGAATGTATCCAAATAGTCCACACCATATGTTTGAGTAATGCCTCTCGCCACTAGCCGTGCCTTGTACCGATCAAGGCTCCCATCTGCATGGTACTTTACTATGAATACCCATTTGCAGCTAACAATAGATGCGCCAGACGGAGCGGTAACCAAGCTCCATGTACCGCGGGACTGTAAAGCAGTCATTTCTTCTTCTATAGCCAACCGCCAGCAGTCAATTTTCATAGCATCCTGATAATTCCGTGGTATCTCCACGAAAGACAAAGCCGTAACAAATCTCTGGAAGTCTCCTGTGAGACGGTGAAAGGAAACTTGGGAAGCAAAGGGATAAGATGCGCAAGTCTGTTTCTGCTTCCGAATAGCAATAGGGACATCAAAATTATCATCCATTGTACTCGATGGTGCACAGTCCTCCTGCAAAGAAGAATCCTGCACAGGCACACTATATTTCGGTCAAAATTTCGATCGAATTTCGATTTCGACTGGATATCGATATTCGACAGAAATTCGACCGAATTTCGCTGAAATTTGAGGCCATGGAGATGACGTTGGCGTGACGATCGGGACAGGAATGGACAAAGGTGGACTCAGGCTAGGAGGAGGAGGAACATAGACATCATCATTAGATATGGAAGAAGCCAACCTGTCACCTGCAGGGGAGAAGTACATAACGGACTCAAAAAACGTAACATCAGCACTAACAAAATATTTCCTGTTTATAAGGTCATAAGAACAGTAACCCTTCTGAGTCCGAGAGTAACCCACAAAGACACACTTGACAGCTCTAGGTGAGAGTTCGTCAAGTCTAGGAGACAAGTGGTGAACAAAAGCAACATCACCAAAGACACGAGGTGTAAGAGAAAATAATTCCTTCTCAGGAAAAATAACAGAAAGATGAATTTTCTCACCAAGTACAGAGGACGGCATACGATTGACAAGGTAGCGGGCCGTAAGAACAGCATCCCCCCAAAAAGTGATAGGCGCACAACTCTAGATAAGCAAGGTTCGAGTGATATCAAGGAGATGACAATGTTTTCGCTCTGCCACGCCATTCTGTTGATATGTGTAAGCACGTGTGGTTTGATGAATATTGAATAATACCTTTGGACGAAAAGAAATGGGAGAGAAAGCGAGTGCAAAATTCCAATGCATTATCCGTACGAACATACTTGATAGAAGAGGAAAAAACATTCTGCACTTCAATGATAAGATTTCTAATAACATCCCCTGCTTCAGATTTATTCTTTAAAAGAAATACCCACGATATACGAGAGAAGTCATCAACTACTACAAGATAGAACCTGTGTCCCTGATGATCAGGAACACGACTCAAACCCCAAATATCAACATGAAATAATTCAAAAGGGGAGCTACTGCTCTGACACTGATGACTAGGGAAGCTAGCTCGATAATGCTTTCCCAACTGACAGGCTTCACATCGAAACGGCGAACTTGGAGAGATCTGAGGCAAGAGATGACACATCTTTTGAAGCGGGAGGTGACCAAAACGTAGATGCCAGGTGTACGGAGAGACTGATCCGGTTGAGTAGGAAGAGATGCCAGCATATGAATTCCGGACCAGACGATAGAGACCATTCTGCTCAGAGCCACAACCAATCACCCTGCCCGTTAATATGTCCTGAAAAATAAGAGAAGATGGATCAAATATAGCACGTCAGTACAAATCCTTCGTAATCTGACTAATAGACAGTAGATTCATGGAAAACTCAGGAGCATGTAGAACATTCTGTAAATGCATGGACGGTGACAAGGTAAACTCCCCATTTCCAACGATGAGGGAATGAGTCCCATCAGCTATGAGCACTGAACGTCCAGGTGGAACGTCTCTGTATGACTCAAGTCTATCTCTGTCGCGGCAGAGATGATGGGTTGCGCCGGAGTCCACAATCCAATCTAAGAGATCATGATAGGATGTAAAAGCAGAAGCACTACCTGAGGTACTGGCAGTGGCAGAAGTACTGGCAGATGCTGAAACAACAATATCTGAAGATTCTCCTGGAGAATATGTAGATGGTTGAGGCATAATATCGCGCAATCGCACCACAAGCTCCTCAAACCGGTGATCTGAAGTGGATGCCGACGGAGATGTAACATACTCAACTACACGCGTCGATAATGGAAACCCATGCTTAGAATAGCATGTATCCTCGGAGTGACCTGTGCGATGACAGAAAGTGCATGGTTGGCGAAAACGACCTCCTCGGCCACGAGGTCCACGTCCACGAAAGGAAGACTGATCACCTCTCCCTCACGACACAACCATCGCCGAAGGTGGTGGAGTAGAAGTGCTGGAAGGAACAGAGATGCGGCTAAGCCTCTGATAAACTTCCTCCATAGGAGGAATGGTAGCATCGACAAGTATCTGAGATCGGGCTGCCTCATACTCAGGATCAAATGCTACTAGCAGTACCCCCACCATGGTAGCATTCCGGAAGGTCTTCTGCTGCTCAGGGGTAGCCGTGAGGGGTATAATGCTACATAGTTTCTCAAACATCCCCCGCAGGGATGTATACAAAGAGTGAAGCGGCCGCCCATTCTGCTTCACCATGAAAATGTCATGCTGGAGCAGTAACATCTTGGTCTCATTCTGCATCTGTGAATATGTGGCAGCCAGTATATCCCACATCGCCTTAGCGGTGGGCTGATGGAGGACATCATTGGCAATCTCCATCGACAACGTGCCTGACAGCCAAACCTTGGCATATGAATCATCAGCCTCCCAGGAGGCATAGATCCTAATCTTCTCTGTCGATTCTTCCTCGGTAAGAATATGCTTCTTACCGTTCGACGTCACGAGACTCATGAACTGCATTGCCCAGAGCTCATAGTTCGTCCCATCCATCTTGACTATTGGCGCTGGACCTTTGAATGAGCCTATGGAGGGCATATCGACTTTGATTTCTGACATGTCGCCGGAGACGAAGAACTAGGGATTGTAGACGAGAAATAAGTGTCTACATAAACTTGATAGGATTTGAGTGCATACGTAGACTCTACGCACTCAAATCCATGGAGAGAGAGAGGCCGACAAAAGAAGAGGCGTCGGCGTTGAAGGGAAGGGGACCTGACGGTAGAGGTCCCCTATGCTGGAGAGGGGATCGGCGGAGAGCTGGCGGTGGAGGTTGGCGGTGGAATGTCGGTGATGAGGGGGTCGGCGGTGCAGGGTGCGGCGACGACGAGAAAAGGGGAGTAGCGAGGTGGCGATGGCGACGCCCTACGGTAAGGGGCGGCGGCAGCGACGCCGAGAAATGGAGGGAGAGAGAGGGGCGATGGTGGAAGGGTTTTGGGGTTAGGGTTGGGGTTTTGGCTCTGATACCATATTGGTGGAAATGAGCAATCTGTTTATTCCATAGAACCCTAGGCTCTCTTATATGGGTAAATTACATAAGAGGTTATCGGGAAAATAAAATAGAGAAAATGATACACCGACTACATAATATTTTCTATAGTTACCTTTCATATCATTTATGTAATATTTATTTTCTTTGTCTTCTTTATGTAATTAGCCCAACGGGTTACTCTCCTATATAAAAGAACATTATGGCCTCATTAATAAGCAGTTCATTCTTTCCTCTCCAGATGGTATCAGAGCAACGTTCCTAAGCCGATGTTCTGACCTAATCCCTATTGTCGCCACTAGCCCTAACTCGACAAGAGTCGAGCCCCATCCGCGGAGGCCTCTCGTGCGCGGCCCTTACGCGTCGAAGCCAGCCACCGCGGACCGCTAACCTCTCTACGTGCCTCCTTAAGCCACTAGGCCACCGCCGAAGGGCTGCTAGGGTCTCTAGATCGCGCCGCCAGCCACTAGCGACAGTCCTGGCACCACCACCAAGCTGATGGGCCTCTCCGAGGGTGCCTCCAGCAAGCCTCCAAGCCTTACTTGTTGTCGTTGCTACCTCCTAGGGGCTCGTAGGCCCTGTTAGGCTCCTCCTTGGGCCCCTCTTCTTGCCGCCAAGGGCCTCTAGGACACCCAGTAGTCTGATCTGATCTGAAAATGATATGATCTTTGACCAGAAAACGTGATTTCAGACCTATAAATCGTGCTTTCCAACCCTAGCATGCATAAAGGATTGACGAGGAAGGTTTTATCAGTATATACGTACAACCAATCATCCTATGATTGCACTCAGATCGATCTACATCCCCAGACGAGTTCTGTTTTTCGATCGTTCATCCATCATGTCAGAAAACAAGGGTAATATCTACTCTTCGTCTGAAGCCCTCAAGGGCCCGGCTCCCATCGTAAAGATGGATGAGATCAACTATGAGTAGTGTTCCATACAGTTTCTTACCCTTATGCAGTGCAATAATAAAGAGCGCATTCTGACGAAGCCAGAGCCGGCGGATAAGACCGAGGACAATGCTTCGTGGAAGCAAGACAACGCGTATGCGCATGTTTGGCTCTCTAGGACCCTCACCATAGAGATAGCCAATGATATTGTGAATCAACCACCGCCAAGGCGATGTAGGATATTCTGGCATCCACTTATGCCCAAGCGAAGAACGATGCTAAAGTTCTCCGGCTTCATTTTAACATATACATGGCTAAGCAGAATAGTCGTTCATTACATACATTCTACTCCTTTCGTCGTGGCATGTTTGAGAAGCTTCACAGCTTCATTGCCATTATGACATCCACAGAGCAGCAGATGTCATACAGGAACTCCACGACGGTTGGAATCTTTTCCGTTGTGCTTGACCCGGAGTATGATGCAGCACAAGCACAACTCCTTACTTGGGCAACCATACCTCCTATGGAGGAGGCCTACAGTCGTCTCAATAGGTTTCTTATTCCTCCCGCTTCCACACCACAATCCTCCTCAGTGATGGCTGCTTCTCGTAGCAGAGGGTCTAATCAGTTCAGAGGGCATAGTCCTCGTGGCAGAGGCAATGGACGTCAGCGTGGTCCGTGCACCTACTGTCGTACAGGATACTCTGAGAACACATGCTATCAGACGCATGGATACCCTGCATCTGCTCGCGTGACATAATAGATCGAGCATTCATAGACTACAACTCCCCGGGCATATCCACATCTTGATGACATTGTCTCTCGTATACAAGAGAACATGAGTCCTGCGAATGGCACTGCCACTACAACATCCACAGATACTGTAATTGCAGCCAGAGCCTCTTCGAGCTCCTCAGGTATCGCATACGCTTTTACAGGTAGTAGCAGTGCAGATATGACAGAGTGGATCATGGACACTTACGCATCCCACCATTCGTGTCGTAACAAAGCCCAGTTAAGGTCTTACAGAACTGTACCTCCTGGTAGATGGGTCGTTATTGCTAATGGGGTTCACTTACCCATCACAGGACAAGGGGAGGTGCATTTTACGTCATTCATGAGCCTTCAGAATATTTTATATGCCCCTTCAAATCAACTTACTTTCTATTAGTCAGATTACTAAAGGATCTGTCGTGCCATTTTTTTACCCTTCATCTGTTGTGTTTTAGGACATACTCACAGGAAGGGTGATTGGATGTGGTCGTGAGCAGCGGGGGCTCTAACTGGTTCAACCTCCTCATGTCGGTGCATCTACTATTCCTACTGGACCAGTCTCACCGTATATGTGCCACCTTCATTTTGTCTACCTTCCTCTGCAGAAGCTGTGTCATGTCCTCCCACAGATCTCCACGTGATCATCTTCTCAATGTGAAGTTTGCCAATTTGGGAAGCATCACCATTCCTCATTTCCATCTTATCGGAGTCGGAGTAGTTCTCGGTTGTTTGAGCTCTTTCATTTAGATATATGACGCCCGAGTCGTGTCCATGATCACCAAGGACATCGTTTTTATCTGATTGTTGTTGATGACTATACTAGACTTTCTTGAGTTTTCTTGTGAAAGAATAAGTCAGAAGCTGGATCTGTAATTAAATTATTTACTAATGAGATAAAGAATATTTTTCGGCTACTATTAAGTATCTGTATTCTGATAATACCTTAGAATTTTGCATTTTAGAGCTATCCGAATTTCTCAGGTCACTTGGCAGTGTACACCAGGCCTTTATGCCTATACATCTCAACAGAACGGTATTGCCGAGCGTAAACATCATCATCTAATAGATGTAACCAGAACCCTTTTGATTCAGAGTCGCGCTCCTCACTTTTATTGGGGTGATGCGGTACTTGTTGATTGCTACTTAGTGAAAAATATGCCATCCTCTGTTTTGGGAGAAAAGGTTCCTTCCTCAATTGCATTTCTCGAGAAGGATTTGTTCTCCCTTGCACCTCGTATATTTGGATCTGTGGCATTTATTTATAATTTTTCACCTGGTTGTGACAATTTCTCCCTAGAGCTGTCAAGTTTGTCTTTGTTAGCTACTGTCATACACAAAAGGTGTATCGTTGCTTTGATTCGCTTCGTCGAAATTACTTTTCACTGCCGACATTACTTTCTTTGAGTCTGTCATGTATTTCTCTCCTACAGGTGATAGATTAGCCCCATCAGAATCTGATGAGGAGATCTACATGCCTCCACCACCTACAGCCCTACCACCACCTGCACAACCTACAGATCTACCACCTCCCACTCCACCACTACCACCGCCGCCGCCATCTCCACCACCGTCTCTTGTACCTACTCTTGCTCCTATACCTTCTCCTATGGCTGCCTCTGGACCACCACCTACCTTGACTCAGTTTTTGCCACGTGTGTTTACTCGCAGGTCTCTCTCTGTTCCCCCTGCTCAAAGGTTTTCCCCATCATCCAGCACACCAAAAGTGTGCATTGAACGCATTATTTCCACTGATGGCACTATTGAGTTGTCTGTGCAATAGGATTCCTAATAGGATGAGCATGTATCCACTCAAAAAGGAAACTTACAGGTCCATGACATGGCTAATGATCTTGATGTGTCGATTGCTCTGCGAAAATAGAGACTACTAGTGCTACATATCCTCTTGCAGCCCATGTTTTGAGCAGACTTACAGAGGATTTCAGGAGATTTACCTTAGCACTGTTAGCCGTGGAGATACCACGGATATATTAAGAGGCTATTTAGGACAATCAATGGTATCTAACCATGGAGGAGGAGATGATCGCTCTACAGTCGTGTGGCACTTGGAGCTTTATTTCAGCTCCAATTGGTGCATCTGTTGTTGGGTGCAACAGTGAAGTACCGAGCAGATGGTAGTGTAGATCGCTACAAGGCGAGACTTGTGGCACGTAGGTTCACCCAGACATATGGGATGGACTATCTGGATACTGTTGCTCCAATAACCAAACATTCTACTTTATGTATCCTTCTATCAATTGCAGTAACACGGGATAGACACGTGTATCAGCTTGATGTGAAGAATGCTCTTCTAAATAGTGATCTACAAGAGGTCTACATGCAGCAGCCGCCTGGGTTCGCTGCTGAGGGGGGTGTCAGAAGGTTTGCTAGCTTCGCAAGGCTATTTATGGCCTTAAGTAGAGTCCAAGTGCATGGCTCCAGAAGCTCTCGAACTTGATAGAGAAACAAGGGTTTATACGATCGACTGTCAATTCACTCTTTGTTTATTCACGGGACTCAGAGAGGTACAGTTGTCATTCTTGTCAATGTTGATGATAACATTGTTATAAGAGATGACGAGCAGGGCATTCAGGTCGCTAAGGATTTCCTAGGTCAGCAGTTTGTGACCAAGGACCTTGGTAGTTTATGCTACTTCCTTGGACTGGAGTTTGTCAGGAACCAGTAAGGTCTTGTGATGACCCAGATGAAGTACGCTACAGATCTTCTTTCTGAGACAAGCATGGAAGATTGCAGACCTGTCACTACTCTTATGGACCCGAGCATGAAGGCCTACGATGATGACACCAAAGAGGTCGACAAGAGGAGATACAGGGAGCTTGTAGGCAAGCTTCTGTATGTGACCATCACCTGGCTAGATATATCATTTACAGTGAGCAAAGTGAGTCGGTTTATGGAACAACCCAGACAAGCATATATTGATGCAACCCATATGATTTTGAGGTATCTGAAGGCCTCACATGGCATTGGTCTTCTATTCAGCAGAGGTAAATCCCTCGCAGTTTCAGCATGTGCAGATGCAGATTATGATAAGTGCCTAAGGACAGGAAGTCTACTGCCTCCTCGCCCCCCTCGGAGGCTACCGTGGGACTCCTTCCCCTCGGAGACCACCGCGGGCCACCTCGCCCCTCCCCCCGGGCACGCCCCCCGGAGGCCACCGCGGGCCTCCACGCCCCCTCCCTCCGGAGGCTACCGCGGACCTCCATGTCCCCCCGGAGGCCACCTCAGGCCTCCACCCCCCTCCCCCCCGGAGGTCACCTCAGACCACCCCCGACGGCCACCGCGGGCCTCCCCCCCAGAAACCACCGTGGGCCTCCACGCCCCCTCAGAGGCCACCGCGAGCCCCCACCCCCCCGAAGGCCACCGCGGGCCTCCCCCCCTACCCAAAGGCCACCTCGGTCCACCACGTCCCCACCCCCCCGAAGGCCACCGAGGGCCACCACGTCCCCCGGAGGCCACCGCGAGCCTCCACGTCCCTCCGGAGGCCACCGCGGGCCTCCACGCCCCCCACCCCCAGATGCTACCGCGGGCCTCTACACCCCCACCCCCACCCTCGGAGGCCACCATGGGCCTTCACGCCCCCCTCCCCCGGAGGCCACCGCGGGCCTCCACGCCCCTCCTCCGGAGGCCATCGCGAGCCCCCTCCCCGCCGAAGCCCACCGCCCCTCCCCGAAGGCCACCGCGGGCCACCACGCCCCCACCCACCCCCCCCCCACCCCCCCCCCCCCCGAAGGCCACCGAGGGCCACCGCGGGCCTCCACGCCCCCCCCCCCCTCAGAGGCCACCACGGGCCTCCACGCCCCCACCCCCAGAGGCCACCGCAGGCCTCTACGCCCCCCACCTCCGGAGGCCCACCATGGGCCTCCACGCCTGATGAATCCACATTTCATCATCTTTATTCTATCATTTTGGCCTCAAAAACCCTAGTAAATGCATGTAAATACCCTTAATTAGTGCATTTTAGTGTTCATGCATATGCATCTAATTAGTGTATAAAATGTTGTAATTAAAGCCAAAATTATAGAATAAATAAAAAAAGAAAAAGAATAAAATATTGTAAATATTTTATGACCCAAACCCCGAGACCTAGGCATTTTGATGAATAGGTCGACAAGGAAGAAAGTAGGGAGAGATAAGGGTCAAATACCTACACTATTCCAGTCATTCTTTATTCATTTTGGGACCTATTTTTGGTTTCCTTTGCGGTGTTCATAAGAAGTTCCCTAGTATCATGGAATCACAAGAAGCAAACTGTAGATGCTAGATCTAAAGTTGAATCAGAATACAGGGCCATAGCGCAAGCTAGCATAGAGATGATGTGGGTCAAATCTGTTCTTATTGACCTGACTATTGAGGTGTCTCTTCCTGTGCACCTCGAATGCGACAACCAAGTTGCTCTATTCATTGCAACCAGGCGAAAAATTGTAAACTAAGGCCACAGATCCAAACACACGGGGTGTAAGGGAGAACAGATCCTTCTCGAGAAACGCAATCGAGAAAATAACATTTTCTCCCAAAACAGAAGATGGTATACGGTTAGCATGCAATGAGAACTGCATCATCACAATAAAGGAAAGGAGCACGACTCTGAATCAAAAGGGTTCTGGTCACATCGAGTAAATGATGATGTTTACGCTCAGCAACACCGGTCTGTTGAGATGTATATGCAGTTAGGCACACGAGGTCTGGTGTACAATGACAAGTGACATGAGAAATTCGGATAGTTGTAAAGTGCAAAACTCTAAGGCAATATAAGAACGCAAATAGTTAACAGTAACAGAAAATATTCTTTATCTCATTAATAATTGATTTAATGAGAGGCCCAGCTTCAGACTTATTCTTTAACCAGAAAACTCAAGAAAGTCTAGAGTAGTCATCAACAACAATCAAATAAAAATGATGTCCCTGGTGATCAGGGACACGACTCGGACCCTCGATATCTTTTTTTTTGAAGGCTCAAAAAGGGGGAGACACGCGATGGTGTTCACCCCAAAATAATATTATAAATAAAGAATAGAGCGAGATACTTACACATCGAGGAGGGGAAGAAAGAAGGGAGAGGGAGGGGTCAGAAAAATAATTATTAAAAAAAACGGCAACCGGCCCCAAGGCCCAACTACGTAGACCAGTCAGCGATTAATATGGAAGCCGCGGTATCGACGTTCTCCACGTAGAAGCGCGCACCCGAGAAGATAGAGTCATTGCGAGCCCTCCAGATGGACCAAAGGCGCGCTAGAGGGCCGAGCAGATGCGAGCGGGGTCTTCTTCTGTTGGCCCAGAGGATGTCCCAGAAATCCTCCGTATTGGCTGATCGAGCCCAGGCGACCTCATCCCAAATCCGGGAGACCGAAGTGCAAAGGAAGAAAAGGTGGTCCGCCGATTCATCAGACAACCCACAGAGCTGGCACAGAGTGTTGGAAGAGTAAAGAAGGGAGGCGCATCGATCGCGAGTCATCAGTCTTCGATGTCGAAAAACCCAGAAGAAGAAGGTGATCCTAAGAGGTAAGCGGAGCCCCCAAAGGAAAGCGCAGTCACGGGCCAGGGAGGCATCCAGAGGTGGAGGAGGAGGGAGCAGGGCAAGATAGGCCTTGCGGGAGGAGAACGGGCCATTCCTCCAAGCCCAGTGATCCCGCCCGCCAGCAGGGGAGGAGGAAGAAGAGAGAGCCTCCAACAGAGAGGCCAAGTCGTTGACGCGCTGGTCAGAGAGGGACCCCGAGAAGGCGGGGCACCAGCCGCCATGGATCCAGTAATCAGCAACGGTGGCCAAGCGGTTAGACGCCAAAGAGAAGAGCCGCGGGAAGCGAGACCGGAGAGCGCCACTCCCCGTCCAGTCGTCGATCCAGAAATTGAAGATAGCACCCGATCCCAGCACCGGGGAGAATAGAGAACGGTTCTTTTGATATATTTCAAAAATGTATCGCCAAAAGGGGGAAGAGTGAGCCGGGCATCCCCCACGGATGAAGGAAATCCAGTCCACGCCCATAATCGCACGCAGGACTCTGCCAAAAAATGATTCATCCTTGCCCCAAACCTTAAGCACCCATTTTAAAAGCAAGGCCTCATTGACCCGCTCCAAGGGCCGAACACCAAGGCCCCCCGCTCTCTTGGGCCGAGTAACCACATCCCAAGCAATCAAGTGAATCCCGCGGCCGCTGCCATCCGCCCGCCCCCATAAAAATCTTCGCATGCATTTTTCCAGCCGGAGGCGAACGCCCACAGGTAACTTGCGAACCGAAAGAAAGTAGATGGGAATCGCAGAGAACCGACTTAAGAAGAACGAGGCGGCCACCACGAGAAAGTAAGGAGGCCTTCCAGCCAGCCAAGCGCGAGTCCACCCGGTCCAGGATCATCCTCCAGTCATTCAAGCGGTTCCGGCCCGACGAAATAGGGACACCGAGGTAGGTGAGAGGGAGCTCCCCAATCCGCGAACCGAGGATACGGCTGCACTCGGCCACCTCAGGCGCGGACAAGCCAAAGGGCACGAAGCAGCATTTGTCGAAGTTGATCGTTAAACCCGATAGTTCACCGAATAGGGAGATCACATGTGCCATCCCAGCCACCGCGTCGGAGTTCCCCTCAATGAAGCACATGGTGTCGTCCGCGAACTGAATAATAGGCACACAAAGGCCATCCTTCTGAAATCCCGCAGTGAGGCCAGCATCAATGACCATGCCACCACCTGGTCAAGACGTCCGAGGCGAGAACAAAAAGCATAGGGGCTAACGGGCAGCCCTGCCGCACCCCCCTACGAGGTTGGAAGAGACCGCCAACCGGACGTCCGTTAACAAGCACGGAAAGGGAGGCCGTGGAGATACATCTGCGCATCCAAGATATCCAAGCACTTGGGAAGCCCCGCCGATGAAGAACAGCCCATAGGAATTTCCAGTCAAGCGAATCATAAGCTTTAGAAAAGTCGATCTTCAAAGGATACCTTTCTTCTTCTCACGTTTCCAATCAGCCACAATTTCAGAAGCAACAAGGATGCAATCCGCAATATGGCGACCTTTGACAAAGGCACCTTGGACCGGCGAGATGAGTCCGTGAAGGATCGTCGAAAGACGGTTGGCCAAGGTTTTAGCGATAATAAGGTAGATGGCGTTGGAGACGGCAATAGGGCGGAAGTCGTCGAGACAGAGGGCGGGTGATTTCTTCGGGATAAGAACGATGTGCGCCCGGTTGATACGATCAAAGCCAAGGTTGCCCGAGTAGAAGTCAGAAGCCACCGCGAGTACGTCCCCGAAACCACCTCCCAAAAATCCTTGTAGAAGGAGACCGGAAAGCCATCCGGCCCCGGGGAAGAGTCACCATTCAAGCTCCACACAACGGATTTTAAGCTCGGACAAAGAAAAAGGGCGAGTGAGGGAGAGAGGAGTCCGCATCCGAGATCCTGGGGGCCCCCGCCCCAAGCCAACGCCAACGCCGCGGGGGGAGGGCAGTAGAAGAACGACGGAACTGCTCGGAGATGGCAATTCCCAGCTCACGATCATCCGAGTAAACATGGCCATTGATGGAGATAGACCTGATAAAATTAAAGCGTCGCTGGTTGCTAGCCGCCCGGTGAAAAAAAGAAGTGTTGGCGTCGCCCTCCTTGAGCCATTTAACCTTAGATCTTTGGCGCCATTCAATACATCTCTTCTTATCCTCAGCCTGAACCTGAGCACTAGCATTTGAGCAGAGAAGAAGCTCATCCGTAGAAAGATCACGATCGCTCTCCAAGGCGTCCATGCGCATGATAATATTCTCGGCCTCAGATCGAGTAGCCTTGCGCGAATGCCTAATGGAGGCCTTGAAGTCGACAAGAACCCGGCGAAGAGAGGAAAGCTTCTGAGATAAAATTGCCGCCGCCGATCCCGAGGCCGGGAAGTGGGTCCAATGATTAGTAATGATGTCCTTGAATGAAGGTTCGAGGAGCCAGCTTTTTTCATAGCGAAATAGGCAACGAGGGGAGAGGCCAGATCCGTCATCCCAAATGATAGGGGAGTGGTCCGAGAAGGCACGCGGGCGGGAGGCAACAGAGCAGAGGGGGAAAGTATCCAAAGCCGCGCCATTACCGAGAAAACGGTCGATCCTGGATCTAGAGGAATTGTTCCGCCACGTGTATGAGATATCATTGGGGACCAAATTCGTAAGCGCCAATTCATGAATTAAATCCCGAAAATCTTGAGAGTCCGGATCACGACCTCCCCGACGACGAGGACGATCCGAAGAGTCAATAGTAACATTGAAATCCCCGCCAATGATCCAGGGGATTCTGGAGAAAGATTCGTCCGCGGAACGAAGGTCCTCCCAAACTTCCCGACGCAAAGTGGGGCAGGAGGGAGCGTAGGACGCAGGATATAGCGATAGGGGAGCCCGAGCGGACGTTATCCAGTACAACCGAGAGAACATGACGTCCCGTAAGCATTGAGCGGAAAGAGAACAACCGTGATTGCCACGTAATTAACAACCCGCCCGCAGCACCAACCGCATCAATCGTAGGAATTCAGAGAAAGAGCCAGCGCCAAAGGAACGCCATGAGTAGTCGTCAAGGTTGCGAGCTTAGTTTCTTGGATACATGCAACATCACACTCCCATTCCAAGAGCCGGGAGGCCAAAGGTCGACGCTTAACCACATCACCCAAGCCACGTACATTCCAGGAGAGGAGCTTCATTAAGAACACAATAAGAAAGGCCCGAGAGGATAGACGGTCAGCAGAAACCAGCAGCATCAATCGGAACCAGCCGAGCCCGGAGGATCCGCCTCCTGCACCTGTTCGTCCACAGAGTCCGAGTCATCCGAGATTGCGCGCACACCCGCAGCGACTGCCACAGCCTGGCGGAGGGTCGCGCAAGAAGAAATCACGCAGGCGAGAAGGAGGATGAGCATCGCCTGGAGTACGAGGCCCGTAGCGTCTGAGAAGCGGAGGCCGTCCCTGCACCTGTGAGAGAGGCTCCAAAGCCAGGGGAGATGGGGCCACGGGGGGAGAGAGGGGGGGGCGAGATGGAGTCGAATTCAACACCGAGGGGCAAACCTGCAGACGAAGAGGCTCCACCTGAAATACCAAGGGGGTTCGACGGGGCGAGCGAGGCGCCCGAACCCGAAAACCGCGGCCTCGAACCGCCAAAAGACGCGCTGTCGCTCCGAATAAGAGTGAGATCCGCAGCGGGTCCGAACACCCGACCCGAACCACAGGCGACGAACCGAATCTAATGAGAAAAGAAGGCGAAATCGTTATCGAAGGCCCTCCCTCCCCTGCAGAAACAGAAGATTCGCGTGCCAGACGAGAGATCGAAGGGGCGTCTCGGTATGGGCGCCGACATCATTCGAAGGCGTCGTCACTACGGAGAAGAGCGGCTTCGGATCCACGTGGCCACCAGGAGATGAAGCGCCACGCACCACGTGGCCACCCGAAGATGAAGCGCCACCAGAAGAGGAAGCGCCACATGCCACGTGGATCGGCGAAGACGAGACGACAACGAGCTCCGGCAAGACGACGTCAGCCACGGGGGGCGGAGAGGGGACATCAGGCGGCGATTGAGCGTCAGTGTCCGACGAAGGAGGCGGAAGCACAGTGAGGATCGGGCGAAAGCTCCAGGAGCCAACCTTGAGAGAGCCGAAGATGGAGCGCTCGCTGGACTCACGGAGGAAGTCCGGGGAGCCTTCGAACAGCACCTTGACGGAATGCCAGTCGGCGCCGGGGGAGAGACCGTCGTCGAAGATAGAAAGAATCGATCCCCACCGGCGGAAGACCTTGTTGAGCACCGGAATGGTTCTTGAGAGAAAAGGACCCCCGAGATGGAGGCAACACAGACCTCGGTAGAGAGCGAAGCACCGTCAGCAACCCGCGGTGGACGCCAAAGGACCGCACCGGAGGAGCCGTGCGAGAGCATGAAATCCCGCAGCTGCGGCGAGAGGCCACGGAGGCAACAGTGGGAGGCATCCAGCAGGCAGAAGTCCCCCATGAACGAAGAGCCGAGCACGCGCAAGACCATGTCCTTCACCGCGTCCCAACCAACAACCGGGTGGCACGCGACCCCAATAAGAACAGAAGAGGGTCCACCGGGCGAGACACCGTCAGCATTAGAAGCATCAAGTAACAGGTGGGGAGGCTCCGACGGCACCCCGAGAGGAGGCGGAGGAGGCGGAGGAGGAGCCACCACCTGGGCGAAAGAGCGCCCCCGAATGGAGGGGCGGGGAGGAGGATCCGCCACCGCCCGCACCGAGAAGGAAGATCTCTCAGGCCTGAGAGCACCGCGCCGACGAAGCCATCCGCAAGAAGCTCGGCGATGACTAGCATCCCCGCATGCAAAGCAGCGAGGAGGCTGAGGGCAAGCAGGAGCAATATGGCCTCGCTCCCCGCACCTGAAGCATCGCTTCCCAGCCTTCCGATGGGAAACCGAAGTCCAGCCCGCCTCCGAAGCCGAATGGGAAGAGACAGCGTCCATCCCCTCCCGCCGTAGTCTTGTCCGCGCCCTCTGAACTGCTAGACACCACCCTCGCCTCGGACCCTCGATATCTAATTGAAGGAGCTCAAACAATTGAGAACTGCTGACTCTAACGAGATGGAAACGAAGAGCAATGATGCTTCCCAAGCTGGCAAGCCTCGTACAGGAAGGAATATCGCGTGGAGATATGTGGGAGGACATGACACAGATTCTATAAAGGAAAGGAAGTTGGTCAAAACAAAGGTTCCACATGTACAATGAGATCAGTCCAGTAGGAATAGTAGAGGTACCAACATGATGAGGTTGGACCAGTCTGTAAAGCCCTCGCTGCTCACGATTACATCCAATCACCTTGCTCATGAGTATGTCCTGAAACACAAGAGAAGAAGGATAAAAAATGACACGACAATGCATATCCTTTGTAATCTAACTAATAGTCTGTAAGTTCATTTGAAATCAAGAGTATATAAAACATTCTGCAGACGCATGGATGGCGTCAAATGCACCTCCCCATGTCATGTGATGGCAATGCGAATTTAATTTACAATGACGACCCATCTACCAGGTGGTATAAACCTGTAAGACCTGAATCAAGCCGTGTCTCCACACAGATGGTCCACTCTGTCATATCTACACTGCACAACCAGTAAAATCATATGTGATACCTAAGGAGCTCGAAGAGGTCCTAGTTGTAGCTGTAGTATCTGTGAATCTTGTAGTGGTAGTGCCGGCCACTAGAGTCATGATCTCCCATATACGAGAGACAACGTCAACAAGGCGTGGATCTGCTCGAGGAGCTGTAACTGAGTAAGAACCTCCTCTGTCGCGAGAAGCAACCATCGTTAAGAAAGATTGTGTTATGGTAGCAGGTGGAATAAGAAGCCTGCTGAGACGACCATAAGCCTCCTCCATGGGAGGTAAGGTAGCCCCAGTAAGGAGTTGTGCTCGTGTTACCTCATAGTCTGGGTCAAGCGCATCCAAGAAAACTCCAATCATCGTGGAGTTCCTGTATGTCATATCTTGCTCCGTGGAGATCATAATCGGCATGAAGCTGTGAAGCTTCTCGAACATGCCATGAAGCAATGAGTAGAACATGTGCACCAGATGACCATTCTGCTTTTCCAAGTATATGTCGAACTGAAGCTGAAGAATCTTGGTCTCGTTCTTTGCTTGGGCATAAGTGGATGCCATAATATCTCGCATCGCCTTAACGGTAGGTTGGTTCACAATATCATTGTCTATCTCTGTGGTGGGGGCTCTAGAGAGTCAAATACGTGCATACGCGTCATCTTACTTCCATGAAGCATTGTCTCCAGTCTTGTTCGTCAGGTATGGCTTTATCAGAATTTGCTCCTTGTTAGTCGACGGGAGACGGACCCTTGAAGGCATCGGACGAAGGGAATACATCACCCTTGTTTTCTGACATGATGATAGAAGGTCAAAAACGGAACTCGACTGGGGAAGTAGATCGAATCGAGTAAGTCTACACGATCAAATGAAGGATTAGTTGTGCGTGTAGACCCATACAACCATCCTTGTTACTCCTCAAACTACGTTAGGGCCAAAAAATGAGATTTATAGGTCTGAAACCTCGTTTTTCGGTCAAAATCAGACCTTTTCAGAGTGAAGTTTGGCGACGGAGAGGAGAGAAAACCACCACGAGGGTCCTTGGCGACGTAACGAGTCGTGCGAGGAGGCACTACAATGCGCAACATCAAGCACGTGGAGGTGCAGCAGTGCGTTGGGACCCTCTGTAGTTTCATCGAGGCGCGGCGACATGCTAGGCTGCTCGTGGTGTCGTTGGGCTGCCTCCGAAGGGGAGGTGGCTGCGTGCAGTGTGGCTGCAAGGAGGTGCAGCGACAATACACGACACAAAGGAGGTTGCAGGTGGGGTCTACGGCACGATGGGGTACGAGAACTCTGGTATAGGACCATTGCTCTGATACCATGTCGAGGAAAAATGATGAATTTCATTCTTATGAGGTCCTCGGGTTCTCTTATACAGAGGAGAGACCAGTTGGGTAAATTATATAATGAAGACAGAAAGAATAGAAAATACATAAAAGAAATACATAAAATATCTCAACAGATACAAAGGAATTAGAGGAGGCTTTGAAAGTTATGAGACTTACGAACATGGCCTTAAATTTCGGCAAATTTCGACCGAAATTCGGTCGAAATTCGGTTTCGTGGCGATACCGACATCGAAACCATGTATAATATCTGTTTCCAGGATTTCGGCCGAAATTTCAGCCGAATTTCGGTCATTTCGGTCATTTCGGTCCATTTCGGTGGAAATTGTTCACAGATTTCTCGGATTTCGGTGGAATTTCGGTGGAATTACGGTTCATTTCGGTCCATTTCGGTCCATTTCGACTGAAATTGTTCTAGGTCACCATATGTCATGTCTAGGCCACTTATTGATATTCATAGGTACTATTTGGTCACTAAATGAAATTTATAGGTCACTATTTCAACCACCATTGCAATATAAGCCACTATTCCAACCACCATTGTAATAAATAAGGCCATTAAGGGTCCTATTTAATCCCAATAAATATAATGTATATGTTCTCATTCCATCTCACAACTTCACAAGTCACAATTCACAACCTAACTTAAGTCTTGGAGAGCCAAGTTTCCAAATTCCAAGTCTCGTATAACATACATTTTACGATCACAAGCTCTACTATGCATTTATTTTGGCATACATGTTAAAATATTCGTGTTTGTGTGTGTGTCTTGTTTTATTTTTAAATAAAAGTATTATTATTCTTTTGAGAATTGATAGAAAAATTGAATGCCAAAATTTAACCGTGTACTGAAATATGCAATTTCACTCTGGACGGTCATTGATATGATGACCAAAATCATTATTTTAAGGTACTGAACATTATAACATCTTATTATAAGCAAAAAAAACTTGTATTTATGCCTCTTTTATTGATTAAACAACATTACAAATCTTAAATTTTAAAAAAAATGAGTTTTCAAGTCGTTTTCCCAATTTCCGGTCATTTCACCGAAATTCCACCGAAATTCCTTTTCTGGACTTACCGAAACGAAACCGAAATCCGACATTTGAGGCCTTGCTTACGAAAGATGTAGGACTTGAAGACATTCCTATAGAGGTATGGAGAGTTTTAGATGAGCATGGATGGACTTGGCTTACAAATTTATTCAATGTTATTTGGCGAAGCACGAAAATGCATGAAGATTGGAGGAGAAGCATCATGGTGCCTTTTTATAAGAACAAAGGACATATTCAAAATTGTTCAAATTACAGAGGTATCAAGCTGATGAGTCAACACTATAAAAATTCGAGCATGTGATTGAAAGAAGGTTGAGGCAAGTTTCCAATTAAAAGGAAACCAATTCGTATTCATGCCAGGTCGCTCAACTATTAAAGCCATCCACTTGCTGAGCAGAACAATGGAGATTTATAGAGCTAAAAGGAAGAACCTCCATATGATTTTTATTGATTTGGAGAAGGCTTATGTATTGTGGAGAGTTTGAGAGGAGATACGAGTGCATATCCTATACACTAACCTCATAAAGGATATGTATGATAGGGCATCGCCATGTATAAAGATCCAGTGTGGGTAGATTAACTATTTTGACATCAACATTGGTATGTATCAAGGTTTAGCTTTGAGTCCATTCTTTTTACTTTGATTATGGATGAATTGACAAATCGCATTTAGGATGAGATACATTGATGTATGGTATTAGATGATTGTTGAGATGTTTATATCTCATTATCTTTATTCTGTTTCTTGTTTCTTCTGTCTTCTTTATGTAATTTTGCCTTAGAGCTTTTCTCCTATATAAGAGAGCTCTAGCGCTACGATGAATGTAACTTTTCATGTCCGTGCCTCTTCACATGATATCAGAGCGACTGTCTTAGATCGGAGCTTGTGCCCTAGATACCACACGTTACCAAAACCTTGCGCATCCTGGGCATCCGGTCGTTGCCGTCCATCGTTCCTGAGCAGCCGGCCACCACCGGTCGTCCCTCAAAACCGAGGCAACAGCTGCAGCAGCCGCCGCTGCCCCCGGATCGGCAACTGCGGTCCAGGCCGCCGCCACCTACGACCAGCGGTGGAGCCGTAAGGCCACCGCCTCTCCTCCCGCAGCACTCGGTGTCTTTTGTGTGCTCCATCTCTTATTAGGTCGAGTCTTGGGTTTCTAGGGTGTGATTTGATCATCTAAAGACACTTTAGTTACCCCAAAGAGGCCTCCAATGGATGGAAGTGGTTGTGGTATGAGTCTACACCCACAACCATCTTCTCATATGTCAGTGTAGACGCAAGTGTTTCTGTTTGCAGACCTAGTCTTGGAGATTGTTGTCATCGTATCAGACAACAAAGCAGATGTTTCTTCCCCGAGTGCCTTCAAAGGTGCAGTACCCATCGTCAAGATGGATGGAACAAATTATGAGCTATGGGTCATGCAATTCATGAGCCTAATGCAATATAATGGTAAGAAGCATATCCTCGCGGAGGAGAAGCCAAGCGACAAGACTGGGGTCGATGCCTCATGGGAGGCAGACGACGCTTATGCGCGTATGTGGCTATCGGGTACTATGTCAATGGAGATAGCCAACGATATTCTGAGTCAGCCTACTGTAAAGGCTATGTGGAACATTCTCGCTGTTATATATTCTCTGACGAAAAAAAAGTCGAAGATACTGCAACTTCAGCATGATATCTTCACATCGAAGCAGGATAGTCGTCCTCTTCATACCCTTTACACCTTTCTGAGGGGTATGTTCGAGGAGCTTCATGGTTTTATCCCCTTGACTGCCACACCAGAGCAGCGCAAGGCGTACAGAGATTCGGTAATGATTGGAATGTTTCAAGCATCTCTTGATCCTGAATATGATGCTGCTCGGGCACGGATTCTCACGGATGCCACCATACCTCCAATGGAGGAGACATATCACAGATTAAGAAGGCTCTCTATATCTCATGGTGGTACTTAGCAGTCTAAGACATCTTCAGCTATGGTTGCATCTCGTGGTAGGGGGAGCCCTATACAGTACCGTGGTCGTGGTAACATTGGCAGGGGAGGGGGTAGCCGACCCCGTCAGTCGTGCATCTACTGTCATAAGTCAAGACACTCTGAGGAAACATGCTACTTTAAGAAGGGGTTTCCCGCTTCAGCATGTGTTGCAGAGCAGACTCAGCAGGTTGGTAGTCCATCACCTGCAACTGATCAGAGGTTCGATGAACTTGTAGCACGGCTCAGAGATATTATGTTGAAGGATACGGGAGGATCCTTAAGCGCATCACGAAAGCGTGATGATCGTATCATATACGATCAAGAGCGACTAGTTGCTCGGTGTAGCGGAATTTTAAAAGAAAATAAATCATAAGATGAAACCACATGATCCAAGAACATTTCTTGGATCGTTCATCTGACCACAAAGTATTAGAAATACCTCTTATAGTGTGGTTGCGATCACTTGATCTCTAAAGCAAGAGATCCTCCTGACTCAAGTCTGATCCACGAAGATGGCACTTGCGGGTGATGATGAGACGTGTACTTCCCACAATACAAGATGAAGATCCAAGCCTTGAATCTCCCGATTTCGTCCAACGAAATCCAATGTCTTCTACTTGTGCGAGAAGCACCAAGGAAGACGGAGATTCGACAGCACGATGACTGCAATTCTCTCAAGTACTCAGAGTGGACGTGCACTCTTAGAGAGAGAGATGAGGCGTGAGAATGAGAGGAGAGAGAGCAACTTCATGCGTGTACTCCAAGGGCTAGGGTTGTCCCTTGTTAAATAGTAGTTTGGGAGTCCGTGGATCACAATCCATTGACACATAAAATCAATGGTTAGATTGATTTGTGTTTTTAATCAATGGCCATGATCATTTGTTGTTTAATAAAGCAATAACTATTGATTTATATTAAATTAAATATATGTTGCATTATCATCAACATAATTTAACTTAATAAAATTAATCAACAAAGGATAATAAAGGAGATAATGATTATCTCCTAAAGGGGTGGCGTCACCCTTGAAAAATTCAAGGGTGACGTCACCTCTTAAGGTGATTATCATCTCATTATCCTTTTTATTATTTGCAACAACATTTATTGCAAATATATTCACTAAACAAATTCTAAATTAATTAATGAATATTTCAATCATGCCATTGAAAAATTGTGAATCATATTCACAAACCAAAACAAAATGTAAATTACATTTCCAATTAATTGTCCAATGTGAATCCAATTCACATCAACAATCAATCAATAAATATTATTTACAAAAGTGCTCTCTCCAATACATTATAAATCATATTTATAATATACATTGATATTATGGATAACATGGATAGTACTATCCACATTCTGTATTTCCTTGATAATTAAATCTCATTTAATTATCTTGAAAAATCATTCTCATAATATGAATCTCATTCATATTATTCTTGATAATTAAATCTCATTTAATCATTAATATCATGTTGCTTGGATACATATTTCATCAAAGGAATTATTCTTGAACTCCTTCAAGAATAGTGTGCTTTCTCCGTAGATACTTGGAGATAAGGACAGGGTGATTGTATTGTTCCACGTATAGTGACTTGGACATTGAGATCATATCTCAAATCCATATCTTATGGACCTCCCATAGATGCTTGATTAAATCAAGTCCGTAAACTTAATCTTCTCATTGCATCTGAATCTCATTCAGTTCAATGTCCAACACTTGGACCAAGATCAAGTTACTTCTCTACTGAGAGGAGTCACTAAAATCCAGACATGTTTCATCACTCCTTCGGAATGGAAGCGTCATGGTTATACAATCGTTTATAATCACATCACCCTCAGGTATTCCCAATACATATACATCCTGCATACTGGAAGACCTTGAATAAACCCGAAGTCATAGATCTCTTTTAGACTGTCACCTTCAGGGTTTTATCATTAAGATTCTCATTTGATCATTGGGATTTGGTATCGATCATATGCTTTCCAAAAGCATATATCATACCTCTAAATTCTGTCAAGCTTCATAAGTGAGACGACCATGCACGGAATTTATCGATCCCAATATCTCATGAGTGAGCTCATGTCTTCTGGTTCAGAAGTGAACCTGTATGATCCCTTTGAGAGATCGTATTACTCATATGCCCTTATATGCACACCAGCTCGTCGGTATATAGACGTTGGTTAGATCATCAACCTTTTGGTCTACCAAATGTACATACTCAGACATATAGTAACACATCTGTCTCCGATCAGAGGACGTGCCTATATCGTGACAGTATTCGACATAGGACTTTGGTTATCTCGATCTCGTTAAGTCAACTCTTTGACCTAACTAATCTGACACCTCCGAATCTCTATTCCCATGCAGAGGACATGCATCAAGAGGTCAGTCAGATATCAGCCAAATGAGAAAGGATTGCCATCTCCTACTCAGGCTGGAGATCATCTCTTAACAATCATTTGACGGTGTTTGATGAGTCATCAATCTAACTCCTTAGATATTCATCTAAACACCAACCTCTATGATTCAATTATTGAATCAACAACTGTATGATTATTAAGATGGCCATGGTACATAACCCTAATTGTACAAAGGACCTATTATGTAAATTAGTTATTCTTCATTTCAGATTAGAGAATGATATTCGTAATAATATTTATTGCATAATGGATCGTCGTGGGCTCGCATGTCCAACATATGCATGCTCCTGGATAAACCAGTTCTCCTTCAAGATCCTCAAGGGTAGATGCTTCAGCATCAGCATCCACATCAGGTATAGCATATGCTCTTACTACCTGTTACTGGGCAGATTTGTCAGAATGGATTATGGATTCAGGAGCATCCCGGCATCTTTGTGATGACAGAGGACAATTTAGTACTTACAGTCTGACTCGGTCAGGGAGATCGATAGTAATAATAGATGGGGACTCATTCTCCCATCATTCGTCAGGGGGAGGTGCAGTTAACTCCCATAATGTGACTTCAGAATGTTCTTTAATCTCCCGATTTTTTTAAGAATTTACTGTCCAATAGTCAAATTACCAAGGATTTACATTGTCGTGCCATATTTGATCCTTCTTATCTTATGTTTCAGGACATTCTTACAGACGGGGTGATTGGATCTAGCCGTGAGCAAGGAGGTTTCTATAGACCGGTACAATCCCCATATGTTGATGCTTCTTTTATTCTCGTTGGATCTGTTTCTCACTATGTGTGGCATCTTTGATTTGGTCATCTTCCTCTGCAAAAGTTGTGTCACGTTCTTCCACAGATTTCTCCTCACTCTACTTTTCAGTGCGAGGCCTGCCAGCTTGGGAAGCATCATCGATCAACATTCCAGAGTCGTCAAGGTCGAAGTAGTCATAGTATTTTATAGTTGATTCATTTTGATATTTGGGGTCCAAGTCGCGTCCCAGACCATCAAGGGCATACATTTTATCTTGTCGTTGTTGATGAGTTTTCAAGATTGTCATGGATCTTTCTTCTTAAGAACAAGTCTGATGATGGTCCTGCTATTCAGTCTTTTATTAATGAAATAACGAATGTGTTTCTGCAAATGTCAAGTATATTCATTCAAATATTGCATTAGAATTTTGTAGTACCCAACTCACTCAATTTCTTAGAACCTATGGTATTATGCATCAGACATCTTGTGCTTATACGTCTCAAGAGAATGGGGTGGTTGAACGAAAACATCACCTCTGTTTGGATGTTACCACGACTCTCTTGATCCAGAGTCGTGCTCCTCATTCGTACCGGGGGGATGTGGTTCTAACTGCTTGTTAACTGGTGAATCGCATCTCCTCATCGGTCCCTGGGAGAAGATCTCGTTCTCGATTGTGTATTCCGAGACATATCTTTTCTCTCTTATGCCTCGTGATTTTGAATCAGTAGTTTTTGTTCATCAGATGTCTCCTGATCTTGATAAGCTCTCTCCTAGAGCTATCAAGTGTGTTTTTGTTGCATATTCCAGGACTCAGAAGGGATATTGTTGAGATATTTGCTATCTTTAGTATTGTTTTTCTTATTTTCTATTTATTTTGTCTTTGTCCTGTAATTTGCACAATAGGTTCCTCTCCTATATAAGAGAACCCGATAGCCTCACATCAGTGCAATTCATTCTTTTCCCTCTAAAAGGTATCGGAGCGACGATCCGAAACCGAAGTTCCCTTATCCCACCAAACCCTACCCGCGCCCCCCCACTCCTCGACCGCTGCTGATCGACGTCGTCGCCGCCGGTCCCTCTCGCCGCTCCTGGCCGCAATCAGGCCCCTCCGACCATCCGGGTCACTGCCCGGCCTCTCCAACCGCCACCCAAGGCACAACCCCTACCCCCTCCCCCCCAGCTGTTGCTGGCTCTCCCGTACACCTCTGCAGCTCGATCTGCAATATGAATCGGTATGATTTTGACCAAAAAACGTGATTTCAGATCTTTAAATCGCCTTTTTCGACCCTATAAATCAGTAAAGATTGATGAGGATGGTTGTTTGAGTCTATACGTACAACCAATCCTCAGTATGATAGTGTAGACTCGTTCATATCGGTGTACTCCACAATTGAGTTCCATTGTCCGGCCAATTTTCCATCATGTCAGAGAACAAGGGTAACATTTTTTCTTCAAGAGCATTCAAGGGCCCGACTCCCATCGATAAGATGAATGGGACCAACTATGAATTGTGGTCCATGCAGATTCTCACCCTCATGCAGTACAACAACAATGAGCACATCCTGACAGATTGAGAGCCAATGGATAAGACTGGGGCTAATGCTTCTGGAAGCAAGATGACGTGTATGCACATGTTTGGCTTTGGAGGACCCTCACCACGAAGATAGCCAATGATATTCTGAGTCATCCCACCGCCAAGGCGATGTGGAACACTTTGACATCCACCAATGCTCAAGCGAAAAATGAGGCCAAGATTCTTCAGCTACAGTTTGATATCTACAAGGCCAAGCAGAATGGTTGCCCTCTGCACGTGTACTACTCTTCACTCCGTGACATGTTTGAGAAGCTTCATAGCTACATGTCTATTACCACATCTACTTAACAAAAGAAGACGTATAGGAACTCCACGATGGTTGGAGTCTTAATGGTTGAACTTGATTCAGAGTATGATGCTACGCGTATTCAGCTTCTCACCGGATCTACCATATCTCCCATCGATGAGGCCTACAACCGTCTCAGCCGGATGATCATGCCTTCTACAGCCACTTCTCCGGCCTCTACAGTGATAGCCGCTTCTTGAGGCCGAGGAGGGACAATCCAGTCCAGAGGACGCATCCCTCATGGAAAAGGTGATGGACGCCAGCGTGGCCCTTGCACTTACTGTCGCCGGACTAAGGATACATGCTACCAAGAGAATGGGTATCATGTTTCTAGTCGTATAGCTGAACATATTGCACCATCAGAGACTACAACTTCCCAGGGTGATCCTCGCCTAGATGATATTGTCTCTCGTATTCGAGAGATCATGACTCCTACTACTGGCACCACCACTACAGATACTGCAGCCGTAGCCAGAGCCTCTTCGAGCTCCTCAGGTATTGGGGGCTATATATAGACCCCACACCTCCTGTATCAGATGAGAAAAAGGAATGTAATATCCGCCCCTTTGAGGGCTTCTCCTGTGGTTTCGTCCCGCGCCTTAGGGAGCAGGGTTCTACGTAAAATTCTTTGTGTTCAATGTTACATATTTCTGTTCTTATGCTCTGTTTATCATTCCGCTTCCGCATTACTATTTTCTAATATGGTATCAGAGCGGGTTGGATTCTCGAGGAGTTGATGTTTATTTTTTTATTCGAGAGTCGGTTTTGATTACTGTTGAAGATTTGTTTGAGAAGATCAGTTGTTCAAGATTCATCCAAAGTTAGCGAAGATATAGGGTTCTCTTTTTGAAACCCTAATTCAGTTCTAGGGTTCTTCGTCGACTTCTGCATTGTAGGAGGCAGAGCACCTCAACAAATCAGGGTTTTCTTGAAACTATATTATCATGCAGTCATCACCAACGCAATCAACAACCAGGTGGCATCTCCATCTTTTTTCAACGGTTGCTCCAGTTCCAACGACGTAACAAGCTGTCGCATCTCCCTCGCGACCTCCAGATCGCGAGCCCTAGCCGCAACTTCCCAACTCCGTCTTGCGATGCTCCAGATCTCAAGCGAAGCCGCTCGTTGCAGGCGGCAACAACCTCCTCTTGGCGCCATCTCTCGCGCAGGCGGTGTGAAGCCCACACCCAAACTGCACCCCGCGCTTCCTCCAGATCTTCCAGGAGACGGTGACGCGATCCTTCTTTCTCGGCAACTCTCTTGTCTCGCATAGGCGGTGCGAGGCCTCTCCCAAGGCGGCGAGCTCCTCTCCTCCTGCAGCAACAGGCAATCCCCTTCCTCCAGCAGTGGCGGATCCCATCGATCGGTGACGTCCGTGGGTTCCCGTGATAAGAACCCTAGGGAACCCGATACCCCTTCACTTAAAATGAAGGGGCGGGCGGTTCATTTCTGCAAAAAAAAATCCGGGCCCCTGCCATGAGTTAAAAAAAGGTTGAGAAAAAAAGGGTAGAGGAAGCCCAAGTGGGCTGTGGTTTCCAAAAAAATTTGGTTATTTGTTAGAGAGTTTGACCCAAGTAGGATGATGGAATGTTTTAAAAAATAGAAAAAGGTACGTACAAATAATTAAAAAAAGTCGTACGCATGTTTGAAAAAAAAATAAAAAAAATGTGAGAAGAAAAAAAGCCGTATAAAAAAGAAATGGCTTAAAAAATTATTTAAAAATATTTATGATGATTTGAAAAACCGAAGAAAATTTGTGATACGGCTTATTGATGTTTTGTACCCCCATTTTATTATCTTCTCCCAACTTGGTCGACGATTGTCATTCCAACCAGTATGGGAGAAAGGGGGAGTATATGTAGAGTCGCATGTCTTCTCCGGATTTCAGATTCGTCAGACCAGCCGAATTTTTAGACTCTATAGATGATCGGTTTTTCAGACTCGACATCAGATTCCGAGTCTTCAATTTTCAGATGAACACATGTATGTCATCTATTGTCATGGTCCCCATCATTTGTTTCGGCCAGAGTTTTCATGTGAGCCGTAGGGACTTCAGAGTAGAGGACCATTCCTTATATCATGTTGGCTAGAGTTTTCATGTGGTATCAAATAAGGCCCTAAATGTCGGTTTCGGTCACCATTTCGGTAACAACCGAAACAGAATTTCGATGGAATTTTGGTGGAATTTCGACCGAATTTTCGGTCATTTCAGTCATTTTTGTACTAGGACCCCCACATTTCGGTCATTTCGGTCGAATTTCGATTTCGACTGGATATAGATAATCAAAAGAAATTCAATCGAATTTCGCTGAAATTTGAGGCCATGGTATCAAAGGGACTTCATAGTAGAGTACCATTCTCTGAGCCAGATGGGAGAGACCCAATTCTCCGATGAGGAGACTTTCAGACTCCATTCCCAGTGACCCTGGACTCCGACGAGGATTGCACTCCACGACCCTTTTCAGTTTGGTCCTTTTTCAGAGATGAAGCAGTTGTCCACACATTGTGGCGAGCCACAGTACTCCGATGAGGAGACTCATTTTCAGTTGCAGTGGCTCTGACAGGTGCAGTACAGAGCACATTCTCTCTGACGAGGAGATTCAGTTGACTCAACTCCAGCCTGTTCGTCCTCCTCACCTGCACGGCATGAGAAGCAACGTCCTCGACAGCAGTCGATAGTTGTACGCGTTGAGTTGATATTGCTTGTAGTGTCTTGTAGCGTGAGTTGAGTTTCTTTCTGTTTGTCTAAGCTGAGCATTGCATGCTCCAGCTTGAGGGAGAGTGTTGGAGTATTTGGTTGTGCACCTCTTATGTTATAGGTGGGTGAATGGATACCTCTAGGATCCATTTACCACATCCAGAGTTTAGTCCCACATCTACCAGTTTGGAGATGTGGAGACTCAGTAGGGGCTATATATAGACCCTCATGTGATGCCCACTCCCGCGGATCCGGAATACCTGTTTAAATAACACTCATAGTATCATGTTCGCTAGGAATCGCATTAGGTTATTGAAATTCAGGGAAAACTTTTCGCGTTCAGTTTTCGAATGACATTCGCATCTAACTAATAAGTCACAGAACTACAATATATCACCAACTATATTGCATAAATTTCCATATCATTTTACATGTAACAAAAGAAGTTGTATGATGTACATGCATCCTAAATTATAGCAGAAGAGAAAGAAAAGCATTTATAACATCTTGAACAAAAACTATAACATGCATACCTGATATGTTTTACTGCGGAAACTTACGTTCAGCTCTCCTAATACCACAATGCATGTATTTTTCCTGCAATCCATGCATTAGGAAGAACAGAACATCAACAAATGTTGACCCATATAAAACATATAGTGACCTTGACCCGAGTCTCGAGGACGAGACCCCCTTTGAGGTTTATATATTTGTAACATCCGGATCTGAATAAACTGAAGCTCCTGTCAAGAAGAGGTTGCCGCATGCGAGTTTGGATCTCCAAATTGGACATATCTGAAGGTACAAATCCCTCTCCTCTTTGCTCTCATTAATGTCAATGTTGAAGTTTCTAATTCAATTTTTTCCCTAATTTTCAGTACTATAATGTGATCTTTAACGAATATGATACTACGAGTGATGTGCAAACGGATATCCCGGATCCGCAGGATCGGGCTTCACACCCTACACCTCCTATATCAGATGAGAAAAAGGAATGCAATATTCGCCCTTTGAGGGCTTCTCCCGTGGTTTCATTTCCCTCCTTAGGGAGTAGGGTTCCACGTAAAATTCTTTGTGTTCAATGTTTCATATTTCTGTTCTTATGGTATGTTTATCATTTCGCTTCCGCATTACTATTTTCTAACACATTCACTGATAGTGCTGGTGCAAACATGACAGAGTAGATTATGGACTCTGGTGCTTCACATCGCCTGTATGGAAACAGAGCAAAGTTCAGGTCCTACAGAACCATACCACATGGCAGATGCATTGTCATTGCTAATAGTGACCACTTACCAGTTACAGGATAGAGGGAGGTGCTTTTGACGCCATCTATGCGCCTTCAGAATGTTTTATATGCTCTTGATTTTCAGATGAATTTACTTTCGATTAGTCAGATTACTAAGGATCCACATTGTCGTGTTATTTTTGACCCTTCGTCGCTTTTGTTTCAGGGCATACTTACGGGAAGGGTGATTGGATGTGGTCGTGAGTAGTAGGGCTTTACAGAGTGGTCGAACCTCATCATGTTGGTGTTTCTACTATACATAGCGGACCAGTTTCACGACATCTATGGCACCATCATTTTGGCCACCTTCCTCTATAGAAGATGTGTCATGTTCTCCCTCAGATCTCTACTAGATCCTCTTTCCAGTGGTGAGGCATTCCCGGTTGGGAAACATCAACGTTCCTCTTTTCCATCCCGTCAGAGTCAGAGCAGTTCTCAGCTATTTGAGCACCTAGATTTAAACATTTGGGGTCCGAGTCATGTTCCTGATCACCAAGGATACCGTTTTTATCTAGTTGTTGTTGATGATTTTTCTAGACTTTCTTGGATCTTTTTATTGAAGAATAAGTATGAGGTTGAATCTGTGATCAAATATTTTATAATTGAGAAGGAATATTTTTTCTGCAAAAGTCAAATATCTTCGTTCTGATAATGCTTTAGAGGTATGCACTTTACAGCTTTATGAGTTCCTTAGATCTCTGGGCATTGTTCATCAGACCTCATGTGCTTATACTTCCCAGCAAAACAGTGTTGCCAAGCGTAAACAACGTCATTTAGTTGATGTGACCAGAACAATGCTGATACAGAGTCATGCTCCTCATGCTTACTAGGGATGATGTCCTCACTGCATGTTATCTTGTAAACCGCATGCTCTCGTATGTGTTGGGAGAGAAGATTCCTTTCTCGAATCCGTTTCTCGAGAAGTATCTTTTCTCCCTTACACATCGTGTGTTCGATTCTGTTGCATTTGTTTAAGATGTCTCTCCTAGTCGTGACAAGCTCTCTTCATGAGTTGTCAAGTGTGCTTTTGTTGGATACTCTCATATCCAAATAGGGGTATTGCTACTTTGAACCGCTCAAGGGTAAGTACTTTGTTAGTGTTGATGTCACTTTCTTTGAGTCTGTCATGTATTTTCCTTCAACACGTGACAGACTGGTCCCATCTGACTCTGACGATGAAATCTACATGCTTCCACCTCGTACTATCACACCACAACCACCACCTACTCCTGTGGCTCCATCTTCTACTGTGACTCAGTTTTTGTTGTGTGTTTTTACTCGTCGGCCTCGCTCTGTTCCCCCTTGTTCACAGGTCCTTCCCGCCATCCACCATGCCTCAGGTATATAATGAGCACATTGTTTCTACTGATGGCACTACTGAGTTGTATGTGCAGTAGGATTCCATACAGGATGAGAAGGTGCCCTCTCAAGAGGGGAACTCACAGGTCACAAACTTGGCAGATGATCTTGATGTATCGATTGCTCTGCGCAAGCCGAAACGAAAGTGTGCTACTTATCCTCTTGCAACCCAGGTTTCCTTGAGCATACTGTCAGAGGATTTCATGAGGTTTACCTTGGCACTATCTGTCTTGGAGATATTACGGACATATTAGGATTCAGGAGGCTATTTAGGACAGTCAGTGGAGGTTAGCTATAGAGGAGGAGATGGTTGCGCTACAGTCACATGGTACATGGAGTCTTGTTTCTGCTACAGTTGACGCATCTATTGGGGGATGCAAATGGGTGTTCATTGTGAAACACTGTGCAGACGGTAGTGTGGATCATTATAAGGCGAGACTTGTGGTATGTGGGTTTACCTAGACATATAGGGTAGACTATCATGATACTTTCTCTTCAGTTGCCAGACATTCTACTCTGCGTATTCTACTTTCTATTGTTGTGACACGAGATTGGCCCATTTACCAGCTTGATGAGAAGAATGCCTTCCTCTATGGTGATCTACAGAAGGAGGTCTACATGCAGCAGCCACCTGGGTTTGTTGCTCGGGGGGAGTGTCAGAAGGTTTGCAGGCTACACAAGGCTATCTATGGCCTTAAGCAGAGTCCAAGAGCATGGTTCCAGAAGCTCTCGAACTTGATAGAGTAGTAGGGGTTTGTGCGACCGACGACCGATCATTATTTATTTGTGCAGAGGACCTAGAGAGGTATTGTTGTCATTCTTGTTTATGTTGATGACATTATTGTTACAAGGGATGATGAGCAGAGTATTCAGGATGACAAGGACTTCCTAGGCCAGCAATTTGTAACCAAGGAGCTCGAGCATCTACGTTACTTTTGCCAGGAACCAGCAAGGTATTGTGATGATCCAGAGGAAGTATGCTACAGATCTTCTTTCAGAGACAGGCACAACAGATTGCAGACATGTCACTACTTCTATTGACCCGAGCATGAAGCTCTATGATGATGACACTAAGGAGGTCGACAAAAGAAAGTACATGAAGCTTGTTGGCAAGCTACTATATGTGACTATTACCAGGCCTGACATATCCTTTGTCGTGAGCAAAGTGAGTCAGTTTATGGAGCAGCCCAGACAGGCACATATGGATGCATTGAGATATCTGAAGACTTCACCTGGTACGGGACTTCTTTTCAGCAGAGGCACATCTCTTTCAGTTACATCATGTGCAGATGCAGATTATGCTGGGTGTCCAAAGGATAGGAAGTCTACATCAGGCTTTGTTGTGTTCATAAGGAATTCCCTAGTTTCTGGAAGAAAAGAAGCAGACTGTGGTTGTCAGATCGAGTGTTGAGTCAGAATACAGGCCTGTGACGTAGGCCAGCACAGAGATGATGTGGGTCAAATCTGTTACTGACCTGACTATAGAAGTGTTTCATCCCATGTGCCTCCAATGTGACAATCAGGCTGCGCTTTATATTGCCAACAACCTAGCCTTTCATGAGAGTACGAAGCACATAGAAGTGGATTGTCAATACACTTATGACATGATACAGAAGAGTCTTATTGCCACCACGCATGTCAGCTCTGGAGACCAGACAACATATGTTCTTACTAAGGATCAAGCCAGAGGGCCTTATCAGAGATGTTCCAAGCTGAGTCTGATCGATATCTACGCTCCAGCTTGAGGGGGAGTGCTGAGATATTTGTTATCATTAGTATTGTTTTTCATATTTTCTATTTATTTTGTCTTCGTCCTGTAATTTGCCCAATAGGGTCATCTTCTATATAGAGAACCCGAAGGCCTCTCATTAGTGTAAGTCATTCTTTTCCCTCTACAGATATCGTTGCTTTAACCCTTTTCGACGAAGGTATTATGTTAGTGTTGATGTCACCTTCTTTGAGTCTATCATGTATTTCTCCCCTACAGGTGACAAGCTCATTCCTTCGAAGAATGGAGAAGAGGTATATATGTCTTTACCTCTGATTCCATCTCCTCTACCATCTCCACCACTTCCTCCACAACCTCCTCCAACACATACCACAACTACTTTCTTTCTGCAGGTTTACCAGTGCCAAACCCGTGCTCACGTACCTCCTCCATCATCCAGAACGCCTCGGGTATGTTCTGAACATTTGAATTCCACTAATGGCACTGGTGATTTGCATGTGCAGCTCGAGGTACACGATGTCTTCGATGATCAAGTCTTAGCTACAGAGGAAGTTGAGGACCATGATATGTCGATTGCCTTAAGGAAGAATAGGTGTGCATGTACTATGTATCCCCTTGCTTCTCATGTTTCACTGGCACGACTCAAAGGACTTTCAGATATTTGTTATGGGTCTGTCGGCTGTGGAGATACCACGATCCTATCATGAGGCATTGCAAAATAGTCAACGGCAGCTTGCTATGGAGGAGATGGCAGGCGTTGCAGTCTCGCGGTACGTGGAGTGTTGTACAGGCTCCTCCTGGTGCATCTGTTGTTGGCAGCAAATGGGTGTTTATAGTGAAACACCACGCTGATGGAAATGTGGACAGGTACAAGGTCAGACCGGTTGCTCGTGGGCTCATCCAAATCTATGAGGTGGATTATCAGGATACATTTTCTCCAGTTGCTCATCACTCTACGCTGAGGATTCTTATTGATGTTATTATGGTACGTGACTAGCCGATTTTCCAATTAGATGTCAAGAATGCATTTTTGTATGGGGGCTTGCAGGAGGAGGTCTACATGCAGCAGCCACTAGGGCTTGTTGCTGAGGGGGGTCTCGTATGGTGTACAGACTTCATAAGGCCATCTATGGCCTTAAGTAGAATCTGAGGGCTTGGTTTCAGAAGCTCTCAAAGTTGATTGAACAACAGGGGTTTCTGAGATCTATTGCATATCATTCTCTTTTTATTAAGAGAACCCAGAGAGGTACGGTTGTTATTCCGGACTATGTTGACGACATTATTGTTACAGGAAGTGACGAACAGGGCATTCAGGCAGCTAAGGATTTCCTTGAACAACAGTTTGTGACCAAGGACCTTGGCAAGCTACGTTACTTTCTGTGCATATAATTTGCAAGAAATCAGCATGGTATCTTAATGACGCAAAGAAAGTATGTCTCTGATCTTCTATCTGAGACGGGCATGACAGGATATAGACATGCTACTATTCCAATAGATCCCAATGTGATGATGACTTTGAGGAAGTAGGTAAGAGACGATACAGAGAGCTAGTAGTGAAGTTGTTGTATCACTATCACCGGGA
This sequence comes from Ottelia alismoides, assembly GCA_037367405.1. Classification (NCBI taxonomy): domain Eukaryota; kingdom Viridiplantae; phylum Streptophyta; class Magnoliopsida; order Alismatales; family Hydrocharitaceae; genus Ottelia; species Ottelia alismoides. The sequence goes on along the minus strand of JAZKJV010000242.1, from coordinate 409,741 downwards.
CTGATATATCATTTGTTGTTAGCAGAGTCGGCCAAATTATGGAACAACCCAGGCTGGTTCATATGGATGCAGTTAACATGATCTTGAAGTATTTGAAGTCTTCTCCAGGTGCAAGACTTCTGTTCAGAAGAGACACGTCTCTCACAGTTACTGGGTGTGCGGATGCAGACTATGTTGGGTACTCCAAGAACAGAAAGTCTACTTCAGGCTTCACGGTGTTTGTAGGTAGCTCGTTAGTTTCATGGAAGAGTAAGAAATAGACAGTTGTGGCTAGATCTAGCATCGAATCAGACTATAGGGCCATGGCCCATGCTAGCACGGATAAGATGTGGGTCAAGTCTGTCCCGACTGACCTAACTATTGAGGTGTCTCTTCCTACGCACCTCAAATGTAATAACCGAGCTGCTTTATCCATAGTTGATAATCCAATCTTCCAAGAAAGAACAAAGCATATTGAAGTAGACTGCCATTGCACTCGTGATCTAATCCAGAAGGGACTTATTTTCAACTCTCAGGTTGCTTCAGGCGGCCAGATTGCAGACATGTTTCCCAAAGCTCTTGCGAGAGGTCCATTTCATCGTTGTTGTTCCAAGCTGAGCATGATAGACATATATGCTTCAGCTTGAAGGAAGTGTTGAGATTTTTATGTCATTATCTTTATTTTATAGTTTCTTATTTCTTCTTGTGTTTTCTTTATATAATTTTTCCTTAGAACTTTTCTCCTATATAAGATAGCTCTAAGGCTACGATGAATGCAACTTTTCATTTTCGTGCATGTCCACAATGATGATATTGTGTTGATTGATGAGACTAGAGATGGAGTAAATGAGAAGCTTAAGGTCTGGAAACATGCTTTGAAGACTAATGAATTTTGTATGTGTTGAGATATTTATATCTCATTATCTTTATTTTGTATTTTCTCGTTTTTCCTGTCTACATTATGTAATTTTCCTGTAGAGCCTTTTCTCCTATATCAGAAGGCCCTAGGGCTGCATGGAATACAACTTTTCATTTTTCACACTTCCACATGGTATCAGAGAGACGGTCCTAGACCAGAGCCTGTTCCCTAGAACTCGTCCACACCAAAACCCCACGCGCAGACGCACGATGCCGTCGCAAGTCGATCCTTCACGCGTGCATCTGCGTACTCCTGCGTGGTTGCGCTCGCACCTCCGTGTGCCCCTACGCGCTCGCGTCCGCTCGCGCCCCTGCACGCTCGCACCCCCGCATACTCCTGCGCGCTCACACCATCGCGCGCTCCTACGCGCTTGCGTCTCCTTAAGCGCTCTCGCCCCAGTGCTCGAGTGCCCTAGTGCGGTAGGCACCTCCGCACTCCATTGATGACATTATTGTTACTGGCAGCAATGAATAGGGTATTCAGGTAGCTAAGGATTTCCTTGGAAGTCATGACGAAGGACCTTCGCAAGCTACGCTACTTTCTTGGCTTAGAGTTTGCAAAGAATCATCATGGTATGGTAATGGCTCAAAGGAAGTATGTCACTGATCTACTATCTGAGACATGCATGACAGGATGCAGACCCGCTACTACTCCAATGGATCCCAATGCGAGGCTCTATGATAATGATTCTGAGGGGGTAGATAAGAGACGGTATAGAGAGCTAGTAGGGAAGCTGATATATGTTACTATTAACATGCCTGACATATCAGTTGTTGTTAGCAGGGTTAGCCAATTTATGAAGCAACCTAGTCAAGCTCACTTGGATGCAGTTAACATGATCTTGAGGTATATGAAATCTTCTCCAGGTGCAGGCCTTCTATTCAGAAGAGATACGTCTCTCACAGTTGCAGATGTGCGGATGCAGATTATGTTAGGTGCCCTAAGGATAGGAAGTCTACCTCAGGCTTCACTGTGTTTGCGGGTAGTTCATTGGTTTCATGGAAGAGTAAGAAACAAACTGTTGTAGCTAGATCCAGTGTTGAATCAGAATATAGAGCAATGGCCCAAGGGAGTGCAGAAATTATGTGGGTCAAGTCCGTCCTGACTGATCTAACTATTAAGGTGCCTCTTCCTATGCATCTCAAGTGTGACAACCAAGCAGCGCTATTCATAGCTAATAATCCAATCTTACATGACTGAACAAAGCACATTGAAATAGACTGTCATTACACTCATGATTTGATTCAGAAGGGGTTTATTCTCATGTCTCATGTTGCCTCAGGAGATCATATTGCATACATGTTTGCCAAAGCTCTAGAAAGGGATCCTTTCCTTCGTTGTTGTTCCAAGCTGAGCATGATAGACGTATATGCTCCAACTTGAGGGGGAGTGTTGAGATATTTATATCTCATTATCTTTATTTTGTATTTTCTCGTTTTTCATGCCTACGTTATGTAATTTTCTCATAGAGCCTTTCTCCTGTATAAGAAGGCTCTAGGGCAACATGGAATACAACTTTTCATTTTTCACACTTTCACAGTACGAGTAGGGCTGTCTGAATATATGGAGTATACTTTTGATGGAAACAATGGTGAAGGAATCTATGTGAAGATTAGTGGCAATAACATTCAGAAGAGAGATTCTTTTAGATATTTGGTTGCAACATGATGGGGAAATTGATGGAGACGTTATTAATAGAATAAATGCGGGTTGGCTAAAGTGGAGAGAAGCGTCTGTTGTTCTCTGTGATAAGAAATTTTCTTTGAAAATCAAAGAAAATTTTTACAAAGTTGTCGTGAGACCTGTTATACTCTATAGATCTGAATGTTGGCCTGTGAACTATAGACATGTGTAGAGGAATGGCATGAGCAAAAATGAAAATGCAAAGGTGGATGTGTGGACATACACGTAAAGATCGAATTCGAAATGATGCAATCAGAAGGAAAGTTGGTGTAGCTCCGATGTAGGATAAGATGCGAGGAAACCGCTTAAGGTGGTTTGGCCATTTCCAAAGGAGGTAAGTTGATGCACCTGTTAGGAGATGAGAGTTTTGATATGTTGAACCAGCTAAGAGAGGGTGAGGAAGGCCCAAGAAGTGTTGGAATGAGACTATACGAAGGGATCTTACTTTTTTGGATATAAGCCCGAGAATAACCCAAGATAGATCTGAATAGAGGCAAAGAATCCATGTAGCCGACCTTGCTTAACGTGGGAAAAGGCTTTATTGTTGTATTGCATCCAAGCAAGCACAATCAATATCTACAAATTATAGAGCATCTGAAGTCAGACCAGCTTGCAAACATCTTTGCTAAAGCACTAACTAGATGTCAATTGGAGTTTATTGTGTCCAAGCTAAGCATGCATGATTAGTGTGCTCCAACTCGGGGTAAAGGGGATGTTAGAATAATGATGGATATTTTTTTAAGGAGTCCTTCATAACTGTTCTCTGGTAAAGAGACACCGAGCTTCCCAGTGGAAAAAATCATAGTTATTTGTCTTCATTAACAGTTTCATTTTCCAATCTAAGCAATCTTTCTCTTGAAATGTTTAGAAGACAGGTTCAGGTGCGTTCCTAAATGTAAACTGCAGTTTATAACAGAGTGAGGCAAAATACAGAAATTATACTAATTTGGTAATTCCAAATGCAGCCTTCTGAGAGAGAACAAGTTGCAGTAAGATTACAGTCAGCCTTTAGAGCAAAAATAGCTCTAGAGGATTACGCTGTCAGAGTTTTACATTATGTGTATATTAGACCTGCAATCTTACAGACACTTCAACAAAACATACCTTCCTTAAATGTCTGGTTCGACGAATGATAGCCTTCCTGACTAGTTGTAACTGGTACGGAAACATTCTTCAGGTCCTTGTTTTTCCTTCGAATCAATATTAAGAAAATAACCAAGACAGCAACTGATAGCCCAGTAACGCCAATTCCAACACTTTGAAATAAAGTAGGCCGGTAATGGTGATGTGTTTCCTTGACAAAACCCCCAAAAAAATGCTGTGTAGGAGGCTTAGCCAAAATAGGAGAATAGGTAACAGGAGTTTGAATTGGGGGGGTGGCTGCTGAAACATTCCCTGGTAGAGTAACAATTTGCAGTACGTCAGACCCAAACTTGAGCAGAGAAAAGTTACCCATGAAATGTGATAAATATGGTATCCCCTACTCAGTTTTCATGTTGCAGTAAGAATAACCTTCTTACCAGAAAGATCAAATAACAACAAATAATCCTTTTGAGGTCAAAAAAGGCGGAAAACATGCATAGGGATCTGCCCAGTTATATTAAATTAAACGGGTAAAGAGAATTACAAGCCATGACTCAAATGAGAGTTTTAGCATGAAAAATTACATTTTTCTTGTAAAAATGGTCGGATGGAAAAATTACATCATTTCTAACTAACTAGATCGCCCAAGTCACAGCCAAGGGATAAAGCAACTCCGACTTCCGTCTATCTTTATTCAAAAACAGAGAATCCCAAAAGTAACAATAAATATTATATAATATTAAATTTAAACAGTTGAGAATTTATTGTTCTAAGCAGACTCTTCGTGGGCTCGTAAATCCTTAAAATATTCTATGGAGACACAAGAGCTTGAGATATTTTGAGATTTCAAATTTTCTATTTTAACCTCTATCTACCCACCGTGGGTTTCTCTGAGCAAAGAGTACAGAACCTCTTTGACCTAGCTAACTTGCTTTAGGATATTGAGGGTCCTATTAAAGGTCGTGACTACTGGATATGGGTATTCAACCAAATGGTTGTGAAACAAACAAGAAGCAGGACAGACAATATTTGATAACCCAGTTCAAGAGACAGTGTCTCTACATCTGGACCTAGGTTTACTCACACTCGATGCTTAACGAGGCCCTGGGATTTCACTCATGAAAAAGGTTTTCTTGCAGCCCAACTAATGGGAAGAGCGCACACACACCCACATACAAGACGGGCTACTGAGATATTTGCCACTATTACCCTGCATATTACTGTAGAGATAAATTTATGTTACGTTATTTATTTCTTGTTTCTGTATTGTTTCTTAATTCCCTTTACTTATCAATGACTTATGTAATTTACCCATAGGCTACTCTCCTATATAAGAGAGCCTAGGGTTCATGGAATAAACAACTTTATGATTTTTTCCCAACGTGGTATCAGAGCAACGGTCTTAGACCGGAGCTCCGAAACCCTAACCCTAGCCCCACCCCAACACCCTCTCCCACGCGCGTCGTTGGTCCCCTCACGTGCTGCAAGTTCTCCCTCGTCGTCGGTCGCCTCTCGTGCTGTCGGTTCTCCCTTGCGCCATCGTCCTTCCGCGTGCCCCCCCGCCTAGCGTCGTAGCCCGGCCTCGTGGCTCCTTTCGTGTGCCTCTGCCCCTTCACGCGGACCCCCTCCACGCGGGCTCACAATCCGGTCCCGCAGTCCTTCCACGCGCGGCAGGGGTGTGATCGTGGCCCTCCTTTAACTCCAATAAGGGGTGACGTCACCCTCCTTTAGAAGCATCGTCGTCCAGTCCTAATCTGTGGTGAGATTGATTGCATGAGTCTACACATGCAATCAAATCTTTCTATGTCAGTGTAGACAAGATCTTGTCTAGTCTTCAACCCTAGTCTTCTCAAGCCGTCATGTCAGAGAACAAGGTCGATATTCCCTCCGCAGGCGCCTTCAGAGGTCCTACGCCTATAGTAAAAATGGATGGGTCAAACTATGAACTGTGGGCAATGCAGTTCATGAGCATGATGAAGTCTACTGGTAAGAAACACATCATTATCGAGGAAGTACCAGCTGAGAAGACTGGGGTTAACGCCTCATGGGAGGCGGATGATGCACATGTCAAGGTTTGGCTTTCAAGTGCGTTGGCAATAGAGATCGCCAATGATATACTCCACCAGCCCACAGTCAAGGCGATGTGGGATATTCTTGCTGCTACTTATTCACAGGCAAAAACGAGACGAAGATTTTGCGACTTCAACACGATATCTTCACTATCAAACAGAATAGACGGCCTCTCCACTCACTATATACATCCTTGTGTGGGATGTTCGAGAAGCTATATAGCTCCATGCCTCTCACATCTACCCTTGAGCAGCAGAAGACTTATAGTAATGCCACCATAGTTGGTGTGTTCCTGGCAGCCCTTGATCCCGAGTACGAGGCGATCCGTTCCTAGATTTTGACAGATTCCACTATTCCTCCTATGGAGGAAGCCTTCCACATACTTAGTCGGATTACTGTTCCATTTTCTACTGCCAGTCAGACATCCTCGGCAATGGCGGCATCCCGAGATAACGGAGGATCTTCTCAGTTTCGCGGTCGCGGACCTCGGGGCAGGGGAGGTCGTGTTCGTCAGCCTTGTACTTTCTGCCATCGTCCTGGACATACAGAGGATACATGCTACTCCAAGCATAGATTTCCTGCTTCTGCTCGAGTGGCCGAATAAATTGAGTCCCCAGCACCTTCCTCTTTGGATCAACATTTTGAGGATCTTTTAGCACGATTGAGAGGCATTATACCTCCCTCCAGTCCTGTGACACCTTCGACGGCCCCCGGGAGTCATTCAGATGTAGTTGCTTCAGCCACCTCCAGTACCTCAGGTAGTACTTATGCACTCATTAGCAATAGTGGATTTGATGCTATAGAATGGATTATGAACTCTGGTGCCACACATCATCTGTGTGGAGACAGGGGTCAACTTACAGCCTACAAGCAGGTTTCTCCAGGACGTACTATGGTTATTGCTGATGGGACTTACTCCCCAATCACTGGTCAGGGGGAGATTAGTTTGACGCCCTCTATGCATCTACAGAATGTGTTGCATGCACCTGATTTCTCTATGAATTTGTTGTCCCTTAGCCAAATTACGAAGGATTTACATTGTCGAGCAATTTTTAACCATCCTCTCTTGTTTTTCAGGACATCCTTAAGGGCAAAGTGATTGGGTGTGGCCGTGAGCAGGGTGGTCTCTATCGCCTAGTTCGAACTCCCTATGCCGAAATCTCCTCTCTATCTGTTGGACCAGTCTCACCATTTATGTGGCATCTGCGCTTTGGTCATCTCCCTCTCCAGAAACGGTTTCGTATTCTGCCTCAGATCTCGCCTCACACGTCCTTTCAATATGAGGCATGTCAATTGGGAAAGCATCATCGTTCCCCCTTTCCAGTCGTCAGAGTCAGAGCAGTAGCTCCATTTTTGAGTTGTTTCATATAGATATTTGGGGTCCTAATCGTGTTCCTGATCACCAGGGGCACAGGTTTTATCTAGTTGTTGTTGATGATTTCTCTCGTCTGTATTGGGTCTTTTTATTAAAGAATAAATCTGAAGATGGGAATGTTATCAAAAATTCCTTAACCGAAGTGCGTAATGTTTTTCTGCTTCTGTGAAAATTGTGATAACTGATAATGCCTTGGAATTTTATACTAATACTCTCTCCAATATTATTCCACCCAAGGAATTATTCATCAAACATCATGTGCCTATACTTCCCAACAAAATGGTGTTGCAGAAAGGAAACATCGTCATTTGCTTGATGTCACTAGGACGCTTCTCATTCAAAGTCGTGCTCCTCACTCTTTTTGGGGCGATGTGGTTCTAACGGCATGTTATCTTATTAATCGCATGCCCTCGTCAGTCTTGGGTGAGATAATCCCTCTCTCTAGCCTTTCCTAAAAAAGAATTGTTCTTATTTACTCCTTGTATGTTTGGCTCAGTCGCCTTCATCCACCAGTTGTCTCCGGGTATTGACAAACTCTCTCCTAGAGCTGTCAAATGTGTCTTTGTCGGGTACTCCAGGACACAGAAAGGGTACAAGTGTTATGATCCGATATGCAGGAAGTATTACGTTAGTGCCAATATCATCTTTTTCGAGTCCGTGATGTACTTCTCTCCTACAGGTGATCGGTTGATGTCTTCAGACACTGATGAAGACATATACATGCTAGCACCACCATCACTTCCACCACCACCGTCTCCTTTACCACTACTACCTACGCCACCACTACTTCCTATTACAATCCCCATTCCACCATTGCCACACCACTATACCCGTCGGCCTGCTTGCTCATGGTCAGCGCTCATCACCTAGCACGCATGAGGTATGTTCTGATAACACATATTCTAATGATGTGTCTAATGGTCTATCTGAGCAGGATTCTTTACAGGGGCAGATGTGGAGGCTGCTGATTTGGACATTCCTATTGCGCTTTGGAAGTAGAAGCGTAGCTGTGTGTAACATCCGGATCCGAATGAACTGAAGCTCCTGTCAAGAAAAGGATGTTGCAAGCAAGTTTGGATCTCCAAAGTGGAGATATTCAAAAGTATTTTATCTATTGTTGTATGTTAGATAAAGGCACAAAATCCTTCCAAACTTAAAGGATCAAAGGTACAATCTTTTCCCCTCTCTTGCTGCTTTCCATGAATGGTCTTTACACATTTTGATAGTAATAGGTTGCTTGAGAGTTGTATATTCTAGATATGCTATAACTGGGTTACCATATATTATAACATGTTGGGAACAAGGGTCTTGTGGTAATCAAAAGCCATGGAAATTTGACTCTATAATACTTGTGTATTGCATGTGGCAGAAGATAGATTGCACTTTCATCTAAATTCTAATTGTATATTCATGGTTAATAAGATGTGAATACATAAATAACATCTCAATACTAATAGTAGAAGTACAAATGATTCCCAAGAACATTTAAACCATTGTGAGATATACATGAGGGTCGGTAAAGGCAGTGATATCATGTTCTGCACAAGGGTCATTGGAACTAGAGTTTAATGTAAGGATATACAACACTAATGAAGCCTATAAAGAAGGTCATCATACTTATCTCTTGAGATGGTATACATAGAATCATGATATCATCAACATCTCAAAAGACTGTTTGATGAGCTACAAGTTTATTATGCTTTAACCAGCAACAATCTTCTCTATGACCACTACATCTAGAAAAGTAAAATAATATGTGGCTCATCTCGATGTAAAACAATCACGGTTGTGGGCATGAGTGGACCTAATATGTCCCTCCTAGAAGAAGCAACCATGGCAGAGGTGGTCTCACCTTTCTTAGGTGTATTAAATAATATAGATAATATACTCAACTTAATATGTACCTCCTAACTAGAAGAAATCTTTGATATGGTAATCCTTTGTGACAACACGACCTCATATAGAGATTCCAGATCCGGAAGAAAAAGATCAACAATCAATGGATATCTGAACAGTCCATGTGTTGCACATATACAGACATGTGTGTAAGAATTTAGCCTTTTAAAACTAGAATTCCTAGCATAGCAGTATTCAACTAAAGGTTGGGTATTCTGCTTCATTTTAAACATTAGACAAATCTGCATAATGCAAGCAAAATTCTTCTCTTCAGAGTATAGTCAACTTAAGAATCTGCCACATTTTTTTCATGGTTTTTGATGCACAATATCTATACCGCTGGAGCATATTCCATTTTATAACATAATCAGGAGATTATTTTCAATGGAGCATATTCCATTTTATGACATAATCAGGAGATTATTTTCAATATTAAGTATTCAGAAATCTGTTAAATATATTGTTATCAACTTATTTGGATTCTTAATCTCGAGAACAATCACAGAAGGTATATTTCAACCTATTGAAAATGACGAAAGATAAAGAATTTAACTATGATCCAGCTTAATGATATCAAGATCGCGTAATTAACCCGACATATTTTTTTTAGCAAGGGTAGGAAGATACAAAGTAGCTAAAGGGGTATAACTCTTGGCTGGGAGTTTGATACATACAATTGGGAGGGTTTCTCAATATCTCTTAGTAATAGTGATAAAGAATCGAAAGATGGCTACGGTGGATAAGTAAATAATAATCTCAATATGTTAGCATTATTAGAATGACTTGAGATCTAGTGGAAGAGAAGATTCAGGGTGAAATTTTGCAGTGCCAGGAAGGATTGCATCGACCATCTTTTCATCTTTTGTTCATTATATTAGGGTATTTTCATACAAGAGACTTATAAAAATTAGATTAAGAGTCTTGCCACTAAATTACGAGTTAAATAACAAAAGTAAAATTTCTACATTAAATTAAATTTTAAATTCAGTTCCAATAAACAGCTTATGATCTCGTGGTTTGAAAAAGGAGTTCATTTAGAGATTTTAATAAATCTAGATTAATAAGCAAGCCGCCAATTGATGAGATCATCTATGATCAATGACTGAAGATCTTTGTGATCAATCATTCAAAATCACTAAAGTATGAATCACTATTCAATATATTTATCAACAAGATACCTAGATCTGTAAAGTTGACTACATCAGAGTTCAAGAGAGGATGAGAAATTAAGTTAGTGATGATGATTCAATGATGACTAGTAATTAAAAGTGCCAGTCATGGTAACCTTTACGCCTGACTGTGCGAGGGGGCGGCGACCCTCAGCTGGGCGGAAGATTAGTAAGCCCAGTTAGGGCAGCGGCCGCTTCGTGCGCGGGTCTAGGATCCCAGTCTTTTTCTCGGTTTTTTCGCGAGCGCTCGCAGTTTTTACGCCTCTCTGGGATCCACAGGTTTTCTTTTAAAGACCAGTTCCGCTGAACCTTGTTCTTTAGGGTACCTAGGCTGGAGGACCCTTGGTTTTAGTTTTTCGAGCTCGTTAGCCCGTACCGGTCGGGCCGGTTTTTCTTTTAGAGCGACTTTTCTAGAGAGTCTCTCTCACCCGTCTCAGTGGCGTACATTTGGAGTAGACCTATCCCTTTATTGGACCGCCCTTCCAATTAGAGGGCGAGACGGAAGAGCCTCTTTTATAGGCTACTTCACCGCTTGAGTTTTATTTATTTTTCGCCAACAGACTTGGCGATGCTACATCTGAATCATCCATGTATACATCTGAATTCTCTATGGCTACCTCTAAATCAGTTACAGTTGAATCTGAAAAAGATACATTGAAATTGGATTGAGTCACAATTGAGTTGGCTAAAGTTGAATTACAGTTGAGTTGGTTTCCGTTGAACTAGTTACTTTTCTGCCAATAATTCCTGGCAAAGAGAAAAGACCATATCATGAAAATCATCCTTATCAGACTATCTACTAGGCTTGAGAAAAACAACAAGAAAAGAATCAAAACCCCATATCTATCATATACTCTTACTATGATCAATCCACAAGATTCTTAAACATCTTTATAAGCATTATAGAGATAATGATTATATCAGAGTCTCATCATTCATATTCTCAAGACCAGTCAAACTTGTATTATAATTAATAGAAAGGCAATGACTTAAATATGGACCACGTGATATTGGTATATAAATGATTGATGTGGGTAATTAGTGTAGGATGAGTAGACTGGGGTTTTACATACCAAACAACTTGAAAGCCTGTTTCATTGCAAGTAGCTTTAAATTTTAATTGTCAAGGCCAAATTACTTGCTTTCTTTTGGAACCGCAAAATTTCCTGTTATTTTTAATTAATTAAGATTTACTCAACATTTGTTGATGTTCTTTTCTCCCTATTCCATGGATTGCAGGCAAAATACCTGCACCGTTGTATTGGGGGAGTTGAATGTCAGTTTCTGAAGCAAAACATAGCAGGTATGTATGTTATAGTTTGTTCAAGATATTTATGCTTTTATTTCTCTTCTGATAAAATTGGGATACATGTATATAATGCAATTTCTGTTGTTACATATAAACTGATATGGAAATTTATGCAATATAAGTGTGACATGTTATAGTTCCGTGGCCTGTTAGTTAACGTGAATGTCATCCGTATAAAAAAAATTCCCTAATTTCCAGTTCCCTAATGCGATTTCTAGAGAATATGATATTACGGATGATGTGTAAACAGGTTTCCCAGATCCGAGAAGGAACGGGCCTCACACTGTGCGTCATATCCTATTGCATCCATGGTCTCCTTTGATCGCTTGACTGGCAATTTCAGGAATTTTGCAGTTGCATTATCGATCGTGGCCATTCCACGGAATTATCAAGAGACGTTGAAGGACAGTCAATGGCGTTTGGCTATGGAAGAAGAGATGGTTGCTCTTCAGCCGAGAGGCACTTCGAGCATCGTCCCAGCTCCTACAGGAGTGTCTACAGTAAGCTGTAAATGGGTGTTTGCAGTTAAGCAAAATGCAGATGGTAGCATCGACAGATACAAAGCACGCCTGGTTGCACGAGGGTTTACTCAAACATATGGGGTAGATTATCTTGACACATTCTCACCAGTTGCTTGTCATTCCACCTTACGGGTTCTTCTCTCTGTTGTCGTAATTCGAGATTGGTTGTTGTTTCAGTTAGATGTAAAGAATGCATTTCTGTATGGTGATCTTCAAGAGGAAGTCTACATGCAACAGCCACCTGGATTTGTTGTTGAGGGGGAGTGTTCACATGTGTGTAGACTTCATAAGGCGATCTATGGCCTTATGCAAAGCCCTAGAGCTTGGTTCCAGATGCTTTCAGACTTGTTTGAGAAATAGGGGTACAAACGTTCGAATGCAGATCATTCCCTTTTTATACAGAAAACATCCAGAGGTATGATTGCTATTATGGTGTATGTTGATGATATCCTTATTACAAGAGATGACATACAAGGAATCAAGAGGACGAAAGAACTTCTAGGTTGGGAATTTGTCACCAAGGATCTTGGAGCCCTTAGATACTTTTTGGGACTGGAGTTTGCCAGAAATCAACAAGGGCTTGTGATGACCCAGAGGAAATACGTCACTGATTTGTTAAGTGACACGAGAATGCTTGGATGTCGACCCGCCACCACACCCATGGATCCAAGCATGAAACTATATGATAATGACACTAATGAAGTTGATAGGTGGAGATACAAAGAGCTGGTAGGAAAGCTCCTTTAAATTACCATTACCAGACCCGATATTTCTTTTGTTGTTAGTCGGGTGAGCCAGTTCATGGAGCAACCACATCAGTGATGCTATACAGAAGATACTCAGGTATCTTAAATCATCTCTAGGTGCAGGTCTACTGTTTAGAAAAGGCAAGGAGGTCACCATCTCAACATGTGTGGATGCAAATTATGCAGGGTGTCCAAAGGATAGGAAGTCCACCACTGGATTCGTTATATGTTGGAGATTCTCTTGTCTCATGGAGGAGCAAAAAGCAAACTGTTGTAGCCAGATCTAGTGTTGAGTCTGAATATAGGGCTATGGCCCAAGTTAGTACAAAAATGATGTGAGTTCGAGTTGTTCTTACCGATCTATATATAGAGGTTCCCCTTCCTATGGTATTGGAATGTGACAGTCAGGCTGCTATATTTATTGCAAATAATCCAGCATTTCATGAACGCACGAAGCACATCGAGGTTGATTACCACTATATACGAGATATGATTCAGAAGGGTTTTATTTCCATATCTCATGTCAACTCAGGGGACCAGACTGCAGATATCTTCACCAAGGACTTACTCAGAGGACCTTTACAGAAGTGCTCGTCCAAGCTGAGCATGATCGACATCTATGCTCCATCTTGAGGGGGAGTGTAGAGATATATTTATGTTACGATATTTATTTCATATTTCTTACTGTTTCTTAATTCCCCTTACTTATGAATGACTTATGTAATTTACCCATAGGCTACTCTGCTATATAAGAGAGCCTAGGGTTCATGGAATAAACAACTCTGTTTTTTTCCCAACAATTACAATTAATATATTTATATCAAAACCCAGCAAACTGGTCAGACTTCTCAGTTTGTTTTGAATGTTACCTAGTACATTCGCATCAATAGTGTTGATTAGAATATCAGCAAGCTGAATTCCAATGGGAACATGGAGCATACTGACTTCTATATTCTGGACCTTTTCATGGACAAAACAGTGATCAGTCTAGATGTGCTAAGAACGGTCGTAATGCCTTACTTTTAGACAAGGCACCTGTATTTTGTTGTCACAAAATATGGTCACAGAATCAGTGTTGTAACTGAAAAGTGTGATAATAGAGATTACCTGAGAAATTTCGTTACAACAGCTGCAAGAGCTTTATATTCAGCTTTAGTGCTAGAATGAGAAACCGCCTGTTGTTTCCATCTTTTCCAAGAAATGAGATTATGCGTAAGGAACACACAGAAATCAATAACAAAGCAAGAAGTCTATATCACCTGCCCAATCATCATAGGAAAACCCTGCAATTTGGCAGTGATTCTTCAGTCATATGTCAAGCCATGAGTGTTGATGCCTATAACATATCTGAGAAAATCCTTTTGGCAGCTTTGAGGAGACTAACACTAGGAGCATGCATATATTAGGAGACTTGGTTTACCGCAAAAGTAAAATCCTGATAAGTAATAGTGATATATTGCAATGTACCTGTTAGAATACTCAGATGATTATTCCATAGAGCCCTTGGGTCTCTTATATAGGGAGAGAGCCCTTGGGTAAATTGCATGAGAGGTACATAAAGAAACTAAAATAATAAATAACATCAAAGACTAATAACTATCTCTACACTCCCCCTCAAGATGGAGCATAGATATCTATCATGCTCAGCTTGGAAGAACATCTCTGGAAAGGTCCTCTGAGCAATGGTTTCGTGAATATGTCTGCTGTCTGGTCCTCTGAACTGACGTGGGACGTGGAGATGAAGCCCTTCTGAATCATGTCCCTAGTGTAATGACAATCCACCTCTATATGTTTTGTTCTCTCATGGAAGGCTGGATTGTTGGCAATGAATAACGCTGCCTGATTGTCACATTGCAGGTTCATAGGCAAGGGAACTTCAACATTCAGATCTTCTAGGACTGCTTTAACCCACATCATTTCTGTGCTTGCCTGTGCCATGGCCCTGTACTCGGATTCGGCACTGGATCTCGCCACGACAGTCTGCTTCTTGCTTTTCCAGGAGACTAAAGAGCTTCCTACAAAGATAGCAAATCCAGAAGTCGACTTACGATCCCGTGGGCATCCTGCATAATCCGCATCTGCGCAGGCTGAAATAGACAAATCTGTGGCTTTCTTGAACAGCAACCCTACGCCTGGAGAAGACTTCAGATATATCAATATCATGTACAATGCATCCATATGTACTTGCCTTGGCTGCTCCATAAATTGACTCACCCGGTTTACTGCAAGTGCAATATCCGGTCGAGTTATAGTGATGTATAAGAGCTTGCCCACCATTTCTCTGTACCTTCTCTTGTCCACCTCCTCAGTGTCCTCATCGTACAGCTTCATACATGGGTCCATAGGTGTACTTGAAGGTCTGCATCCAGTCATTCCTGTTTCAATCAGCAAATCTGTGACATATTTTCTCTGATTCATCACCATTCCTTGTGCATTTCTTGCAAATTCTATCCCCAGAAAATACCGGATTGTGCCTAGATCCTTTGTAGTGAACTGGCTGCCCAACATAGACTTGGTTATCTCAACCCCTCGTGCATCATCTCCAGTAACCAATATGTCATCAACATATACCATAACAACGATGGTACCTCTAGGAGTCTTCTTGACAAATAGTGAGTGATCCGCATTTGATCTTCTGAAACCCTGTCGTTCAATAAGCTGGGAGAGCTTCTGGACCATGCACGAGGACTCTGCTTAAGGCCATAGATAGCCTTATGAAGTCTACACACCTTCTGAGACTCCCCCTCAGTAGCAAACCCGGGTGGTTGCTGCATGTAGACTTCTTCCTGTAGATCACCATACAAGAAAGCATTCTTAACATCAAGCTGGAATATGGGCCAGTCACGTACCACTGCCACCGATAGAAGAATGCGAAGGGTAGAGTGTCTCGCCACTGGAGAAAAGGTGTCCAAGTAGTCTACCCCATATGTCTGTGTAAACCCTCGTGCTACAAGCCTGGCCTTGTATCTGTCAAGACGACCATCTGCATGATATTTGACCGTAAAAACCCACTTGCAGCTCACCACAGACGCACCTGGAGGAATAGGGACTAGAGACCAAGTCCCTCTGGATTGCAATGCACGCATCTCCTCTTCCATTGCTAAACGCCAGCATTCAGTCTTCATGGCATCCTGATATGTCCGTGGAATCTCAACGGACGATACAGCTGCGGCAAACTTCTGGAAATCCCCAGTGAGGCGATGAAAGGATACATGAGAGGCTAGGGGATATGATGCACACTGTCTTCGCTGTTTCCTATGAGCAATGGGCCGGTCCAAGTCATCCAAAACACTGCTGACCGGTTGGGCATCCTCCTGTGGTAAAAGCTCCTGCACATGTGCATTATTTAACCCATCATTAATATCAGAACATACCTGAGGCGTGTTGGATGGTTGAGATGTAGCTTGAGCAGGGCCTGTGCGTCTCGTATAGAACTTAGTGAAAGGTACAACTGGGGGTGGTGGTGGTGGTGGTGGTGTTGATATTGGTGATGATGGATTAGAGTACGGACCCAGGCTTGGAGGTGGTGGAACATAGATTTGGGAGTCTGATGATGTGGAGGAGACCAATCTGTCACCTGCAGGGGAGAAGTACATGACCGGTTCGAAAAAAGTAACATCTGCACTCACATAGTACTTGTCATTGACAGGATCATAGCAACGGTACCCCTTCTGTGTCCTGGAGTAACCCAAGAAAACACACTTGATAGCCCTTGGGGATAGTTTATCAAGCCCCGGAGATAAGCGGTGAACAAAAGCGACAGTGCCAAATACCCGAGGTGTCAGTGTAAACAAGTCTCTGTCAGGAAAGAGAACAGAGATTGGAGACTTTTCCCCAAGAACAGTTGTAGGCATTCGATTGACCAGATAACACGCAGTAAGTATAGCATCACCCCAAAAGGCTAATGGGGCACAACTCTGAATAAGTAAAGTGCGAGCAATGTCAAGAAAGTGTCGATGTTTTCGTTCGGCAACCCCATTTTGTTGAGAGGTGTAGGCACATGTGGTTTGGTGAACAATGCCTTTAGATGAAAGGAAGCTAGCAAGAGAGCGAGTGCAGAACTCCAAGGCATTGTCTGTACGCACATACTTAACAGTAGATGAAAAAACATTCTGAACTTCATTGATTAGATTTTGGAGAACATGTCCTGCTTCGGATTTATTTTTGAGAAGAAAAGTCCACGACACTCTGGAAAAATCATCAACTACAACTAGATAGAACCTGTGCCCCTGGTGATCCGGGACACGACTTGGACCCCAAATATCTATATGAAATAATTCAAACGGGGAGCTACTGCTCCGACTCTGACGACCGTGGAAGCTAGACCGATGGTGCTTCCCTAACTGACAAGCTTCACACCGAAATGAGGAATTCGGAGATATCTGAGGCAGGAGGTGACGCATCTTCTGAAGTGGTAGATGACCGAACCGAAGATGCCAGGTGTACGGAGAAACAGAGATCTGGTTATGCAAGGAGACGCCAGCGTAGGAGTTACGAACGAGACGATAAAGGCCATTGTGCTCAGAACCACAGCCAATCACCCTGCCCGTCAGTATGTCCTGAAAAATAACAGACGATGGATCAAAAATAGCACGACAGTGCAAATCACGTGTAATCTGACTAATAGATAAGAGGTTCGTAGAGAATTCTGGAGCATGTAGCACATTCTGTAAGTGCATAGAAGGTAGCAAAGCTGTCTCCCCCTGACCAATGATAGGGGACTGAGTGCCGTCAGCAATGAGTACAGAGCGACCTGGCTGAACAGCTCTGTAGGACTGCAGAATGTCTTTCTCACGGCATAGATGATGGGTAGCTCCAGAGTCTACAATCCATCCTGTGAGGTCATGACTATGAAGTGAGGCTGAAGGAGTACCTGAGGCACTGGCTGAGGCCGATGCACTGGCTGATGCCGAAGCCGCAACATCAGAAACGTCTGCACCCTCTGATGAAGAAGATTGTGGCATAATATCCCGAAGTCGTGCCACCAACTCTTCGAACCTGTGATCTGGAGTAGATGTGGGTGGACCCTGAACATGATCAGCTACTCGTGCAGAAGGAGGAAAACCATGCTTGGAATAGCATGTATCCTCCGAATGACCAGTGCGGCGGCAGTACGAGCACGTAGAGCGTATGCGGCCTCCGCGGCCACGTCCACCACTTCCCCTGCCACGAAACGGGGACGAACCACCACGTCCCCTGGAAACTGCCATTGCTGACGGAGTCGCAGTCGCTGTACTGGATGGAATGGGTACACGACTGAGCCTTCTGTATACCTCTTCCATCGGTGGGATGGTGGCATCTGCTAGTATCTGAGCACGTGCTGCCTCATACTCCGGGTCTAGGGCAGCGAGTAATACGCCAACCATAGTGGCGTTGCGGAACGTCTTCTGCTGTTCCGGTGTGGCTGTAAGCGGAATGGTGCTGTAGAGCTTCTCGAACATGCCACGAAGCGACGTGTACAGGGAATGAAGAGGCTTCCCATTCTGCTTCGTGGTAAATATATCATGCTGCAACTGGAGCATCTTCGTCTCATTTCGGACCTGAGAGTACGTCATAGCCAAAATGTCCCACATCGCCTTAGCGGTGGGCTGGTGAAGGACATCATTCGCTATCTCCATCGTGAGCGTACCTGAGAGCCACACCTTGGCGTACGCATCATCCGCCTCCCATGAGGCATAGATCCCTGTCTTCTCCGGCGGTTCATCCTCGATAAGAATATGCTTCTTACCACACGACTTCATAAGACTGAGGAACTGCATCGCCCACAGTTCGTAGTTCGTCCCGTCCATCTTGACGATTGGTGCCGAACCTTTGAAGGCACCTATGGCGGGCATATCTATCTTCTGATCTGACATGATGCCGGAGAAGAGCAACTACTGATAGACCAAGAAAATAATGTCTACCAAGACCGTATAGGATTCAAGTGCATAGGTAGACGATTATGCACTTGAATCAAACATGAGGCCGAGTCCTAGGAAGAACGCGGCACACCGGGCAACGAGTAGAGGCTTTGGAAGCCTCTACTTGGCAAAAACGGCGTCTGACAGGGCCCGGTAACGGCTGGACAGCAGGTGGGGGTGGCCCAGCGGCGGTGGGGAGGGCCTGGCGGCGGTGGGTGGGCCCCGACAGTGGCTGGCGGCAGGTGGGGAAGGGGCCCGGCGGCGGTTTGGGGCCCCGGCAGTAGCTGGCGGCGGCGTGGGGAGGGTCCCGGTGAAGGAGAGAGGGATGTGGCGGCGGCGGGAGACTGCGAGCCCTAGGGAGGGGTCGCCGAAACCCTAGAGGAGGGGGGGCGGCGGTGGAAACCCTAGGTTAGGGTCATGGCTCTGATACCATGTTAGAATACTCAGATGATTATTCCATAGAGCCCTTGGGTCTCTTATATAGGGAGAGAGCCCTTGGGTAAATTACATGAGAGGTACATAAAGAAACTAAAATAATAAATAACATCAAAGACTAATAACTATCTCTACAGTACCAACCATACTATGATAATCAGTTGTGTTGGGTACAAGATCACTATCAATCTTGAGTAATTTGTGTAAGATGGATGGATCAGGACTGGCTATGGGTTTAAAATTTTCATGTTGAACCTCTTTAAAAGATCAACTATATACTTGTGTTGAGACATTGTGAGGTAATTGTTATAGGAAATAATATTTATGTCTTCTGTATTTCATGTTTATGTAATTTTTCCAGTGTTTATTTGCCCTCTAGGGTTTCTCCTCGATACAAGGAGTCATATCACCACAAAATAATAAGTCATTTATTTCTTTCTGCATGGCATCAAAGCAACAGTCCTAGACTCGAGCTCCATAATCCTCGTGATAACTAATTCCCTCTGCCAGTACATTAGGGACAAATTATGCTCACATGTCCCACCGCAGATATTTTAGAGTGGATCATGGACTCTAGAGCATCTCATCATCTCTGCAGTGAAAGAGAACAATTCACATCCTACAGTACCATTATCTTGGCAAATTTGTAGTCATAGTCGATGGGAGACAATCTCATGTTACACAGAGATTCGGTTGATATCTTCCATGCGAATGTGTTGTACGTGCATGAATTTTCTATGAATTTATTTCCTATCAGACGGATTACCAAGGATCTGAATTACCATGTCATTTTTTACCCTCTTCTCTCGTATTTAAGAATATACTCACGAGCAGGTGATTCGGCATAGATATGAGCAAGGGGGTCTCTACAAATTCGTCTAGTCTCCATATGTTGACAAATCTTCCATTCATACTGGAATAATCTCTCCGTACTTGTGGCACTTTCGATTCAATCATCTTCTTGTGTGTAGAGACCCCCTCAGATCTCGTCATACTCCAAATTCTAGTGTAGCTTTCCAGTTTGGGAAGCATTACGGTACCAATTTTCCCAGTCATTAGAGTCATAGCAATAATTCTTTAATTGAGTTGTTGTATTTTGATATTTGGGGTCTCAGTCGTGTTTCTGATCACCAGGGGAAAAGGTTCAATCTTGTCGTAGTTGATATTTTTCCAACTTTATTGGATTTTTCTATTGAAAATAAGTCTGAATTGGTTCTGTTATGCAAAATTTTACCATTGAAATAAAAAATCTTTTTTCTGCTATTGTTTGGTATGTCTGCTTTGAAAATGCTTTGGAATTTCGTAATGGTCAGTTATCTCGGTTCATCAAGTCTCTTGTGATTTTCCATAGGGCTTCCTTTGCCTGCACTTCCTAGCACAACGATGTCACCGAGCGGAAACATCGTCATCTCTTAGATGTTACCAAGATTCTTTTGATACATAGTCATGCTCATCACTCTTAGTGGGGAGATGTTGTCCTCACCGCTTGGTATCTCATCAACCTATGTGGGTTGTCCTCACCGCTTGGTATCTCATCAACCTATGTGGGCGTCCGTGTTAAGAGAAAAGGTTCTTTTTTTATTGTGTTTACAGAAAAAAAACCTCTTCTCTCTAATACCTCGTGTCTTTGGTTTGTGTAGCCCTTGTCCATCACCTGACTGCTAGTTATGACAAGTTCTCCCCCACAGCTGCCAAATGCTCCTTTATTGGTTGTTCCTCGACCCAACAAGTGTACCACTGCTTTGATCTTGTCAGGTAGAAGTACTATGTCACTATCGACGTCACATACTTTGAGTCAGTTACGAATTTTTTTCCCGCAAGTGATAGAATGACACCTTCTGAGTTCAATTATAAGGTTTACATTCCACCTCCTCATTTACCTCTAGTTTCTACTACACATCATGTGGTTCAAACTTTGCCTCGTGTATACATTGGCAGATTGACTATCGAACCCCCTACTCATGTGCCTTTCCCATCATCCAGCAAGCCTTAGGTAAATCTTAACACTTGGTTTCCATTGATACACTTTTGATGTTTTTGCACAACAAGAGAATCTACGAGGTGAGAGTGAACCTCCTCAAGATATTGCCGTACAAGAGGTCGATCATTCAGAGGATTTTAATTAACCTATTGCACTTCGCAAGAGGTGGAGTATACGTGCTATGTATCCTCTCCGAGAACATGTTTCACCGAGGCATCTATCAGAGGGCATCAATAAGTTCATGGTTGGATGGTTTACCGACACCGTTATGATTCCACGCAAATATCAAGAAACTATGTAGGATAGCAAGCGGTGCCTTGCTATCAAGGAATAGATAGCTCTACTCCAGTCACGAGGCACATGGAGGTTGGTAACTACCCCAACTGATATTTTTTTGGTTGGCCGCAAGGGGTTCCTTACAGAGAAGAAGAGAGCGTACGATAGTGTTAATCGCTACAATGTCAGATTTGTGGCGCGTGGATTCACCGAGACATATGGGGCATACTACCATGACACCTTTTCTCACGTGGCATGTTACTCAACTCTATGGATCCTTTTTTCTGTTTTTTTTTTGACACTCAAAAGAGGGGGATACACTCATATGTGTTCGCCCCAATTTATTAATAATGAAGGTAGAAAATACTTACAGCGGGGAAAATAACGAAGGTCAAGGTTGATGGTACAAGAGATACCATCAGCCACCCAAAAAGAAAAACGTTACATGGCTAGCCAGTCCGTACAGAAGTTATTTGCAGCGATACATATATTTTCCTTATAGAAACGTTGCCCCGAAAAAATCAAGTTGTTTCTTCCCAGCCAAATGCTCCAAATACGCGCAATGGGGACAATTCTAGCCGATCTAGGGCGATACGAAGCAGCAGCAAGGCTCTCCCAGAAATCAAGCATGGAGGAGCGATTCACCCATTCCACGCCATCCCAGATGGCCTGCACGAAAGGACAGAGCAAGAAGAGGTGGCTGGAGGTTTCAATGTCGAGACCGCACAAACCACAGGAAGATGAGGTATTCTGGAATAAAGTGGCGCATCGGTCACGCGTAAGAAGTCTTCCGCGTCTGAGAATCCAAAGGAAAACGCCAATCCTCTCCGGAATCTTGAGATCCCAAATGAGCTTGCAGTGGCGAATGAGAGATGCATCCGCAATCAAAACAGGGGGGAGAACAGAGAGATAGGCCTTTCGAGAGGAGAAGGTCCCGTCCAACCAAACAAAATGATCACGGCCCGAAGAAGGCGAAGAAGCGTCCGCAAGAAGAGTCATCAAAACTGTGAAGTCAGTGAGGCACTGGTCGGATAGCGTGCCCAATAAAATAGGGCACCAGACGCCATCGGCCCAGCAAGAGGCCACAGAAGCGAGCTTATCCCCGGCCATCGCGTAGAGACGAGGAAAAAGATTCTTAAGAATGCCCTTCCCGGACCAATCCACAGTCCAGAATTGAAAAGATCTCCCATCGCCAATAACCGGAGCAACCAGCGAGCGTTTAGAGTTGAAAACAGACAGGACATCGCGCCAGAAAGGATGGGAGGGACCCAGGGAGTGGCCGCCAAAAACGGTTGCAAAGGCATGTCCAGCGGCAACGCGTAGACACTGCAACAAGAAACTCTCGTCCCGGCCAAGAAGCCTCATCGCCCACTTGAGGAGCCAAGCATCACGAACCACCTCCAAGCGCCTAACGCCAAGACCCCCGTCGCTTTTCGTCCTAGAGATGTCGTCCCACCCAACTAAGTGCAAGCCTCTTTTGTCTGAACCATTCTTGCCCCACATAAAACGCCTCATTGCTTTCTCCAGGCGGAGGCGGATTCCCTTGGGCAATCCGCGAGCCGAGAAGAAATAGATGGGGATAGCCGAGAGGACCGATTTGATAAGCACTAATCGACCGCCTTTGGAGAGCATTGACGAACGCCAACCAGCCAATCTGCCTTCCACCTTTTCAATTACCCTCTGATAGTCCCGCAAGCGCGGCCGGCCAAGAGAAAGAGGCAGACCCAGGTACTCAAGCGGGAGCTCCCCGAGGGAAGCCCCCAAAAGAGAGGAGCATTCCCCGGCCTCAAGAGCCGATAAGCCAAAAGGCACCACTTTTGATTTAGCGCCACTGATGCGGAGTCCCGAGATTTCGCAAAAAAGTTGAATCGTAGTGACCATCCCCAATGCCTGGGACCGGCCTCCCTCAATAAAACAAAGGGTGTCATCCGCGAATTGAATTAGAGGGATATGAAGGTTATCCAAGACACAGCCGCGAGTAAAACCAGCATTAACCACACCCTGGATCATGCGTGGCATAACATCAGTTGCCAGAACGAAGAGGAGAGGGGCGAGGGGGCAGCCCTGCCGAATCCCTCTCCGAGGCTGAAAAAAACCCCCGGTCGGTCGGCCATTAATAGAGAGGGAGAAAGACACAGTAGTAACGCATCGTCTAACCCATGAGATCCACAGCGGGGGGAAGCCCCGAGCTTTTAAAACCCTCCAAAGGAAGCGCCAGTCCAAAGAGTCGTAGGCCTTGGCAAAGTCTATTTTCCATAGAATCCCCTTCGTGCCATTTCTATGCCAACCGTCAATGATTGCAGACGCCAGCGCGTAACAATCGGTAATGTTTCTCCCCCGGATAAAGGCGGCCTGAGCGGGAGATATAAGAGAGTCCAGGAGGGGAGCAAGTCGAATAGCCAAAGCCTTCGCAATGATCAAGTAGATCCCATTAGAAATAGCAATAGGACGAAAATCCTCGATACGAGAAGCCCCATGAGATTTAGGAATAAGAACCATGTTGGCCCTGTTAATCCTGTCGAGCGATTTCCATTACAAAATTCGAGCGCGACTTCAAAAACATCATTAGAGATCACATCCCAGAAGTCCCTATAAAACGAGATAGGGAAACCGTCGGGGCCAGGGGAAGCGTCGGCGTTAAGGTCCCAAGTCGCCCTCTTAAGCTCCTCAAGAGTGAAAGGCCGAGTTAAGATATTTGCATCCGCGGAGGCTAGGGAGGGGATCCCGAATGCAGACCAGCGCCAGGGGGAGGAGGGCTGGCGATCGAAGAAGTTCTTGAAGTGATCAACCAATGCGGGGCCTATTTCACGAGAGCCCCGGATAGAGACGCCCCCAATATCAATGGAGGAAATATGATTAGCGCGCTTGCGAGCACTGGCGACCCGGTGGAAGAAAGCAGTGTTAGCGTCTCCGCTCTTAAGCCAACGAATACGAGAGCGTTGTCTCCACTCAATCGCCTTCTTCCTGTCGTCCTCCAAGATTACAGAAGAAGCCGAGGATCGCTCCGATAATTCATGAGGAGAGAGATCTCTATCGTTCTCCAAACGATCAAGCCGAAGAATGATTTCCTCCGCGTTGTTCCGAGCCAAAAGCCTAGCCTGGCGGGTGGAGATTTTGTAAGCTGCGAGGGCACGACGAAGCGAGGATAGCTTAAGATCAAAGCGACGAGCCGCATGACCGGGGAAAGAGAGCTGAGACCAATGATTGCGGACCAAATCCTTAAAGTCTGATTCCAGTAGCCAGCTCCTCTCATAACGGAAAATACCATGGGGACGGAAGGTTTCGTCAGCCTCCCAAATAATGGGAGAGTGATCGGAGAAGGATCGCGGCCTAGAAGAAACGGAGCACAGAGGGAAGGCTTCCATCCAGCCATTATTAGCAAAAAATCTGTCAAGACGAGAACGAGAAGAAGAGTTGCGCCAAGTGAAAGAAATATCATTTGCCACCAAATCTTCGAGAGCCAAGCCGTGGATGAAATCCAAAAAATCACTCGAGCCGGGATCCCGACCCCCTCTACCACGAGGGTGGTCGCAAGCGAGAAGAGTGACATTAAAATCCCCCCCCCACAATCCATGGGATGCGTCCGAGGGCCACAGAATCAGCATTCAAATCCTCCCATAAGAATCGTCGTTCGAGGTGACAAAGCGGCGCATATACGCATGAAAAAGCCAAAGAAGTATTTGAGTCCACATGAAGAAGTGTAACAGTGATAGAGTGGCGTCCCAATCGGGCACAAACGAACGAGAACCTTGAAGAGCGCCAAGCAATGATAGCGCCACCAGAGGCGTCAACCGCATCCAAAGAGTAAAACGCATCAACCGGTCCAGCCCCAAGCGATTTCCACATGGCGTCGTCGATTCCCGCAAGCTTAGTTTCCTGAATAAATACAACATCGCAATCCCAATCGCGTACGCGCGAGCCCAAGGCCTGACGACGAATCGGGTCTCCCAATCCACGAACGTTCCAAGATAGTATCTTCATTAAAATTACAAAATTTTTGCCCCAAAAAACAACAAAAGTAAACAGCCGACAGCGACTACAGCTGGGGACGATGCTGGCCAGCCCGGCGAAGCCCAGCCGCTTCTGCAACAGCCTCGCGAATCGGCGAGATGGGATCAAGAGGTAGCAAGTCCAGACGTCGAGAATAAACGAGTCCATATCTCGCCGGTGACGCACAAAAGTCGTTCCAAGAGCTCCAGGAAGAGGCGAAGCAAGGCTGGGACGTCGAAGGAATATTGGAAGAGGAGGCCATAGCGTCGCCATCAAACATAGAGCTCCGATTAGTGAAAGAAGGCATAGCACCACTGAGAGGAATCATACCAGCCATGAGAGAGGAGGCATCCCCCGAGGATGCCGAATCCATCGAGATGAGGATAGCCGTCGAAGCGGTTGAGTGTTGATGATCGGACGAGAGCGTCTGGCAATAGGGTATAGAAGTAAGCGGGCTAGGGCACGGATAGTCCGAGTAGCAGAATAAAGGATCGTCGGAGATATTCGGGTCAAACACCACCCGAGTATTGCATGGTTTGCTAACAAGGTCCGACCCGGATGTCGGAATAGGAACCGCCATCGAATAGGAAGGGACCACCCCGTGGTCCAGAGGATCGGGAATAACAGAACAAATACTCTGAATAGAATCGATCTCGAACAGGCTCCCATGCTCGTGCGGGGGTGACCTTCCCGCTTCCCAAGAAAAGTGTAACTCAGCCGACATATCATAATGTGAAACATGCATCTGCGGCGCTTGGGTAATATCACTGCAGTATACCACGTGGCCAAAGGAAGATGAACCGCCGGGTGCATGAACGGTCGAAACGCCGTTGCCGGAGGAAGGAGGAGGCTGAGGAGGATCGTCCGGCGTCGGGAAGAAGAATTCCAGCTTGAAACACCATTTGCCGATGGAGAGCTTCTCGAAAAGAGCCTTGCCCCTCATGGAGAGGCACAAGGTAGAGGAGCATTCCACCAATAGCCTCGTGCAAGCCCAGTCGGAGCCGGGCGTCAGGCCGTCGTCCAGTACCGACACTACCTGACCCCAGTTGCCGATAATCTTCGAGAGACAATTAGCGGAGCGAGAGAGAAAAGGGACGCCGCGTACCTCCACCACGCATCGCTCAGTGCCCAAGGCCGCCCCATCCGCGACTCTCGGTCGCCTCCACTTGACCAAAGAAGCATCTGCACGGAGAAAGAGGAGCTCCCGTTGATCCGGGGAGAGGCCTCTAGCACAGCAACGGAAGTCGTCCAGGAAGAGAAGGTCCCCCGTGAAGGTATCGCCCAGGAGAGAGAGAATATCAGAACGAACCGCCTCAGGATCAATACCCCGGCGTTGAAGCACACCAATCGCCATCGTAAGCTTAACGTCGACCGTCTTGGAGTGACACCTTCCCGATTCCCTAAGCCCGGAGGGTCCACCTTCCTCACGCCCCGCCGCAGGAGAAAGACGGCGACCCGAGGCCGGCAGATGGAGGCGAGGATGAGAGGCCATTCTTTCGGGAGTGCGAGAAAGCCGAGAGTCGGCCTGGGGGAACAAAGGAGGAGGTACAACGGACTTACCCTTGAGATCCTCACGAGTCCCAGCCACGACCTGAGCGAAGGACCGGGAGTCCAAGCGAGCGGAGGAGGGGCGACCTCGGTGTGAGGCCCCCGCGCGAAACGATATAGAATGTGGATGCGTATCCATGGCCCCCGAGCGGCAGGAAGAGGAGCGGTGGCCGAGTTTCCCACACCGAAAGCAGCGCGGAGGAATGCTGCATGCAGACGCCAAATGGCCTCGGACCCCGCAGCGGAAGCACCGTTTGCCCGACTTCGAATGAGAGACCGTCTTCCATTCCTTTCCCGGGTCTTCATACCTATGCTTGTCCGCGTGACGAGTGTCACCGAAAGAAGATCCTCGATCATCACGAGGACGACGAGTTACCCCCTGCTTCGGAACCCAAACCCCCCTGCTACGGAGCCTCCCTCCCTCCGATCAGAAACTCCCACTCAGTGTTCGGTGGCACTCTCTCTCTGTTCGGTGGCACTCTCCCATGTTTCCCCCTCCCACCTCTCAGAAGCTCTCAGACTTGTTTGCAAAAACATCGATCCTTTTTTCTGTTGTTGTAGTAAGAGATTGGTCGTTCTCCCAACTTGATATCAAGAATGCCTTTCTGTATAGAGACCTACAAGAGGAAGGTTATATGTAGTAGCCACCTCAGTTCGTTGTTGAGGTGGGGTGTCAAAAGATATGCAAACTTCAAAAAGCAATTTATAGCAATAAGCAGAGTCATAGAGCATGGTTCCAGAAGCTCTTCGACCTAATAGAGCCACAAGACTTCAAGAGATTAATGCAGATCACTCACTCTTTATGCAAAGGACATCATAAGGTATTGTCGTCATTTTGATTTATATTGACAACATTATTAATATATGAGATGATTTTACATAGGATCAGCAAGGCTAAAGCATTCCTTGGACATCAATTTGTCACAAAAGACCTTGGAGACTATGATATTTCCTTGGTCTTGAAATTGCTAGGAATCAGAGAGGACTTGTGATGACTCAAAGTATGTTATTAATCTCTTTCTGGAGATTGGGATGGTAAACTGCAAACTTGTCTCTACTCCCAAGGATAGAGGAGATACAGAGAGATCATTGGGAAGTTCTTGCGTTGATCACTAGGTCAGGCATCTTCTTTGAAGTGAACAAAGTTAGCTAGTTTATAAAGCAGCCACGTTAATGACATGAAGGAGACATATTAAAAGCTTTCCAAACGGTGGCATTGAATACCTCATAATTAATATAAGCATTGAGAGTATATCAAGAAAAAG
This sequence comes from Ottelia alismoides, assembly GCA_037367405.1. Classification (NCBI taxonomy): domain Eukaryota; kingdom Viridiplantae; phylum Streptophyta; class Magnoliopsida; order Alismatales; family Hydrocharitaceae; genus Ottelia; species Ottelia alismoides. The sequence continues at coordinate 381,596 of JAZKJV010000242.1, read as the reverse complement.
TAGAATTCTTTGGACCGCAGTTATAAGAATGAGATAAATTCTCGTTTTCTATTTTACTATGTAGAAAACAATAGTGCGGAAGCATATCGGAGATAAAGAAATATAAAATAGTGGAAGAACATCAAGATTTTACATGGAACCCTGCTCCATAAGGAGCGGGACGAAACCACGAGAGAAGGCCTCTCAAGGGTCGGGTACTCTATATTGCTATGTCTCTCCAGGTGGTGTGGGGCTTTTTATTTAGCCCCACCAACAAGACCAAGTCCCACTCATAGTAAATGTGAGACTAAACCTGTGGATGTGGCTATTGGACTTCGAAGATCCAATTACCCATCTATACATGATGCATACTCTAAGAATCCCCCTCAAGCTAGAGCATGCAATGCTCAGCTTGGACAAATAGGAAGAAATCTCTCACTCACAGAATACAAGACACTTCAAACAATATCAACTCAACATACTTTACCGATTGCCTATTGAGGACATTGATGCTCATAATGTACTAGAGAGGAGGAACTGAAGGGCTGGAATGTGAACTGACCTAAATCTCCTCGTCAGAGAATATGTGCTCTAACCTGCAATTGTTAGTCACTAAAACTGGAATTAGTCTCTGTTGGGATATTTCCTATCTTTCTTTATGTTTTCTTATTATCTATTTATTTTGTCTTCTTCGTGTAATTTTCCCAATAGGTTCCTCTCCTATAAAAGAGAACCCAATGGTCTCTCATTAATGCAGTCAAGCATTTTCCCTCTACATGGTATCGGAGAGACGATCCTAGATCGGATTTCATGTATCCCACCAAACCCTAAACCCCATCCCACCCCTCGGTCGTCGCCCCGACCATCAAGCCGTCGCCCGACCTGCAGGATGCCGTACAGCCTCCCCGACTGTCGCCACGACCGACCAGGACACTGTCGGCCATGTCGTGCGCTTCCGTGCACCTCCGCAAGTTGTTCTAAAATCTGAACCTGTCTGATTTTGATCGGAAAACAAGATTTCAGACCTATAAATAATGTTTCGGCTCTAGCGAGCAACGAAGATTGATGAGGATGGTTGTATGAGTCTACACGTACAACCAATCCTCTGTATGATCGTGTAGACTCGTTTATATCGATCTACTCTCCAATTGAGTTCCGTTATTCGGTCATTTTACCATCATGTCAGAGAACAAGGGTGATATTTTTTTCCATCTGGAGCCTTCAAGGGCATGGCCCCCATCGCTAAAATAGATGGGACCAACTATGAATTGTGGTCCATGTTGTTTCTCATCCATATGCAGTACAACAACAAGGAGCACATCCTGACAGAGCTAAAGGCAACGGATAAAACTGGGGCAAATGCTTCTTGGAAGCAAGATGACGCATATGCACGTGTTTGGCTATGTGGGACCCTCACCACATAGATAGCCAATGATATTCTGAAACAGCCCACCATCAAGGCGATGTAGGACACTTTGGCTTCCACCAATGCTCAAGCGAAGAATGAGGCCAAGATTCTTCATCTACAGTTTGACATCTACAAGGCCAAGCAGAATGGGCATCATTTGCAAATGTACTATAGTTCACTCCGTGGCATATTTAAGAAACTTTATAGCTATATGCTTATTACGACATCTCTTGAGAAGCGGAAGGCATATAAGAACTCCATGATGGTTGGAGTTTTCATGGTCGGCCTTGATACAGAGTATGATGTAACACGTACTCAGCTTCTCACTGGAGCTACCATACCTTCCAAGGAGGAGGCCTATAACTGTCTCAGTCGGATTATCATGCATCCTACAGCCACTCCTCAGCTCTCGTCTGTTATGGTAGTTTCTCGTGGTCGAGGAGTGATGACCTAGTCTATAGGACGCACCCCCCGTGGCAGAGGCGGTGGACGTCTGTGTGGCCCTTGCACCTTTTGCCGTCAACCATGACATACAAAGGATACAAGCTACCAGAAGCATTTGTATCTCGTTTCTGGTCGTGTGGCAGAACAAATTAAGCCTTCAGATATACTTTCTCCCTAGGTCGATCCTCGTCTGAATGATATCGTCTCTCGTATTCGAGAGATCATGAGTCATGTTGCAGCAACCACCCCTACAGATACTGCAGTCGCAGCCAGAGCCTCTTCGAGCTCTTCATGTATCGCTTATGCTTTCACTGGTAGTAATAGTGCATATATGACAGAGTGGATTATGGACTCTAGTGCTTCGCATCATCTTTGTGGAGACAGAGCACAGTTGAGGTCTTACAGGACCATACCACCTGGCAGATAGGTTTTCATAACCAATGGCGACCACTTACCCATTACAGGACACGGGGAGGTGCGTTTAACACCGTCCATGCGTCTTCAGAATGTTTTATATGCTCTTGACTTTCAGATGAATTTACTTTCCATAGGTCAGATTACTAAGGATCTCCATTGTCGTGCCATCTTTGACCCGTCATCTCTTGTGTTTCAGGACATACTCACGGGTAGGGTGATTGGATGTGGTCATGAGCAGCGGGGACTCTACAGATTGGTCCAACCTCCTGATGTTAGCGTTTCTACTATACCTACCCGATCAGTCTCCCCATATCTGTGGCACCTTCGTTTTGGCCACCTTCCTCTGCAGAAGCTATGCCATGTTCTCCCTCAGATGTCCACGAGATCCTCCTTCCAGTGTTAGGTATGCCAGCTTGGGAAGCATCATCGTTCCTCCTTTTCATCCCGTTAAGGTCGGAGCTGTTCTCAGTTATTTGAGCTCCTTCATTTAGATATATGGGGTCCGAGTCATGTTCCTGATCACCAGGGACACCATATTTAGCTTGTTGCTGTCGATGATTTTTCTAGACTTTCCTGAGTCTTTATTGAAGAATAAATCTGAGGCTGGATCTGTGATCAAATGTTATATTAATGAGATAAAGAATATTACAGCTTTCTTACTTTCTTAGCTCTCTTTGCATTGTTCACCAAACCTCATGTGCCTATACAACCCAACAGAATGGTGTTGCAGAGCGCAAATAGCGTCACTTACTTGATGTGACCCGAACAATGTTGATACAGAGTCGTGCTCCTCATACCTACTGGGGAGATGTCCTCACGGCTTGTTATCTGGTGAACTTCATGCCTTCGTCTATATTGGGAGAGAAGATTCCTTTCTTAATTGTGTTTCTCGTGAAGGATCTTTTCTCTCTTACACCTCGTGTATTTGGTTCAGTTGCTTTTGTTCATGATGTCTCTCCAGGTCGTGACAAGCTCTCTCCCAGAGCTGTCAAGTGTGTTTTTGTCGGCTACTCTCGTACCCAGAAGGGGTATCGTTGCTTTGATCCGCTCGAGGAAAATACTTTGTCATTGTTGTTGTTACTTTCTTTGAGTCTGTCACGTATTTTTCTCCAACAGGCGACAGACTAGCCTCGTCCGACTCTGACAATGAGATCTACATGCCTCCACCTCTTATTGTCATATCACCACCTCTCTCTACCATGCTCTACCACCACCACTTCCACCACCACCGCCGCCACCACTTACACCTACTCCTGCATCTACATCTACTCCTGTGGCTCCACCTCGTACTGTGACTCGGTTTTTGCCATGTATTTTTACTTGCAAGTCTCGCTCGGTTCCCCTTGCTCGCAGGCCTTGCCCATCATCCAGCACGCCTCAGGCATGTAATGAGCACATTGTTTCTACTGATGGCATTACTGAGTTATCTGTGCAGCAGGATTCCATACAGGATGAGCAGGTACCCTTTGCAGATGATCTTGATGTGTCGATTGCTCTGCACAAGCAGAAACGTAGGTGTGCTACTTATCCTCTTGCAGCCCAGATTTCTTTGAGCAGACTGTCAGAAGATTTCAAGAGGTTTACCTTGGCACTATCAGCCGTGGATATACCACGGACATATCAGGAGGCTCTTTAGGACAGTCATTGGAGATTAGTAATGGAGGAGGAGATGGTTGTGTTACATTCACGTGGTAGTGGAATTTTGTTTCTGCTCCAGTTGACGCATCTGTTGTATGATGCAAAAGGGTGTTCACTGTGAAACACTGTGCAGATGGCAGTGTGGATCTCTATAAGGTGAGACTTGATGTACGTGGGTTCACTCAGACATATGGGGTGGACTATCAAGATACTTTTTCTCCAGTTGCCAGACATACTACTCTGCGCATTCTACTTTCTGCTGCCGCAACACGAGATTGTCCCCTTTACCAGCTTGATGTGAAGAATGCCTTCCTCTATGGTGATCTACAGGAGGAGGTCTACATGCAGCAGCCACCTGGGTTTGCTACTAACTGGGAGTGTTAGAAGGTTTGCAGGTTTCACAACGCTATTTATGGCCTGAAGCAGAGTCCAAGAGCATGGTTTCAGAAGCTCTCGAACTTGATAGAGAAACAGGGGTTTGGGCGATCGACTGCAAATGACTCTTTTTTTGTATACGGGACCCAAAGAGGGACTATTGTCATCCTTGTTTACGTTAATGATATTACTGTTACATGGGATGACGAGCAGGATATTCAGAGCGCCAAATACTTTCTAGGTCAGCAGTTTGTGACCAAGGACCATTGTAATTTATGTTACTTCCTTGGACTGGAGTTAACCAGGAGCTAGCGACGTCTTGTGATGACCTAGAAGAAGTATGTTACAGACCTTTCAGAGACAGGCATGGCAGATTGCAGACTTGCCACTACGCCTATTGACCCAAGCATGAAGTTATATGATGATGACATTGAGGAGGTCGATAAGAGGAGGTACAAGGAGTTTGTTGGCAAGCTACTATATGTGACTATATCCAGGCCCGACATATCCTTTGCCCTGAGCAAAGTGAGTCAGTTTATGGAGCAGGCCAAACAGGCACATACGGATGTAGTTCAAATGATTTTGAGGTATCTGAAAACTTCACCAGGTACAGAACTCTTGTTCATCAGAGATACGTCTCTTTCAGTTACAGCATGTGCAGATGCAGATTTTTTTGACCGAAAATTGGGTGAGTCCCCACTGCGGGGATCACCGCCTAGTATATTTCATTAATAACGTAACGCATTTCATTACCCTGAAAGCCAGAAATTATACAAAGCATTGCAGTGTGCCACTACATTTTCACTGTAAAAACGTTGATTTTTTAAGATAAGTTCGTTGCGCCCCATCCGTATAGCCCAAAGAGCAGTTAGCGGTTTCGAGCAGTCGTCACTGGAATTGCCAGCAAGCCTTCGAATGGAATCCCAGAAAGCATGCATCCCTTCATACTGCAGCCATCGAACAACAAGGTCCATCCAGACCCTCGCAGACCAAGCACGCGTAAAAAAGAGGTGCTCGACGTCCTCTTACGCGTTACTGCACCTGTCACAGCGGGTATCCTGCAGGTGCAAGATACGCCCCCTTCTGACTTCGTCCATAATCCTCCCCTGTCTAAGGCACCAGAGAAAGACTTTGACCCTTACCGGAATGTTTGTCGCCTATATTAGGTGCATATCTTGACGCAGCTCAGCATCCCCTCCCTCAGTATTTCTCGTCAGATAAGTATATGCCTTCTTAATCGGGAAGGATGTGTCTCCCCATCGATAATGATCACGTTCCCCGGAGAACAGCTCCCGCTGCTCAAGAGAGTCCAAAAGAGCCATGTAATCATCTGCCCATTGTTTCGATAGGTCAGATAGAAACGTTGGCGCCCAAGCGCCCTCTACCGCCACCTCAGCTAACGTTGCTTCCTTCATCGCCGTCATTGCGAAGAGACGAGGGAATTTATCTTCTAAGCATCCGTCACCTATCCAATTGTCGCGTCAAAATTTACAAGTGGTGCCATCCCCAATAATTGGTTGGAGGTCGGAAGCCAACTGAGGCATAATTCTCCTAATACCAGCCCACAGCGGTGACTCGAACTTCATCTGTCGCGGCGCCATCTCACCTCCCACCCCGTATATATCCCGCAGCAAACTCACCACCTGCGTGGTAGACGATCCCCAGATACGTATTGCTGACTTGGACAAGAAGGCCATGTTCATGTCCTCCAGGTCTCTGACCCCAACACCCCCATCTTCCCGACGCTTGATGATTTCTTCCCATTTGACCAGGTGAAGGATATGGTTACATCCTTAAGCGCATCACGAAAGCATGAGGAACGCATCGTATGCGATCGGGAGCGACTAGTCGTACTAGTCGCTCGATGCAGCGGAAATTAAAAATTTTCATGTGACGAAGCCACATGATCCAAGAACACTTCTCGGATCGTTTCATCGAAACCACAAACAAGTAATATGATTACCTCTTGAAGCGTGGTCGTGATCGAGTCTCTAAACGAATAGACCTCCTGTCTTAAGTCTGATCTGACAGAGGAGACGCTTCGAGCGTGTTGATGAAACACGTGATCCTCGCAATCCATGTTGATGATCCAAGCGACGAATCTCCTGATCTCGACACACGAGATCCAACATCTTCTTCACGAGCGAGGCGCACCGAAGGAGACGGGGATTCACGAGCAATCGAACCGCAACATAACGACGACGCTGCGGCGATGGAGACTCTCTCTAGGACATCAATGGTGGACGGCCATGAGAGAGGAAGAGAGAGGGCGTGTATAGAGAATGAGAGAGAGAGAGAGCCATGTGTTTCTCATTAGCATGTGAAGAGCAAGGGGTGCCTTTCTATTTATAATATTTTGGGATCCATTGATCTCAATCCATGGGCAACACAAATCCAATGGCTCACATTGATTTGTGTTTCTTTTAATGGCCAAGATTTTGTTGGTAAAAAACCAACAACAATTAATTTAATTTAGATTAAATATATATTGATAAATAAATATGATTGAATCCCAAATTAAATCAATCAAGCATACATGGAGATATTTGGATGGAGATTTCATGCAATCTTGGAAATCTCATGCAATCTTGGAAATCTCATAAAATCTTGTGAGATTGCATTACTCCTTGGAAATCTCCATGATTTTACAACACCACTTGTTGTAAATTTCAACAACAAAAATTCATAATTATTTTGTGAATATTACAATCTTGCCATTGAAAAATGGTGAATCACATTCACAGTCCAAAAAAAATATAAATTACATTTTCAATTTAATGTCGAATGTAAATCCAATTCACATCAACATTTAATTAACAAATGTAAATTACAAATAGCTCTCTCTTATATATTATAAATCACATTTATAATATATAGGTTTAATATGGATAGTACTATCCACATTATTCATATCCATGATAATCAAATCACATTTAATCATCTTGGATCTCTTATTCTCATGTGCCCTACAATGAAATTATCCTGAAACCCTTTCAAGGATAATGCGCTTTCTTCGCATATACTTGGAGATAATGACAGGGCGATTGTATTGTTCCATGTATAGTGACTTGGATATTGAGATCATATCTCAAATCCAGATCTTGTGGACCTCTCATAGATGCTTGAATAAATCAAGACCGCAAATCTAATCTTCTCATTGCATATGAATCACATTCATATCAATGTCCAATATTTGGACCAAGATTAGATTACTTCTCTACTGAGAGAGTGAGAGGAGTCACTAAAATCCAGACCCGTTTCATCACTCCCTAGGAATGGAAGCGTCATGGTTATACAATCATTTATGATCACATCACACTCAGGTATTCCTAATACTTGTACATCCTGCATACTGGAAGACCCAGAATAAACCCGAAGTATTAGATCTCTTTTTACTGTCTACTTTAGGGTTTATCTTTAAGTTTCTCATTTTGATCATTAGGAGTCGGTATCGATCATATACTTCCCAAAAGCATATATCATACCTAAGTCTTGATCGTATACTTTCACAAAAGTATATATCAAGCCTTACAAATTCAGTCAAGCTTCCAAAGCGAGACGACCGCGCGCGGAATTTGATTCTCCCCAATATCTCATGAGTGAGCTCATGTCTTCCAGTTCAGAAAATGAACCTGTATGATCCCTTTGAGAGATCGTATTTACTCATATGCCCTTGTATGCACACCAGCGTGCCGGTGTATAGACCTTGATTAGGTCATCAACCTATTGGTCTTCCAAATGTACATACTCAGACATATAGTAACACATCTGTCTCCGGTCAAAGGATGCATGCCTATATCATGACAGCATACGACATAGGATTGCATCTCGATCTCGTTAAGTCAACACTTTGACCTAACTAATCTGACACCTCTGAATCTCTATTCCCAAGCAGAGGACCTGCATCAAGAGGTCGGTCAGATATCACCCATGTGAGAAAGGATTGCCATCTCCTACTCAGGCTGGAGATCCTCTCTTAACAATCATTTGACGGTGCTTGATGAGTCCTCAATCTAACTCTTTAGATATTCATCCAAGCACCAGCCTCTATGAATCAATAATTGAATCAACAGCTGTATGATCATTAAGACGGCCATGGTACATAACCCTAATTGTACTAAGGGACCTATTATGCAACTTAGTTATTAGTTATTTCAGATCGAGGAATGATATTCGCAATAACATTTATTGTGTAATGACTCGTCGTGGGCTCGCATGTCCAACACCAGGTGCATGCCCGACTCTTGTTTTTTACCTTTAGACCAGAAGAATCTCTTCATTAGAGTCTAATTTTTTCCTCACCCCAACCAGCAACAGCCTCGTAGATATAAAAAAGGTGGGAATGGCAACCAGAACGTGTTTTAGGAGGATCAACTTTCCCCCATGTGAGAGCGAAACCGCTTTCCAGTCAGCCAGTCGCTGCTCCATCTTCATTGTCAGACTCTCCCAATCCGAACTTCTGAGCTTGCCCGCCACAAGAGGTAGACCCAAGTAACGTATTGGCAGGTTCCCTACGGCGCATTCCGTAATTGCCGCTAAGTGTGCTCGATTCGCAGCATCCATCCCAAAGTCAACAACGATTGATTTAGCCTCGTTGATTTCCAAACCCGACATCTCGCTGAATATTTCTGCCAGCTGCACCATATTTGGCAATCTGGTCGTTGGACCTGCCCATAAAAACAATGCTATCGTCCGCGTACAGTAGCAGGGGGATGGAGATGTCGCCTCTAGTGTATCCCACGCATCAACCAGCCCGAACCGCCTGACAGAAGATAACCCCCAAAGTCTCCGCCACGATTACGTACAACATGGGAGCCAAAGGACATCCCTGTCGCACCCTGCGTTGCGGTTGAAAGAACCCCCCCTCCCGCTTGCCATTCACTAGGATCCCATAAGAAGCGGTGGTGACGCACCTCTTCATCCAGTCCACCCACTGTTCCGGGAAGCCCCTTCTTCTCAATGAGGTCCATAAGAACCTCCAGTCCACTAAATCATACGCCTTAGCGTAATCAATTTAACATAGCACCCCTCTTATCTTCGTTCGCTGCCAATCAAGACATATCTCCGTAGCCATGACGAGGCCATTCGCCACCCCAGGATGAAGGTCGTTTGGCCCAGTAGAACGACAGTGTCCAAAACCCCCCCTAAGCATGTTCGCCAGAATCTTCGCGACGATGAGGTAAATCTCGTTCGACGGAGCGATCGGTCGATAATCTTCCACCTGTTGAGGGCAATCTTTCTTCGGAAGCAAGAACAGCAGCGCAATGTTAATCTTTTCGAGGCCTTTATTTCCATCCCTAAATTCATTAATTACCTCCATCAGCTCCACCTTCAACAGTTCCCAGAAATCCCTGTAAAAGAGAATTGGGAAGCCATCTGGGCCAGGGGCCCCTTTCGAATTTAGGCCGAACACCGCTTTCCTGGCTTCATCCAAAGTGAAAGGAAGAAGAAGACCCTCGGCCCATTCCTGAGATAACACTTCCACTCCAGTACCCAACCACTCCCCTCCTCCTCAAAGCAGCCACGAAATGGTTTCTCAATGCCTTCCCAATAGCGCCCTCTCCAGCAACCCGCTCCCCCGCTACCTCGACTTCACGAATGTGAATCTGCCGTCTTCGACCAGACACTACGGAGTGAAAGAAGGATGTGTTGGCGTCCCCCTCTCGCAGCCACCTCTGTCTGGACCTTTGACGCCATTCCACCTCCTCCTTTTTATCCTCCGTCAATGTTTCGTCTAGCAAAACCTGCCTCTAAGAATTCCTCATGTGCCAGTTCTCTTTCATCGTCAATGCAGTCCCACGCTGACATTCTAGATTGAAGCTCCGTCCTCCTCTCTCTACGCGTGGCCTTGACCTCCCTTCCATAATTCAGAAGGAAAGATCTCAGAATGTTGAGCTTAGCCGCAAACCAATTGACCACCGAGCCATCCACCACGCTGCCATTCCATATCTCCGCAACCTTGTCACGAAATCCCAATTCCATCAGCCAACTTCGCTCAAAGCGGAAGCAATACCGGTGCCTGCTCTCCTCACCATACGACCATAGGATCGGAGTGTGATCGGAGTGACTGCAAGGCAGTGCCCACGCCGTAGATAATGGAAACTTCAACGCACCAGCCGGAGATAGGAGGAAGCGATCCAGTCGAGAGTGCAATCTCCGATTTCTCCAAGTGAAAGAGCACCCCACGGCATCAATGATAGACAACCCCAAAGTATGTGAAATCATAATGTGCAGATGCAGACTATGATGGGTGTCCAAAGGATAAGAAGTCTACTTCAGGCTTCGTCGTGTTCATAGGGAATTCCTTGGTCTCTTGGAAGAACAAGAAGCAGACCGTGGTTGCCAGATCGAGTGGTGAGTCAGAATACAAGGCCATGGCACAGGTTAGTGTTGGACATGCGAGCCCACGGCGAGCCATTACGCAATAAATGTTATTGCGAATATCATTCCTTGATCTGAAATGAAGAATGAATAATTTGCATAATAGGTCCCTTAGTACAATTAGGGTGATGTACCATGGCCATCTTGATGATCATACAGCTGTTGATTCAACTATTGAATTATAGAGGCTGGTGCTTGGATGAATATCTAAAGGGTTAGATTGACGACTCATCAAGCACCATCAAATGATTGTTAAGAGATGATCTCCAGCCTGAGTAGGAGATGGCGATCCTTTCTCATTTAGGCTGATATCTGACCGACCTCTTGATGCAGGTCCTCTGCATAGGAATAGAGATTCGGAGGTGTCATATTAGTTAGGTCAAAGAGTTGACTTAACGAGATCGAGATAACCAAAGTCCTATATCGTATGCTGTCACGATACAGCCACTCATCCTCTGACCAGAGACAGATGTGTTACTATATGTCTGAGTATGTACATTTGGCAGACCAATAGGTCGATGACCTAACCAAGGTCTATACACCGGCGCGCTGGTGTGCATATAAGGGCATATGAGTAATACGATCTCTCAAAGGGATCATACAGGTTCAGTTACTGAACCGGAAGACATGAGCTCACTCATGAGATATTGGGAAGAATCAAATTCCATGCGCATGATCGTCTCGCTTTGGAAGCTTGACTGAATTTGTAGGTTTGATATATACTATTGGAAAGTATATGATCAAAACCTAGGTATGATATATGCTTTTGGAAAGTATATGATCGATACCGACTCCCAATGATCGAATGAGAAACTTGCTGATAAAACCATGAAGTAGACAGTGTAAAGTTGATCTAATACTTTGGGTTTAATCTGAGTCTTCCAGTATGCAGGATGTACAGGTATTGGGAATACCTGAGGGTGATGTGATCATAAACGATTGTATAACCATGACGCTTCCATTCCTAGGGAGTGATGAAACGGGTCTGGATTTTAGTGACTCCTCTCAGTAGAGAAGTAATCTTATCTTGGTCCAATTATTGGACATTGATCTGAATATGATTCAGATGCAATAAGAAGATTAGATTTGCGGTCTTGATTTAATCAAGCATCTATGGGAGGCCCGCGATCTGGATTTGAGATGTGATCTTAATATCCAAGTCACTATAAGTGGAACAATACAATCGCCCTGTCCTTATCTCCAAGTATTCGCGGAGAAAGCGCATTATCCTTGAATGGGTTCAGGATAATTTCATTGTTGATATTATGTGTCCGAGCATTGAGAAAATGGATAATTAAATGTGATTTAATTATCATGATTAATATGAATTTGATTCATATTATAAAGAGAGTAGTCTAAGATAATTGAATATGATTTAATTATCAAAGATGTGAATAACTTGAATGTGATTCATATTATTTGAACACATGAGAAAAAAAAGATCCAAGATGAATAAATATGATTTAATTATCATGGATGAGAATAATGTGAATAGCGATATCCAATTATTCACAATATATTATAAATGTGATTTATAATGTATTAGAGAGAGCTAATTATAATTTATATTTGTTGATTAATTATTATGTGTATTGGATACACATTGTGTAATTAATTGACAATGTAAATTATATATTGTTTTGGGTTGTGAATATCATTCACAATTTTTCCATGGCAAGATTGCAATATTCTCAAATATAATTGTGAATTATTTTTGATGAATAAATAACCAACAAAAGTTGTTGAAAATAAATAATGGAGAAAATCAAGGAAGCATGCAATCTCATGGATTTCCATGAGATTGCCCCCACATGGTATGTGGTGGGCGGCACCCATGTCCTATTTGGAATGGGTGGCCGTCCACCTTGATGATGAATGGGAGATTTGATCTCCATGCATATTCTCTCCTTATTTATTGGATTGATTTATATTTGATTTTGTCAATTATATTTTAATCTAAAGTTGTTGGTTTTTACCAACAAAAATCTTGACCATTGGATTGACATAAATCAATCTCATCCATTGATTTTATATGTCACATGGATTGAGATCCATGGATCCTAAAACCCTATAAATAGAGAGGCATACCATGCTCTCTATTGACATGCAATATTTGAGCAAACTCTCTCTCTCCTTCTCTCTACACGACAGCCCTCTCTCCCTCTCATGGTCGTCCATCATGGATGCCCTAAAGAGGTTCTCCATCGCCGCGGCGTCGTCGTTATGCTGCCCGATGGTTTGCTCGTGGATCTCCGTCTCCTTCGATGCACCTCGCTCGTGAAGAAGATATCAGATCTCGTGTGTCGAGATCAGGAGATCCACCGCTTGGATCATCAACATGGATTGCGAGAAGCACGCGGTTCATCCCCGCGCTCGCAAGCGTCTCCTCCATCGGATCGGACTTGAGACAGGAGGTCTCTTCGTTTAGAGACTCGATCGCAACTACGATTCAAGAGGTAACCCTAATACTTGTTTGTGGTTTAGACGAAACGATCCGAGAAGTGTTCTTGGATCATGTGGTTTCGTCGCATGAAATTTTTTAAATTCCGCTGCACAGAACAACTAGTACGACTAGTCGTTCTTCGTCGTATTCGATACGATGTTCACGCTTCGGTGATGTGCTTGAGGATCTAACCATATCCTTCAAGTGGTATTAGAGCCTTAGGTCGACGGTTTTTGGATACGATCCGCAAACCGAGGACGACTTGGGTTCGAAGAAGTCGCGAAAGTTTTTATCGCATTTGTTTTTTGCACTTCTGTTTAGTGAATAAATTCGGCACTGTTTAAATTGTTTAAACTCGAATTAAACACTTGGATTATGTTCCCCATTAAACAAGGAAACCATAGGATCTGAGTTTGCGTAATTTGGATTTCGTTTGCTCAAGATATGGTTGTTTTAATGAACATGGATGCACTGTTGCGGGAACTGCAATTCTTAACGTGATTAATGAGTTAATTATTGTTTAGAATTGCCTCGAAATGCATGAAACATCACTTGGATTATGTCCTAAATCAAATTAGCAATCTTTGAAAATTGATTTTGTCTAATTTGGATTTAATATGATTGAGATATGTTAATTTTAGTAAGAGGGGGCCACTACTGAAATTACAGTCCTAATCAAGAACCATGTGATTGTCAATTAATGAAATCAATTGTTAATTTCGAGAAATAATTATAAAAATATTTGAGAAATATTGGAAGATGATTATTTCCTTTATTGACTTGGCCCCAATCAATTAATTGATTAGATTTGATCTAAATCGTAATTGGAATCACAATCATCAAACTCCTTGCTTGAATAGGATTGGGAATTTGTGTAGCAAATTTCCTTATAATCAAAAAATATTTTTGATTACTATATGGTATAATTTCGGTTGAAGAACCGATGATCATCTCAAGTACAAATTGATTTATTTGGCATTATCCTTTCCCGAGGCGGATATGGTGTCTAGTCGGAGATCGCTGGGGTAGCGGGTTGAAACGTATGTGATCCGTCCCACTCTCGTCGGTACTGGCCATGACAGCGGGTAGGGTCTGGATAATGCCGAAGAAATCAAGATGTATTTTCTAATTATTAAAATACGAATTAAAACGTACTTTGAGATAATACCATATATATTCAAGTATAGCAATTAAGTTTGATTGATTGAATTGGATTGATAATTAATTTAATATGATTGAATTAATTATATCCAATTAAACCACTCTATTATGAATAGAGTTATTATTTCCCTTGGAAGAATTAATTATGTGAATATGATTCATGATAATTAATTAGAAATTGAATATGATATGAAGGATCACATAAGTGACATCCATGGTCTCCCGTCAAGGCGAAGAGTTTCGTCGCCTGATATTATATGTAGGAGACGCCTGTCCGAAGTGACAGCTCCTGCATATGATCCATTTGGATCGGGCTCGTCGCTTCTCGAAAGAGTAAGGGCGTATGCGTAGTGACCCCAATACCGGGTCCTCATATTATTGGGGCGATATTGGATTGCGCATAGCGAGTTGTATTCCTGTTGACGGTTGGTTCAATTAATGACGGGTCAACATTGCCTTAGGGGTGGTGGGCCCGGGTGTTAAAGAACGAATTGGGAGATGCAAGTTGGACTTGCAAGGCGGAATGTGTTCCCGCTTCTTTTTATCCGAGTTGTAGGTTCTCATATTATTGGAATGCAACAAAGATAAGGAAGGAGATCCCAGATCTTGCTTGAGATATAATGGTAAGTATATCTCTTACATTGAAAGTGATTAAGGGAATGAACTTTCAGTGTTGAAAAGGCAAGACAACTTTGATATAAAAATTCCTAAATCAAAGTAAAATATGTATATATATATATATGTACACTTATGCAAATTTCTTATTTCAGATAATCTATCATTAAACCCACTCAATGTTATACTCAATGATAACCAGTAAAATATCATGGATTGAAATCAAGATCCAGATATTGTGCTTGCAGTTGGACACATAATGTATGTGGTTGCAATATGCAAGTCTCCTCATACTAATGAGGAATGACAATTAAATAGATAATAGGACTACAACCCTAGGGTTTGTATGTCTCTGTAGTCTTGATCTCTCATCGAATGTACTTTGGAAGTGACATGTCAATGATGATTGCAATTGTCAAATAATCCTTATAAAAATCAATGAAAATATTCAGGCATACATATGTGCTCTTTTCACATTTAATTATGAGTGACATGGTTCTCTGCATCATGTAGAACGGTAGCTCCATAAGAGATGATGTATTCAAAATGTTTGAATACCTACCTGAACTAATGTTTCAAGAGTCTAGATGGATGTAGACATGATGAGTGTCATCATTCTATTGTATATACTCTAGTCATTCATGAAGCTTCATAATATTCATATTGTATAAATTTAATGAAGCATGTATAAATGTTGAAACACTCTTACATTGAATTCTTTTGAATTTAACGTAAGAGATCCTTAGTCTTAAGCAATGGTTGTTTATAGATAAAGGGAGCACAGTGGAAGCATGGGTTGGACCCAAGTAAGAAGTATAGTCAAAGAGTTGACTGTACCTCTGTGACTTCCATATGACATCCAAAGAGTTATATAAATGCCAATACTGCAATAAATTGATGTGTTGATAGTACGACTATCAAGTCTGTCTAGAATCCTTAAGAATGATTCGGATAGAGCATCAGAATAATCTACATAAATCATTGATATTGACTTGCTTATTAAATAAGATAAAGTCTTAATATTGTATCTCAATCTTCTAACAACACCTGCAATGGGTTGCATATGTTTTAGAAGACTGGAAAATTTGATCTTAAGGTCTATAGTTATCCTTGTGAATTTTGATGCGATTGTTGCAACAATCTCTTTTGGATTGATAGACTTGTTAATTTCAGTGGGAGAGCCCTTAGTCTTAGAAAACGTCTTTATGACCTAGATATAAGAATACACTCATTGTTTGTTTCTAAATGTTGGAAATAAACATGAATTCTGAGATAGAACTATCATAAAGAGTTGTGATGGACATATTTCAGACAGTTATCTAATATCTAGTGGACTCCACTAAATTAGAAAATTAATGAATGATTCATTAACATTTCTAAATACTGAAATTAAACCTCAAGATCAATAGGAGGATGAAGATCATTTGACAATGATCTGACATCAAGCCTTGGACATTTGTCTGTTGATTTGATCAATGGACTAGTAAGATATGACACTTTAGAATGTCTGAAATTTCAAAACTTACATATTTATGAATATTGTATTCAAAGAAAAATGTCCAATACACCCTTTTTTGGAAAAGGTGTAAGATGTCAAGGTATTCAGGATCTCATACATATTGATGTATGCGGATCATCTATATCATAGTAAACATTATGGATATATGATATCTGTTGATGATTATGTATGATATAAGATTTCTTCCCTTCACCATTAGAAACCTTTGAAATGTTCAAGGATTTCATAATTTTGGTTTGGAACCAAAGTCTGAAGGAAGATAAAATGAATTTGATCTAACCTAGGTAGCTTGTACCTGTTAGATGAATTCAAAGGATACCTTATGGAGATATGAATATCATTTCTATCTCAATCCTCCTAACACACCTTAACTCAATAGAGTTCTAGGGAGATACAATTGGATCATGTGTGACGTGGTTTGATCAATGATAAATTTTAGCATAATTTCCTCTTAATGTCCAGGTATATATGTAGTAGAGACTACATTATATATACTTAATATGATTCCATGCAAGTAAGCTGGAATTGAGCACTAGAGAGTGCTACTTCATTAGGAAAATAAAGGACGGTATTGGATACCTACTTTATGACCGTGAGATTCTTAAAAAATCTCATCTCTGAGAATGTGATTCTTAGAGGTTGAGATTCTTGAGAATCAAGATAAAAAATGAAGTGTAGGAGCTCATTTAAAACTTGAGAAGATAATGAGGCTCCTGAAATTGGAAACTAAAAGGACAATTAAAAATGAAACACTAATACCTCTTTAAATGAGTTTGAGGATGGATTCCATGTGTCAGAGAAATCTGACAATGATCGAACTTCATGTGATGAAGCTTATGAAGATCATAGCATGGATAGATGAATGTTAGCAATAAAAGTCTAATGTAGACTTCATATACAAGAGTTGTATATGGACCCTCGAGGATCCACCTATATGGGTAAGACCTATAAAGGTGTAAATGGATCTTCAAGAGAAAGGGAACCTGATAAGAAGGTAGAGACCTTCAAAGCACGGTTCATAGCCATGAGCTACACACCGGAAGAGAAGACATTGCTTGCAATAAGACTTGCTCCTCGGTGACCATGCTTAAAACCATCAGAATATTGCTAACCTTAGCTACACAACTTGACTATTGCATCTTCAAGATGTAAGTCAAGATTGTATTCCTCTATGAATACCTCTTTGAGGATATTCACATGAAGAAGCCCCAGGGCTTCATGGTTGAGGAAAGCAAGATGTGAAAACTAAAGAAATTCATCTATGGACTCAAATAAGCTTCTTGAAGTTGGAACATAAGATTTGATGAAATTATAAATGTTATGATTTCAGATAGAATCTTGATGAACCATATGAGGCTTAGTGGGAGTGCCTTTGTGTTCATCGTGCTAGATGTAGATAATATCCTAATCATTTGGAATCATATAAGGATGATAATAAGTGTTTTATAGACTGGCTATTCCATATCTTGAAATATGATTTCAAAGATACCTCATAGATCTTAGTTCTGAAGTTGTTCAGGAGCAAAGAGAAGAGGATATTGGGACTGTCACATTAGTAGTACACCTTGGAAAATTCCAAGAAATGCTTTCGTCCCTTAAGATATGGTACAGACCTATCTAAGGGGATAGCACCTCAAAGAGTTGAGGAAGTGAATGCTAGAACTACTTGCCCTTAGGCATCAGTTCTGAGAAGCCGGGTGTGTGCTAGATGTGTACAAAAGCCAGATGGCTGCCATGCAGTGGGAGTAGTAAACTGTTACTAATCCTACTATGGTGATAAAACACTTGATTGCAGTAATAACAATATCTTCATGCAAGGCAAAACTTTTGAGATAGTGATCTCAAAGTCTTCTCTTCAAGAAATTAAGACTTTATAGATAGTGATCTAAAAGGTCTTAACTGTTGATACCTTAGGAGATAGAGATCTCAAGGAATAAAGGTATTCTGATAAGGATTATGGACATACTAGTTATAATAATTATCGAGCTATAATGTCAAGGACACTATAACAAAATTGGTTGCATAAGATGCAACATTCGCATTGGATGCGAGCACTGTTACTGGAGATATGCAAGCGTCGTAAAAGGACTTGGCGTAGTCTCGCGGGAACAGAGTAACTGATCAACTTACCTAGCTATTTTCTTAATAGCCTATGATTGTCACATGAGTGCGGGATTAAATGATTAGCTCATTAATGGCTCTTTGGGCTAGTGGGAGATTGTTGGACATGCGAGCCCATGGCGAGCCATTATGCAATAAATGTTATTGCGAATATCATTCCCTGATCTGAAATGAAGAATGAATAATTTGCATAATAGGTCCCTTAGTACAATTAGGGTGATGTACCATGACCATCTTGATGATCATACAGCTGTTGATTCAACTATTAAATCATAGAGGCTGGTGCTTGGATGAATATCTAAAGGGTTAGATTGAGGACTCATCAAGCACCGTCAAATGATTGTTAAGAGATGATCTCCAGCCTGAGTAGGAGATGACAATCCTTATCTATAAAGGCTGATATCTGACCGACCTCTTGATGCGGGTCCTCTGCATAGGAATAGAGATTCGGAGGTGTCATATTAGTTAGGTCAAAGAGTTGACTTAACGAGATCGAGATAACCAAAGTCCTATATCGTATGCTGTCACGATACAGGCACTCATCCTCTGACCGAAGACAAATGTGTTACTATATGTCTGAGTATGTACATTTGGCAGACCAATAGGTTGATGACCTAACCAAGGTCTATACACCGGTGCGCTGGTGTGCATATAAGGGCATATGAGTAATACGATCTCTCAAAGGGATCATACAGGTTTAGTTACTGAACCGGAAGACATGAGCTCACTCATGAGATATTGGGAAGAATCAAATTCCATGCGCATGGTCGTCTCGTTTTAGAAGCTTGACTGAATTTGTAGGTTTGATATATACTATTGGAAAGTATATGATCAAGACCTAGGTATGATATATGCTTTTGGAAAGTATATGATCGATACCGACTCCCAATGATCGAATGAGAAACTTACTGATAAAACCATGAAGTAGACAGTGTAAAGTTGATCTAATACCTCGGGTTTAATCTGAGTCTTCCAGTATGCAGGATGTACAGGTATTGGGAATAATTAAGGGTGATGTGATCATAAACGATTGTATAACCATGACGCTTCCATTCCTAGGGAGTGATGAAACGGGTCTGGATTTTAGTGACTCCTCTCAGTAGAGAAGTAATCTTATCTTGGTCCAATTATTGGACATTGATCTGAATATGATTCAGATGCAATGTGAAGATTAGATTTGCGGTCTTGATTTAATCAAGCATCTATGGGAGGCCCGCGATCTGGATTTGAGATGTGATCTTAATATCCAAATCACTATACATGGAACAATACAATCGCCCTGTCCTTATCTCCAAGTATTCGCGGAGAAAGCGCATTATCCTTGAATGGGTTCAGGATAATTTCATTGTTGATATTATGTATCCAAGCATTGAGAAAATGGATAATTAAATGTGATTTAATTATCATAATTAATATGAATTTGATTCATATTATAAAGAGAGTTATCTAAGATAATTGAATATGATTTAATTATCAAAGATGTGAATAATGTGAATGTGATTCATATTATTTGAACACATGAGAAAAAAAAGATCCAAGATGATTAAATATGATTTAATTATCATGGATGAGAATAATGTGGATAGCAATATCCAATTATTCACAATATATTATAAATGTGATTTATAATGTATTAGAGAGAGCTAATTATAATTTATATTTGTTGATTAATTATTATATGTATTGGATACACATTGTGTAATTAATTGACAATGTAAATTATATATTGTTTTGAGTTGTGAATATGATTCACAATTTTTCCATGGCAAGATTGCAATATTCTCAAATATAATTGTGAATTCTTTTTGATGAATAAATAACCAACAAAAGTTGTTGGAAATAAATAATGGAGAAAATCAAGGAAGCATGCAATCTCATGGATTTCCATGAGATTTCCCCCACATGATATGTGGTGGGCGGCACCCATGTCCTATTTGGAATGGGTGGCCGTCCACCTTGATGATGCATGGGAGATTTGATCTCCATGCATATTCTCTCCTTATTTATTGGATTGATTTATATTTGATTTTGTCAATTATATTTTAATCTAAAGTTGTTGATTTTTACCAACAAAAATCTTGACCATTGGATTGACATAAATCAATCTCATCCATTGATTTTATACGTCCCATGGATTGAGATCCATGGATCCCAAAACCCTATAAATAGAGAGGCATACCATGGTCTCTATTGACATGCAATATTGGAGCAAACTCTCTCTCTCTCCTTCTCTCTACACGACAGCCCTCTCTCCCTCTCATGGTCGTCCATCATGGATGCCCTAGAGAGGTTCTCCATCGCCGCGTCGTCGTCGTTATGTTGCCCGATGGTTTGCTCGTGGATCTCCGTCTCCTTTGGTGCGCCTCGCTCGTGAAGAAGATATTGGA
Source organism: Ottelia alismoides (assembly GCA_037367405.1). Classification (NCBI taxonomy): domain Eukaryota; kingdom Viridiplantae; phylum Streptophyta; class Magnoliopsida; order Alismatales; family Hydrocharitaceae; genus Ottelia; species Ottelia alismoides. The sequence continues at coordinate 360,708 of JAZKJV010000242.1, read as the reverse complement.
TCTCGTGTGTCGAGATCAGGAGATCCACCGCTTGGATCATCAACATGGATTGCGAAAAGCACGCGGTTCATCCCCACGCTCGCAAGCGTCTCCTCCATCGGATCGGACTTAAGACAGGAGGTCTCTTCGTTTAGAGACTCGATCGCAACCACGCTTCAAGAGGTAACCCTAATACTTGTTTGTGGTTTAGACGAAACGATCCGAGAAGTGTTCTTGGATCATGTGGTTTCGTCGCATGAAATTTTTTAAATTCCGCTGCATAGAACAACTAGTACGACTAGTCGTTCTTCGTCGTATTCGATACGATGTTCACGCTTCCGTGATGCGCTTGAGGATCTAACCATATCCTTCAGTTAGCATGGAGATGATGTGGGTCAGATCTGTTAATACTGACTTGACTATAGAGGTGCATCTTCCCATGCACCTCTATTGTGATAATCAGGATGTTCTTTTCATTGCCAACAACCCTGATTTTTATGAGAGGACAAAACACATAGAGGTGGACTGTTGTTACACTCGTGACATGATACATAAGGTTCTTATTACCACTACTCAAGCCAGCTCTGGAGATCAAACAGCAGATGCTTTTACTAAGGCCCTAGCCAGAGACCCTTATCAGAGATGTTGTTCCAAGCTGAGCCTGATCGATATCTACGCTCCAGTTTGAGGGGGAGTGTTGAGATATTTCCTATCTTTCTTGTTGTTTTCTTATTATCTATTTATTTTGTCTACTTCATGTAATTTGCCCAATAGGTTCCTCTCCCATATAAAAGAACCCAAGGGCCTCTCATTAATGCAATCAAGTATTTTCCCTCTACAGTCTCCTCATCGGAGAACGTGTGCTCTGTATTGTGCGGTCACTGAAATTGAAATGAGTCTCCACCTAGAGAACTCTGGCCTGCAACTACTCCATTTCTCTGAAGGTCAAACTGGAGAAAGCCGTGGAAACATCCTCGTCGGAGTTCACGGATGCTGGAGAATGGAGTCTTGAAAGAGCCACCTTGTCGAAGAATTGGGTCTCTCCCAAGGAAGGAAATATCACGATATATCTGCGATATATCGCCGATATATCGATATCGAGATGGGACCGATATGGATACCTATATGGCGACATATCCTCCTTTTCAGGCATTTCCTTCACAAAAGTACGTCGATATGGGCGATATCTTGGCGATATATCGCTAAAATATCGTCGAAATATCGTATCGACACGATATCGAAACGATATCGAAATTGATATGACCTTCCATGGTCTCTCCCATACTGGCTCAAAGAATGTGATCTCTACTCTGGAGTCCCTATGAACCCATGTGAAAATCATGAGCCACTTTAGAGTCCCTATGGATCACATGAAAATCTTTAGTCCAAATAAAAAATAGTGACCTCTCAAATAATGATTGCACACATGTGCCTCAAACTGGTAGATTCTGAAATTGGACGTCTGAAACTGAACTAGAGAATACGAATATGTTCTATAGAACAGTACGTAATACTCACCCTTTCTCCCATATTGGTCAAAATAGAAGGCGTTGACCTAGTTGGGAGAAGACAAGAAGATGGGGAAACAATAAAGCAACAGAGTCCTCTCAATTTTTTCGGAATTTTTTTCTTTCTTACAGGTTTTTGCACGCCCGCCTTTCTCCAAAAATATCTTATTTTTTACGATATTGCAGCATCCCAAATTTGGGTGCAATAAATGCACCTCCTCCTTTTTCTTCCAACAGCCCTACCAGGCCTTTCCCCCATGTTTTTTACTTTCAGAACTGAACTTAATGGGCTATTATGATATTTCATTTTTCTAGAAAAAAATGGGATGAACCTCCTTATTACAATATTTCATTCAGAAAAGAAAATTGGGGCACGACCCTCTCTTTCAAAACCAAGAGTACTTAGGGTTCCCCCTTCACCCAATGTTAAGTTTGGTAACACATCTTACTCCCGATGGGATCTGCATGTGTCAAGAGGCGCCATCATGAGATGTCGGGGATGTCGCGAGCGAGCCTCGTATGAGATGAAGCTGGGGCCTGCGATTTGGGTGCCATCATACCGTGTGGTCAGAGTGTTGGAGGTGCTCGGGATCAAGCAAGATGAGCGCTAGAGAGGTGCGATCTCGTATGCGTTGCGCCAGAGATGGTGTTACTTGCGCCTGTTGTTGTTGCACGCGCCTAGAGAAGATGATTGGCGCAGCCAATAGCTGATCACGTGTGGAACACCGTGAGGGAGGTTGTGTGGGCATGAGGGTGCATCTTCTTCTCCGAACAAGATATAAATATACAAAGGATCACGCCCTCCAGGATCTGATGCACGGTACTTTTTTTCTGGAGTTACTCGTAAAGAGTTTGGAGTTCAAATCTCGTTTTTGCGTCGGGGCGTCGTGCCAGGAAGAATCCTACTTGATCGGTGGAGCTGGTGGTCTGAAAGAGGCTTTTACGCAAAGGAGGGGCTTTTACGCGAAGGAGAGAGGTTTCTTGCGTTGAGGCATATCGCCACCAGTGCCTGGAGATACTCGGTAGAACCTGGAGGCAGAAGTCTGGAGATGGAGGTGCACAGATTGTGCCTTGGATCTAGGGTTTCGATGAACGAACCCTACTTGTTGTCGTCATGCATAATCAGGGTTTCATTGAAAACCCTAAATGATCTTCAGAAGCATGAATCTTTGGATACGGGCATATATGTTGACGTATAACAGAATCAGATTCCCATATCAGGAACTCTTTATGTAGAATCGAACCGTCAGATGGAATGACGGTTTCAAAAAAACCTTGAACTCGAACTTGAATAGATGATAACTAAAATTAACAATACCATCCTCAACAACATAATCAGAAATAGGCACACGATCTTCACAACTTGAAGATGATCGTTGAAATATGCAGAATTAAGGTTTCAGAAGAAACCCTAGATCTTGAGCTTTAATCGATCAAAAAATCTTCAAGAATAGATCTTTAAGAACGAATAACCAAAATTGGGTATACTATGTTAATCTAATCTCGAACAAATCACAAAATAAAATAAATCCTCGAGAATCGAACTCACTCTAAAACCATGTAAAAAACGATAGTGCAGAAGCATATCAGAGATGAAATATACAATAGTAGAAGAACATCGAGATTTCACGTGGAACCCTACTCCGTAAGGAGCGGGATGAAACCACGAAAGAAGGCCTCTCAAGGGTCGAGTATTATTTATTGACATGTCTCTCTCATCTGTTATAGATGGTGTGGGGCTTCTTATATAGCCCCACCAGTAAGACCAAGTCCCACTCACAGTAGATATGGGATTAAACATATGGATGTGGTAATTGGACCCTGGAGGGATCCAATTACCCATATATACATGATGCATACTTTAACATTCTAACTAGGGATGAGCATCGGGCCGGGTCGGGGGCGGGCCCGACCCGAGCCCGATTCTAATTTTCGAGCTCACGGGTCGGGCCTAAGCCCGCAACATTTCGAAAAATATGGCCCAAACCCGAGCCCGACCTACAAATACATGGGTCGGACTGGGCTCGGGCCGCCCCACTACATTAGGAACGACTATATAATTCCATCCACAAATCTTAGCAGTCACCATGGCCTCAAATTTCAGCGAAATTCAGTCGAATTTCTGTCGAATATCGATATCCAGTCGAAATCGAAATTCGACCGAAATGACCGAAAGATGGGAGTCCTAGTACAAAAAATGACCGAAATGACCAAAATTTCAGTCGAAATTCCACCGAAATTCCATCGAAATTCTGTTTTGGTCGATACCGAAATGGTTACCGAAATCGACATTTAAGGCCTTGGCAGTCACCTCTTTTGACCAAAGAGATAGCATTAAATACACAGGAAAAGAAAAGACGATGGGGGCTTGGGAACAGAGCAGATGCTCTCTTTGCCCGACAGACTTTTAAGATTCTCGCTTGCGTCTCCTGCAGCACAGAAGCGGAATGCGGAACCAAGGAGATGAGAACATGGTCATCATTGGGGAAGCATACTGCGACAGAAGCAAGGAGAGGCACCTAACGGTTCGCAAGACTTGCCTATTCTTCCACGGAGATGGCTTCGCCGTCTACGAGCCTCAACGTCACCTAAACGCAGTGAACAAAAGCAGCGAGGCGAAAGAGGTTGGGGAGCTTGTTTTCCAAGTGGAGACATATGGCCCAAACAATCGCAGGGTCCATCTAATCCTCATTCGTAGAGAGCAGGACGTTGCTACGGGTCGGCCCACGGGTTTCGAGCTCGGGCCCAACGTTGCCCGAGCCCGACCCGAAATTCGATATGGGCCAAAAAATAGGCCCAAGCCCGCCCGACTATAGCTCGGGACCGGGCCTGGGTCGGGCTTTAACGGGCCGAGAATCGGGCTGGGCCGGGTCGGCCCTACCCACTGCTCATCCCTAATTCTAACTATTGATGTTTTCAAATTTTAGCATGTCTATATTTAGTAGTCATGTTGAAGGCTTCTTTGCACTATCCACATTTTGGATTTTAGGGTTTTATTATACATAAGAAACGTTGCTCCTTCAAAAGAATCAAACCCATCTATCTAAGGGGTTCTTTACACATGGTATTAAAGCGATAGTCTTGAAGCAAAGCTTTGGATCTCTCATGCTCAAAACCCTAGCACATGCCATTAAACCTCTTTTTCTTTGCACATAGCCCTCGATCTCTGAGCCTGTCACTTCATCGTGTCTACAACAAGAGCATTGCCCTAGCGCCTATGCTGCCAGTGGTTGTCATGGTTTTGCATTGCATTTACACACCTCAAACATCCACATCATCCACGTCGTTGTCTCTTAAATATGCATTGCCATCTTGTGCACTTTAACACAGCAGTAGCATTGCCATACCTGCTAAAACCATCTACTCATCATCTATGCACAATACATATTCCGTCATGACCACCACACGCATTTGCAACATGGGTTTCCAAGTAGGTCACGACCTCATGAAAACCAATTGTTGTTTATTGTTGTGAGGCATTAAAGCAAGCGGGAACGTGTAGGAGATGAGGGGAGAGTGAAGGATGGTGATTTGTACGTTAAAAGAATAGTAGTTTGATGGATTCTTGAATGTTTGAGACGGCTCGTTGCACCCGATCGACATGAAGTCAACGTGGAGGTGATATAATTGGATGGCTAAATTAGAGGATGGGTAAGCAGGTTTGCACACCTAACAAGGTATCTGGGAGAAAAGGTGTGGATTCAATCCTCATCGAGGAGTCAGCTAAAGGCAATGTTCGATTATGGGAGTCCATGGCAGTGGTAAGTGAAGTGTTCGGACCAATGTTTGAAGGGGACGTGGTTGCGATGAGGAGTCAGCAAATCTATGCAAGAGGGCTCTCGGAGGAGGAGGTACACACGTTGCTCTACTGCAGTAAGAAACCAGAAAGGTAAATGGTTTGGAAACGACCAAGGATTTGGGATGGCAACCTGGAAGTGAGTGGTTTGTTGCTCCTATATATAAGGGGTATTATGCTCACTTGTCAAGACAAGGAGACACTTGTTAAGGCTGTGAAGGAGAATGGTAAGCTTGTCTGGATCATCTTACCTTTTGTTTTCAATTTCTACGTTGGACGTGGACTTAAGGTTGTGGTATATAAGAAAGTACCCACTTCGAAGTTTGTGTCAAAGGGCACCTTTCTAGAGGCTACACCATTGCTGGAGTTGGTGTATAATATGACCTCGCCGTAGTCGAGGGAAGTCGAAGGATGGCAGGACCTTGGGAGGAGGGAAGTTGAAGCGTCAGATGAAGAAGTTTCGAAAAGGAAGATCTAGGATAAGTTAGGCTCCCATCAATCTTTCATTTGGAGCAAATCTTTTAAAAGCCCTTACACCTCATGCACCACAAGCACACTAATCTATTTCCTCGCCAAAGTACTTTAAAGATGTGATTATTATCGGATACATGTGAAGATCTCAGTTCCGAACCCCGTTGGTTACTTCAAACTTGGGCATGGATTGCCTAAGTTGAGTCGGGTCGAATCAGCTCCAACATATTCCATTGCACTCCTCGGATTGATCAAACCGGTCTTATGACCGAACCTACGTGCCACAAGTCTGACCTTGTAGCGGTGTCGTACCCATTTGCAGTCGACCGCATAGACACCTACTAATGTACGTACTAGGCTCCATGTGCCTCTGGAATATAATCATTCATTTCTTCCTCCATAACCAGATGACACCGATTGTCTTGCATAGCCTCATGGTATGTACGTGAGATTCTAACAACTGACAATCAAACTAAAAACTTACTGAATTTCTCTGATAGACACTCCAATGAAACATGCCCTAAGAGAGGGTATGTAGCACAGGTACAGCTCGAACCCACATCATCTCCGTACTTGCTTGTGTCATTGCCCTATACTCAGATTCAGCACTAGATCTAGCCACGACAGTTTGTTTCTTGCTTTTCCAAGAAACCAGAGAGCTGCCCACAAAAACTGCAAAGCCCGAAGTAGACTTCTAATCCTTAGGCATCCTGCATAATCCGCATCCGCACATGCCGAAATGGATAAATTTGTTTCCTTTCTAAACAGCAATCATGTTCCTGAAGACGACTTTAGATACCTTAGTATCACATATATGGCATCCATATGTATCTGTCTTGGTTGTTCCATGAACTGGCTCACTCGACTGACTGCAAAGGCAATATCAGGTCGAGTTATAATAATGTAAAGAAGCTTACCCACCATTTCTCTATACCTTCTCCTGTCAACTTCCTCAGTATCATTATCATATAATTTCATACTTGGATCCATAGGAGTACTCGAGGGTCTACACCCAACCATGCCCGTTTCAACAAGCAAATCTGTAATATATTTCCTTTGGGTCATCACAAGGCCCTGTGCATTCCTGGTAAATTCCAACCCCAAAAAGTATCGTAGAGTACCAAGATCCTTCGTAACAAACTGACGGTCTAAAAATGCTTTTGTCATCTTTATCCCCTGAGCATCATCTCTTGTAAACAAAATATCATAAACACACACCATGATGACAACCGTACCTCTAGGAGTCTTCTGGATGAACGAGTGATTCGTGTTTGATCTCTTGAATCCTTGTTGTTCAATTAGGTGGGAAAGATTCTGAAACCAACCCCGGGAGCTGTTGCATGTAGACTTCTTCCTGCAGATCGCCATACAAGAATGCATTCTTAACATCAAGTTGAAACAAGGGTCAGTCACGTACCACAACAACAGACAAAAGAATACGAAGAGTGGAATGACGAGCAACTGGAGAGAAGGTATCCACATAATCCACGATGTACGTCTGAGTGAAGCCTCACGCCACTAGCCTTGCCTTGTAACGGTCAAGACTACCATCTGCGTGGTACTTAATTGTGAATACCCATTTGCAGCTAACGATAGATGCTCCTGAGAGAGCAGGAAGCGAGCTCCATGTACCCCGTGACTGTAGGGCAGCCATTTCCTCCTCCATAGCAGAACGCCGGCAAACAATCTTCAAGGCATCCTGATAATTCTGTGGTATCTCCACAGAAGACAAAGCGACAACAAACCTCTGAAAGTCCCCTGTGACGTTGAAAGGATACCTGGGAAGCAAGGGGATAAGATGTACAAGTACGTTTCTGCTTCTGTATAGCAATAGAGGACATCCAGATTGTGATACTCGCTCCCGCGGATTTGGGATACCCGTTTACATATCATTTGTAATATCATGTTCGCTAAAGATCGCATTAGGTTATTTTAATTCAGGGGAAAAAAAGAATATAGAATGTTGTAACTTGTTGATGGCGGTATAGTGATTCCGTTCAGGTTGACCACTTGTTTATTTATCGTCAATTAAAAAGTTTTGTTATTACATGGTAGTAACTGACTACTACCTAAGTATATACCATTTAAAGATATTTTTAGTAATATGATGCTTGAGGTGGTGTTCGGTTAGGTGTTGTGGTTTCAAATATAAAAGTTAAAACATGACCTATGTTCACCTGGACTTACCGAAGGATGCGACTGTAATGAGTTGGCAGATATTTTTCTTCACTGGAGCCTTTGTAAAAAATTGCTTCTGCACAAAGGATTTTTTTAGTCTATTGTAGAGAAGGTGCATTGTGCAGCCGTAATTTGGAAGGCATATGTTTTTATGCTTTAAATGTTCTGGAAGAAGTCTCATATACCTCAAATGTCTCTTAGAATGTCAGCCTTCCTACCACATCTAAGTTCTACTCTGATGCAGTTACAAAAACTAGCATATTGTGAGGATGGGATGGATGTAGTTGTTATGTTTATGGATGAACTACATGTTGGAGACTTCATCATGAAAAAAAAGGAGAGTGAGAAGTGCCATCAATTCTTCAGATAGACAACCTTGACCTTCTCAATCCCATATAAAGTGCCTATGTGTAGGAATTGTTTCCTATTTTCTGCATTCGGTTGGAGTGTATAAATAAATGCTTGATTTGTTGACAACCCTTATATATATATGGGGGGGTTGGATCCAAAAAATAAATAAATAAATAAATAGAGGTGGGATTGTGGGAGTCAAACTCCGATTCCTTTCACTCATTAAATTGTTACATACAAAATCTTATTAGCCCCTATATACATATTATAGGATTAAAAGAGGGATAATTGGGGAGTTTTGCATTAATCTAAAATTAAATACATATCCAAGAAATCTTCAAATCTCGTGACCTTATTGAAGAAATCAAAATACAAATATTAAAATATTAATACTCTGCTCTTAAGTCAACAATCGATGTCTTAGGATAATTATGCTTACGTAATCCTCAATCAATTGAACCTTAAGTATAATCTGTTATTTATACAAATCACTATCAAACGGATGGGGTAGACAGATAAGTGAAATCAATGATGAATCATTTATAATAATAAGATCGTTGACCAAAAAAAGCTACATCTATAAAGTTAATCACAACAGAGATTGAGAAAGGATGAGAAATCAAGTCAGTGATGACTGACAATTAAGAGTGCCAGTCATGGTGACCTTTACATCTGATTGTGCGAGGGTGCGGTGATCCTCAGCTGGGCGGAAGATAGAAGCCCAGTTAGGGCAGCGGCCGCTTAGTGCGCGGGTCTAGGATCCCAGTCTTTACTCGGTTTTTCGCGAGCGCTTGTAGTTTTTACGCCTCTCTGGGATCCACATGTTTCTTTTAAAGACCAGTTCCGCTGACCCTTTTTCTTTAGGGTACCTAAGCAGGAGGGCCCTTGGTTTTAGTTTTTCGAGCTCGTTTGCCCGTACCGGTCGGGCCGGTTTTTCTTTTAGAATGGCTTTTCCGGAGAGTCTCTCTCACCCGTCTCTGGGACGTAGCTTTGGAGTAGACCTTTCCCTCTATTGGACCGCACTTCCAATTAGAGGGCGAGCGGAGGGCTACCTCACCGCTTGAGTTTTGTTTGCTTTTCGCCAGCAGACTTGGCGATGCTACAACCGAATCATCCATGTATACATCTGAATCCTCTATGGCTACATCTGAATCAGTTACAGTTGAATTTGGAGGAGTTACATTTGAGACTGGATTAACTCACAAATGAGTTTGGCTAAAGTTGAGATAAATTACAGTTGAGTTGGTTACATGGGAGCATGGATACAGTTGAGTTGGTTGTAATTGAACTTAGTTTCCATTGAGCTAGTTACTGTTCCGCCAGTAATTCCTGACGAAGAGAAAAGACCAGTTTATGAAAACCATCCTTATCAGACTACGAGCTACTACCACAGTTGTTTGAAATAGCTAGTGGACGTGTTGGAAACTTAGTTAGGATGCATTTCACTCCACCGCATGCCTACAGAGGCACCACAACCCTAAGGCTTCCTTACTACCTTAGAGTCATAGTGTGAGGTCTTACCCAAACCAAACCACAGACTATCCACTAAGCTTGAGAAATTAAACAAGAAAAGAATCAAAACACCTGACTCATCATAAGCATTTCGTTGGAGTATTTGTTATGTGCGCATATTGTGTTGTAGGAGGACAAATGGATCCCTCCAGAATCCATTAACCCCATCCAAGAGTTTAGTCCCACATCTACCAGTGATGGGACTTGGAGGCTCTGTGGAGGCTACATAAGGAGCCCCAGGCCTCCTGTATCAGATGAGAAAGTCAATAGACAAACCTGACCCTTTGAGGTCTTCTCCCGTAGCTTCATCCCGCTCCTCACGGAGTAGGGTTCCACGTAAATCTAGCGTTCTTATTTTCTTTATCTTTTCCATGTTTTCGCTTCCGCATCCTATATTCTAACATGGTATCAGAGCGGATCGTTCTTGGTTGATTTTGAAGTCTGTTCTTTGAAGATTTTTTTTCAAGATTATTCCAAGATTGGATTTCGGTTTATTTCTTGAAGATCTTTTAGTTGAAGAATATTATTTGTCCAAGTTTTGGTTCAAGATTTCTAGGGTATTTTTTTCTGAAGCCCTAGATCCATAGTTCAGGCATCGCAATCCAGCCGCCGTTCTCAAGACAAATTCTAGGGCTCCTGATGGAAGTACTCCGATTTCTGCGAGTTCTCCAACTTCACCATCTTCACTACTATTCTTGCCTTTATCAGATGGAAGTTCTCAGGAATTTTTTTCTTTGCCGTCAATTCGAAGAATACTAAAATTGCCATTGATTCTCGAGCTACAGAATCTCCTGATGCCCTAGTCGCACGTCTCCTTCAGCAGCAGCCATAAGCAGCACTGCCAAGCATGGTTACTCGTGCCCCTTTTGACGGTGCAATCCTCTCGCACGCATCCTCGTTCGAAGGAGCTTGATCATCGGGGGCATATCATCCCCATCCGCATCGCCTCCTCCTGCTTTCACCAAGATCAAAACCCAGGGGCGCTCTCTCTTCATAGCATTGTAGCGCAAGCGGCGCATATGAAGCACCGACCTCCATCTCTAAGCGACGACTCAAGATCGCGGCCAAATAAGGCGACAGCACGACGCTAAGCGGCCCAAGCGGGGCCCTATGGCGTGGGCTCCTCTCATGTTCAGCGACAAGGCAGCAATGCCGCTATCCATCAGCCCTCGCCAGTGGTACTCCAAAAGGCCTCCCGTGGCGGCGTGTCTCTCCTTCGGCACCTCCTGGCGGAAGCCCCCCCCCCCCCCGCACCAACAGGCCAGCGCCATCCGCTCCATCGGCGATGTGCTCCTCTCCCCCAAGGGACCCAACCCCAGGTCGCAAAACGTCATAGGCGGCGACAGGGAACCCCATCGGGGGGGCTGGTCCTTAGAAGGGTTCCTGGAAACCCTAAGGCGCATATGGCCCGTTATTTTTTACAAAAAAATTATTGAAAGGTCCAAAAAGGCTTCGGCTACTAAAAAATATTCAGAAAATTAGGAGGGGTGTGGTTTTAAAAAAATGGAAGGAGGAGAGGTGTGAAAGGTTTTGGGCCTAAGTTGGCTCGTGTTTTCAAAAAAAATTGACTAAAAGAAAAGAGACGCGTACAAAAAAAGTCGTACGCAAATTGCAAAAAAAGGGAGAAAAGAAAAGGCTCATACAATAAAAAGCCGTACGCATTTTTTGAAAAAAAAATGATTTGAAACCGAAAAAATTGAAGCTTCATGTTTTTATTTCCCCCAATTTCTTTGTCTTCTCCCAACTTGGTCGACGTCCATGTTTTCCGACAAGTATGGGAGAAAGGGGGAGTATTATGTAGAGTCACAGGTCCGTTCCATGATTCAGATTCAGATGTCAGATTCCAGGACAATCAGTTGTTCAGACTCTACAGTTTTCAGATGAAGATTCTCCATGCGCAAGATTCAGAGTCAACGTTCAGATTCCGAGTCCACAGGTGTGATGCACAGTTGTTCAGACTCGACAGATTGGTCAGAGTCCAAGTTCGAGGTACTCCAAGTTTGAGTGACCCATTTTTCGAGTTCTCCATAAAGAGGCTCATTTTCAGACACGCATATGTTTGCGGTCGTTTTCAGAGGAGCACATGTTTGCCATCTTTTTCTTTTTGTTTCGGCAAGAGTTTTCATGTGAGCCATAAGTGCTCCAGAGTAGAGGACCATTTCCTATGCCAAGTTGGCAAGGGTTTTCATGTGGTATCATAGGTACACCAGAGTAGTGCACCATTCTCTGTGCCAGATGGATCATGGGAGAGACCCAGTTCTCCGACGAGGAGACTTTTCAGACTCCATTCTCCAGTGACCATGGACTCCGACGAGGATTGCACAGCCACGGCCCTTTTCAGTTCGGCCCTTTTCAGAGATGGAGCAGTTGCCTACATGTTGTGGCGGGCCAGATTACTCCGACGAGGAGACTCATTTCAGTTGCAGTAACTCTGACAGGCACGGTATAGAGCACATGCTCTCCGACGAGGAGATTCAGCAGACTCACACTCCAGCATGTTCGTCCTCTCACCTGCACAGCTTGAGAAGCAACGTCCTCGACAGCAGCAGTTGTGCGCGTTGGGTTGATATTGTTCGTAGTGTCTTGTAGCTGAGTTGAGTTTCTTTCTATTTGACCAAGCTAAGCATTGCATGCTCCAGCTTGAGGGGGAGTTTTGGAGTATTTGTTATATGCACCCATCCAAGAGTTTAGTCCTACATTTACCAGTGGTGGGACTTGGAGGCTTTGTGGATGTTATATAAGGAGCCCCAGACCTCCTGTATCAGATGAGAAAGTCAATAGACAAACCTGGCCCTTTGAGGCCTTCTCCCGTGGTTTCATCCAACTCCTCACGGAGTAGGGTTCCACGTAAATCCTGCGTTCTTATTTTCTTTATCTTTTCCATGTTTTCGCTTCCGCATCCTATTTTCTAACACATTTAATAAAGACAATGATTATATCAGAGACTCATCATTCACATTCCCAAGACCCATCAGACATATATTATAATTAATAAAAAGACAATGACTTGATCATATAATACTTATATAAATATGATTAATATTGGCAATTATTGTAGGATGAGTAGAATGGGGTTTTACATACCAAACAACTTGAAAACCTGTTTCAGTGCAAGTAGTTCTAAATTTTAATAGTCAATCCTATTTTACTTGCTTTCTTTTGGAGCCACTAAAATTTCATGCTACTTCTAATTAATAAGATTTACTCAACATTTGTTGATGTTCTTTTCTCCCTATTGCATGGATTGCAGGCAAAATACCTGCACCGCGGTATTGGGAGAGTTGAACGTCAGTTGCCGCAGTAAAACAAATCAGGTATGCATGTTATAGTTTGTATTCACGATATTTTAATGCTTTTCTGTAACATCCGGGAATTTGCGTAAACCCGAACTCGTCCAATTTTGGGTCTAATGAACCCAAAAACGTTGTCGGTCAATACTAAACAACCTAAAACGACCAACTGATCATGAATCAAAAGTCGTTCGGACGAAATCGACCAAAAATCGGTCACTTTGTATTGCGCGCCGTGAAAAGCCGCGACGCAAATTCGGAAACCGCGAAACGAACCGAGACCGTCATTAGATCCGATTCGACGACACGAGACCAACGGAATCGACCGTTCGTCAATCAGAGGTCATATGATATTTTAAATTACAAAATTTAGTCTTAGACAAAAGCCGTATCCGAAAATTTCGGGTATTCGAAACTCAACCGAAAGTATATCAATATTATACTCATATTGATCGTCGTCCTGAGACGATCAAAACGAGATATTATGTGTCAAAATCCGACGCTCGAGGCGCTCGTACGCATGACTTCTAAGTTTTTTTTCACAATATATATATATATAATCTGTACAAAAAACTGACGTTAGGAATTTATTTTATCTTTCCACTTGGAAAAATTGTTTTTTTTCTACCTTTCCACTTGGACTAAGAGTTAGTCCAAGTGTCAAGAAATTAGAACTCCTCCTTGTGTATAAAAAGACTCCTTCTCTAATTTTTCCCAACGAGAGAGAGCTTCCCTAAACCTTTCGTTTCTCTAAATTGTTGCCATTCTTCTCCTTCAATCCACGGCTGAAGGTCCACAACGACTCCACTTCCCTTCTCCATCTCTTTTCAATTCACCTCTAATTCCATCAAAGGGTGCTCTCATTCCAGTCCCTTTCTGTTGGAACTCCCTCTCCATCTCCGGGTTGCACAACAGGTGAAGGAGAGCCACAGCAGGCAACCACCAAATCGCAGAACAGCTGCTACCGTCGTCGGCTCTGTTGTTATTCCTCTCAGGCAGCAGCGATTACTGTGATCTCCTCTAGATCGGTTGCTCCAACAGCAAAAAAAAATCTGCTCCAAATTCAAACATAAATTGAAGTTAATTTGGGAGCCGATCTTGCATGCATTAGGATTTCAAATTCTGAAGATCTATAGGTACAATCCTAATACCTGTCTTTTGCTGCCATACATATGCAACTTTACCCCTTTTTATACCAATTATGTGGTGTTTACTCCTTTTAAATTCAAATTCAAGTTCCAGATTTTGTCAGATGTTAAATTGAAAATTTTAGTCTTGATATCAATTTTAATTCAAAAACAAAAATCTCCATAAATATTCTCCAATGCAAAGTATGTGCTACGTACAGATTGTTTTAGGGCAATTGTCAGATTTCTTTCTGTTAATATGTAATTTGATGGGTATATTATCATTTTCAATTATTGATGAATTTATTAATGTATAGGCTTACTAGAACTGTTAAAATTAAGACAAAGCATTAAAGAATTTCATAAAACCTTAGCCTTTTTATTTTGTTTGTTATCTACAAATATATTTATGAGATAGCAGTGGCAATATATTTTTATATAGATTCCTTTTGTAAGCTGAGAAAAAGTGTGATTTTTGATATATTCGAACACAAGGGATTTTCATATATCAAGGAGTTGGTTACTCTCATTCCTTGAAAGTTTCTTATGATCTCATACATATTATTTTACAGAAAGTGATTAATGGTCATATCAGATTTTAACATTTCAAATAAATGTTTTTTATTTAAATCATTTTCTACCACCTGGCAAGAATTTTTATAAATAAATTAAAAATATATATATATTTCTGATGTCAGGATACCTTGGATTAAAACCCAATTATTAGTCTCTATGTGATTGCCTTCCTGATAATATGCAGTATGGTTATATGTGATTTTTTAAAATTCGAATTAGTGGTTATATTATTATTAGGCTTGTCTTGCTACTGTTATATTCTTTAACTCACGTCATTACATCACTCAAAGGATGCTTATTGTTAAAATTTTTCATCATGCGTCTGTCAATGTCTTATATGAAATACGTCCATACTACGATGCATAGTTCAGGATATGTATATATTTCTGCACGAAGTTTCCTATATCCCAGTCTCATGATATTATTAGTTAGAATTCAGACTTCATATGGTGTCGGATCTACTCTATACATATCATCAAGTTTCTGCAATTCACTAAAATAAATTGAACATACGGATGCAAATAGATATAGATATGGTTATATATGTTTTCATAATCTTGTTTAATTATTTTGAATATATATAGAATACAAATATGAAAACAACATGAGGTCTGCCTACAATCATATCAACATTTAGTTCGAGTGTCACAAACCTATAGAAGAATTTGGAAATAGTATTAGACTATTAATACACTTCCCTTATAAATGATTCCTATCATCATTTGATGAATAAATCTCAATTAACTAATCTGGAGAATAATCTATTGTTTATCTATCACCATTGATAAGTTCGGCAAAACCTGGATCGATAAAGTTAATCACAAAAATCATTATGAAAGGAGAGTACAATCAAGTATGTCAGCTCAGTATGTTGTTGAATCAGTAGAAATAAATGATTAGTGCCGGTCATGGCGACCTTTACACCTGACCGTGCGAGGGCGCGGTGACCCTCAACTGGGCGGAAGAATAGGAAGCCCAGTTAGGGCAGCGGCCGCTTAATGCGCGGGTCTAGGATCCCAGTCTTTTACACGGTTTTTACGCGAGCTCGCAATGTTTTTACGCCTCGTTGGGATCCTGGCTTTAGACCAGTTCCGTTGACCCTGTCTATTAGGATACCCAGGCGGGGGATCCTTGGTTTTCAGTTTTTACGTACGAGCTTGTCCGCCCGTACTAGTCGGGCAGTTTTCTAGAGCGACTTTTCTAGGGAGTCTCTCTCACCCGTCTCAGTGGCGTAGTTGGGGAATAGACCTATCCCTCTATTGGACCGCGCTTCCAATTAGAGGGCGAGACGGAAGAGCCATTTGCAGGCTTCTTCACCGCTTGAGTTACTTCGCCAAACAGACTTGGCGATTCTATATCTAGATCATCCATATCTACATCTACAACATCTGGAGCTATATCTGAAACATTGAAGTTAAGAATTGGAGAAATTATGATCAAAAGACCATTCTCTCTACCCAAGAAATTAAATAAATAGATCTCTACAATCTCAACTTTTCTATTTTTCACTTACCAACATGATCTCTAAAGAAATTGATATATGCATTCATACTCATACACTCATGATTACGCAACTGCTATATAAATATGTTACATATGGGAAATGCTGGGTTCTGGGGGAAATCATTAGAAACGCATTACAAACAAACCCCTTTTTACTTACGCAAGTAGATGTAAATTTTACTGGTACCACCTTTCTACTTGCCTGCTTTTGCACATATTAAATGTCTACTTATTTTTATAAGTTTTTGGGAGGTACCAGCAATGGCTGACGCCTCTTCGTTCCTAACGTGTTTGGCAGGAAAACAACCTGCAGTTTAGTAGCAGCTCAGTAGCTATACATGCTTCCTGGAGACAGAGTATACACTAGATGGTATGAATTACTTGTCTCAGTTTTGTTCAGATAATGATGTAAATGCTATCTCTTTTGTATCACACTTTGGGATATATGTTGTAAAATGGAATATCCTTGTACATGTTGTAAACTGATATGAATATTAATAAAAAAGAATTTTGGTGCCATTTGTCTCTTTTACTTTGTGATTATGTGATGGAAATGAATGCCGTAATTACGCGAAAATTTTTCCCTTCTTTTCTACAACTTCTGCGATCAATGTGAATGAAATATTGCGAAATGCGTCGTAAACGGGTACCCGGATCCTGAGGGGTTCACAGTTTGGTATCAGAGCAGTGGTACCCCGATACGCACATTCGCAGTATTTCAATTCCGATCGCATTAAGTTCTCGAATAGCGACAGTCTTCCGACTTGTCGTGAGTTCGAGAAGGGAAATATGACATTCTTATTCAATAACCACAAATGTCACCAATTTCATTAATTTTCATATTATATCCCAAGAAGAGAAAAGGCATATATTATAAGTATCTTCAAATGGTACTTCTACGACTAATTATGGTTCTCATGCAGAACCATGGCATCCTGACCAGACCAGGAGACTGACTAGCTAGCACACATACTGACTGCTCTTATCAAGCTTTCCATGTTTCATTTGATTCTGCATCGACACATTCTTTCCTTGCTTCGAGGTTGCTTGTTTCTTTAGGCAGAGTCGCAGAGACTCTTTCTTCCTCATATCGCATACGAGGGCCAGGTGGCCAGTTATTTGTCATATCCCTGATAGTCAGGCACTTGCCCGTACTGATTGGCGGTTACGAGATGATCGCACACTGTCTACTCCTACAGCTTTATGAGTTCGAATTGATTTTAGGCATGGATTGGCTATCCGCTCATCATGCACGTGTTGATTGCTTTAGGAAGACGGTTGTCTTCAGGATTCCCGATCTACCCGAGTTCACTTTCGAGGGTACTACACATGACTCCACCATGGAGTACATTTCAGTATTGCGAGCCCAGCGACTTGTTGACCAGGGTTGCGATTCATATCTTGCTTTTGTTCGGGAGGTGTCTGATCAGGAGCCGATGATACAGGATATACGAGTAGTGTCTGCATATCCAGACGTCTTTCCTGATGAGCTACCAGGGCTACCTCCTGAGAGAGAGATCGAGTTCGAGATCACATTATTGCCAGATACACAGCCGATCTCTATGGCACCTTATCGCATGGCACCAGCCGAGTTGAGGGAGCTGAAGGTGCAGTTGCAGGAGTTGCTAGATTTGGGATTCGTGAAGCCAAGCACTTCACCTTGGGGTGCTCCGGTTCTATTTGTCAAGAAGAAGGATGGATCCATGAGACTGTGCATCGATTACCGGCAGCTGAACAAGAGAACGGTGAAAAACCGTTATCCTTTGCCACACATAGATGATTTGTTTGACCAGCTCCAGGGATCTTCGGTTTTCTCGAAGATCGATCTTCGCTCAGGCTACCATCAGCTGAGAATTCGCGAGTCGGACATTCCGAAGACAGCCTTCAGGACTCGCTATGGACACTACGAGTTTGTGGTGATGCCGTTTGGACTCACCAATGCACCTGCGGCTTTCATGGATATGATGAACCGTATCTTCCGTCCATACTTGGACAAGTTTATAGTGGTGTTCATCGATGATGTGCTCATCTATTCACGGAATGAATGGGATCATGCGATTGATCTACGGACTGTCCTGGATACATTGCGGGAGCACAAGTTATATGCCAAGGTGAGCAAGTGTGAGTTCTGGTTATCCCAGATCTCATTTCTCGGGCATATCATTTCTGGAGCAGGCATTGCAGTTGATCCTGTGAAGATAGATGCAGTTATGTCTAGGGAGCAGCCCAAGACTGTCACGCAGATTCGGAGCTTCCTTGGGCTAGCAGGTTATTACAGACGCTTCGTCAGCGGATTTTCACGCATTGTTCGCCCTCTGACACGACTGACGCAGAAGGGAGTTCCATTCATTTGGGACGTTTCATGTAACATCCGGATTTCGCCTAACCGGAACCGGACACGATTAGAGTCTAAATAACCCAATAAAATTATTAGGCAAAATTAGACAACCTAAAACGATCAATTGATCATAAATCAAAAGTTGTTCGGGGGAAATCAACCAAAAATCGGTCGCTTTGTAATTCGTGCCGCGAAAAGCCGCGACGCAAATTCGGAAACCGCAAAATGAACCAAGACCATCACGAGATCCGATTCGACGATACAAGACCAACGGAATCGACCGTTCGTCAATCGGAGGTCGTTTGATATTTTTAAATCACAAAATTTAATCTCAAACAAAAACCGTATCCGAAAATTTCGGGTATTCAAAACCCGATCGGAAGTATATCAATATTATACTCATTTTGATCGTCTTTCAGAGACGATAAAAACGACATATTGCGCATCGAAATTTGAGGCTCGAGGTGCGCGTACGGTCCGTTTTAAATATGTTAAAAAAAATAATAATAATAAATTCTATTACTGTAGCAGCACATCATATACTGGTTTGTTGCCATTTTTCAGCCGTGGGTTTTATTACCATTTGGCTCCTTAAGGCCATAACACTTGGCCTTATACCCCTCTAATTGGCCCTTAATTTCTTCTCCACTTGTCATACCATAGAGCCCTTCTCTTATTTATAAAAACCCAGCAGTCCAATGTCTCTCTCCAACTTTCTATTCTCCCCCGATGAGTGATACCACTGCCTTCTCACGTCTTCCTGAAGAGCTCAATTGTTGCTGATCTTTTCTTCAACAAACACTGCATGTAAGATCAGCCCCAATTTCTTCAATCTTTGGAAAATTCCAAATAGGTACATTCCCCTCTCCCTCCTTTTTCTAATTCCTCTTTCCTCCATATTCTATTCTCTCCAACAATAAGAACAAATTCCATTTCTTTTCTCACATTATACCCAAGAACTTCTTCCTTCTTCTTTCAAATTTCTAGTTTTCTCCATCGAAAGGGGACTTCTTCTACTCCCTGTTTACTAAATTTGGCTGCTGGAATTTATATCCAGCAGCTCTGAAAAATTTCTCTGCTGCCCCCCCTACATGCAACACCAAGGTTGCAGGAGTTTCTGATGTTCTTCTCCATTCCAGGCTGCTGTCCAGCAACAGTTCAAGCCCCAGCATGCATGTTCTTTTCGTATTTGAAGGATAAAGAAGTACAATCCCTAGCCTTTCCTTATTGCTGCCATACATGCACATTAAATTGATCATTTGTACAATCTTATTGCCCTAATTCTTATGGTTGTCATGCATGCTCAGTCTAAATTAAATTCTTTTTGCTAATTTGCATGAACATACATAACACCATTCTTGATTAACTGAATGTGTAGCTGTTGTATGAAAATATATATCTATATCTATATATATATAAATATCTGTATTCTACCTTCATAGAAATTTTAGAATTTGATATTTTATTTTCATATACAGTTAGTTGCTGTGTATGTCACACACACACCTCTGCATTCTACAATCATAGAAACTTTGGAATTGATTTTTTATATATATACAACTGAAAATTTGGTATTGAAAAGTGTATACAGTTGTTGTGTAAATAAATATATATAGGCATATATAAACATGCATTTTGCATTCACGTAATGTGAGAAATGTCCTGATACATAACAAATGCTGGGAACATGCACATTTTAGATGTACAAAAAAAATGATAGGAAGATTGTGATTATGGGTATGTATTACATATCCTAAAGGTTACAGGTATACATATATATATAAGGAAATGGTCACTAAAATTGGTAGGTAATATATGGGAGAGGGCGTGACTATCTCCTACAGGCATTACATTATGCAAAGTTTTATGAGTTATAAGATCAAGACTTGTTAAAGTCTGTTATTAAGATATTTAGTCTGCTTGCCCTCATTATATAAAAGATATGGATATAAATTAAATTGAAATTTTGTTTATCTGTTCAATTAAATTAAAAGATTGAATCTATTACAGAGACTGTCATGCTGACAGTCTGCTTTGCTTTCCTGGTAACATTAAATAATAAAATATTTAATTTTAGATTTGGGAACTAAATTATTAAGTGTTCTCTGCTTAGTTAAATTAAAAAGATTTGAAGTTCTCAAATTAAATTATAATTATTAAGTATACAATTGTATTGATGTCTTCTTTATGTAGTCCAAATACTAAATATATATTAAGTTTTGTTAATAGTTTCAGTGCCACTGGAAATTTCCTAATTAATCTTGTTTTGTAAGAAATGAACATATATATGTTTTAGTTGGCCTTTGAGATAAATATAGTATAAGTGTTGTGTACGTTTCTTTTGGATGGTAACAGATTGTATCCTAAATTATTATATTAATAATTATTATATCTAACAATGCAATTGACTTAATCACTTCGATTTATGGAAATACACATTTAGACTCGATAAGACATGAACGTGAGTAGTTCGGACAATCAATCCATCATAGGGAGACCATCTGGTAGTAGGAACTCATATTAACCAGTACTAGAGCTCTATCCCGGCTTAATTTTTGACATGTTTTTCTTAATTTCAAATATAGTCACTATATACTTTACATTAAATGATCCAAGGTCTAATCATTTTCATAATACAATGTTTTATATGAGATCTGCTAACCTTAAATCATTACAATTGGAATCATTGACAAGATAACCAGATCTGTAAAATTGATCACATAGAAGATTAAGGAGGGATTGAGGAATCAAGCATGTATGATGGTGAATCAGGATATCAATTAATTGTGCCGGTCATGGTGACCTTTGCACCTGACCGTGCGAGGGCGCGGTGACCCTCAACTGAGCGGAGGAAAGGAAGCTCAGTTAGGGCAGCGGCCGCCAAGTGCGCGGGTCTACGATTCCAGTCTTTTACACGGTTTTTACGCGAGCTCGCAGTGTTTTTACGCCTCGTTGGGATCCCGACTTTAGACCATTCCGCTGACCCTCTGTTTTAGGATACCCAGGTGGGGGATCCTTGGTTTTCAGTTTTACGTACGAGCTCGGTTGCCCGTTACCGGTCGGGTTGTTTTTCTAGAGCGACTTCCCGGGAAGTCCCTCTCACCCGTCTCAGTGGCGTAGTTGGGGAGTAGACCTATCCCTCTATTGGACCGTCCTTCCAACTAGAGGGCGAGACGGAAGAGCCATTTGCAGGCTTCTTCACCGCTTGAGTTTTCTTTCGCCAACAGACTTGGCGATTCTACATCTAGATCATCTATATCTACATCTAAATCATCAAGAGTTGCATCTGAGAGAGTTACAGTGAAGGTTTAGAGGAAATCACAATTAAAATTTAGTTGATTAGAAGTGACTAAAATCTGGTTCAAAACCCTATAAGTTAGTGGACGTGTTGGGAACTTAGTTAGGATGCATTATACAACACCGCATGCCTACGGAGGCACCCCATCCCTAAGGTACTTTTAAATACCTTAGAGTCATAGTATGAGGTTACACACAGACCAAGACCACAGACTATCCACTAACTTAGAAGGAGTAAATAGAATTAAGGATCAAATTCATCATCATCCTATCAATCCATTATCGAAAACCATGACATGATCTCAATAACAAGAAAGTAGCCATCAAGTTCCACGACATGATCTCCAAGACCAAGAATCATGATCTTTATCTACATCATCTGGAGTTATATCTGAAACAATTGAAATTAAGAATGTGATGCCTACCTATTGAACTTGGGAATTAAGTAATTCCTATTCCATCTTTCACATCGACAAATCCACAGATTTGATATCTGGTCAATATGATAATAGAGATATATACATATATGCATACTCCTATAATTATCAACATTTGATTACAAAATAAATATGTTAAATATGAAAAGTGTTGGGATAATGAGAATTTATGAGAAATGCTTACAATCCGGACTACCTTTTTACTTACGCAAGTAGATGTAAATTGTAGTTATTCCACCTTTCTACTTGCTCTCTTTTGTACATTATAAAAAAATTGTTATTTTTTTTAAAACTACGGGTTTGTATTCACAATTGTGACTCCTTTTCTTCCTTGCACGCATGGCAGGAAAGGAGTCTATTGTTCAGTAGCTATACAGGGTTTCAAGAGACAAGGTCTATTCTAGACGGTATGTTATTCTTTTTGTCTCAGTTTTTGTTCGGTTGTTAATGTTATATGTTTCTTTTCTCTTCAGTCAGATTTTGGGATATACTGTATATACTTTCAGACATTGTACAGGTTGAAAATGAAATGAAAGTTAATGAAATAAATTCTTGGTGATATTTATCTTTATTATTTTGTGGTTGTGAATGTGAATGTCGAATGTCACTTGCAAATATATTCATTGTGGAAAAATTTCCCCATAAAATTATGTTTTTAATGCGATGTCATAAAAGGAATATTGCGAATTGTGTCGTAAACGGGTACCCGGATCCTCGGGGGTTCACAATTCATGTGAGCAGGCCTTCCAGACACTGAAGGAGAGATTGACTACAACACCTATTCTTGCTCTTCCTTCAGGCACTCAGGACTATGCAGTTTATACAGATGCATCTGGGGAAGGTCTGGGAGCAGTGTTGATGCAGAGAGGACAGGTGATTGCTTATTCATCACGGCAGTTGAGACCGCACGAGCGGAACTACCCCACATATGACTTGGAGTTGGCGGCAGTTGTCTTCGCCTTGAAGATCTGGCGCCACTATCTATATGGGGTGAACTTCGAGCTTTTCACGGATCACAAGAGCCTAAAGTACATCTTAGATCAGAAGGAGTTGAACATGAGACAGCGCAGATGGCTTGAGCTGCTGAAGGATTATGATTGCACGATCTCTTACCATCCCGGTAAGGGAAACGTGGTGGCTGATGCACTTAGCAGGAGAGCGCATGCTGATGGTACGGCGAACTGGCTATACACGTGGGATACGCTTGCAGCTTTGACCGATTGGCATCCTCAGGAGAGCGCATCCATTTCTACCGCCGTGCCTCCACGATACAGCAGCCTTTGGGATCGTATTGTTGAGGGACAGAAGACCGATCCTTGGATTCATGATAGATACATGCGCGCTGTCAAGGACGAATTTGACGACTTTGTTGTGATGGAGTCTATTTTATGGAAGGCAGGACGGGTCGTTGTACCCAATGATGAGCAGCTTCGTAGAGACATTCTCGATGAGGCACACAGTTCACGGTTATCTATCCATCCAGGCAGTACGAAGATGTACCGTGATCTGCGTCGACATTTTTGGTGGGATGGAATGAAGCGCGATGTGGCGTTACATGTTAGCAGATGCATGACCTGTCACATGGTCAAGGCTGAGCACAAGAGACGGCCAGGATTACTGCAGTCTCTCCCCATTTCCGAGTGGAAATGGGAGAGCATTTCTATGGATTTTGTCACAGGATTGCCGAAGACGCCAGGAGGTCATGATTCCATTTGGGTCGTTGTTGATAGGTTGACCAAGTCAGCCCATTTTATACCTGTCAACACGACTTACACTCCATCCAGATTGGCCATGCTCTATGTGCAGAACATTATTAGGCTACATGGTATACCACGAGAGGTGGTGTCTGACAGGGATTCGAGATTTACATCTCATTATTGGCATCAGTTCATGACAGCACTACAGACAGAGCTGAAGATGAGTTCTGCATACCATCCGCAGACTGACGGTCAGAGTGAGCGCACCATTCAGACACTAGAGGATTTGCTCCGCGCTTGCACTTTGGAGTGGAAAGGGTCCTGGAAGGACCATTTGCCTTTGGTGGAATTCACGTACAACAACAGCTATCACTCCAGTATCGGCATGGCACCATTCGAAGCCCTATACGGGCGGAGATGCCTCACGCCTCTCAGTTGGCGTGAGGTAGGTGATCATGCTCTCTATTCCGTAGATCTCCTGGAGGAGACCGCGAGAGCTGTTGATCTTGTGAGACGGAGGCTTCTGACGGCACAGAGCCGCCAGAAGAGTTATGCAGACCGTCGGAGAAGAGATTTGGAATTTCAGGTATCCAATCTTCTTCTCTTCCTTTATTATAAAATTAACTTAACCTCATCATAATGACATTCCTATCAATTATAGGTTGGAGATTGGGTATTTTTGCGAGTATCTCCCATGAAGGGAGTGCAGAGATTCGGTGTTCGTGGCAAGTTGGCGCCACGATATGTTGGACCATTCGAGATTCAGGCTAGAGTGGGGAAGGTTGCTTACCGAGTAGCTCTTCCTCCACATCTTTCAGCTATTCATGATGTTTTTCATATATCCAACCTGAGGAAGTATGTGCACGATCCTCGGCACATCATCAGTTACGAGAATCTCGATGTAGAGCCGGATCTGACTTATGAAGAGAAGCCTGTCCAGATACTTGACCGTGCCGTGAAGAAGCTTCGCAACAAAGAGATTTCATTGGTCAAAGTTTTGTGGCACCGACACGGCGTCAAGGAAGCGACATGGGAGACTGAAGCCGACATGCGGGCACGATACCCGCAGTTATTCTGATGTAATCGTCAAAACAAGCTTTTGTAATTAGACACATTATAAATATATGGCTTGTTTTCTCTTTGAGATTTTTATGGTTCAAAACCCTTTGAAGTTTTTATGACTATATTAAATCCAAACAAGATACCTATTAACCTTGACTCGAGTCTCGAGGACGAGACTCCCTTTGAGGTTTTTATAATTGTAACATCCGGGAATTTGCGTAAACCCGAACTCGTCCAATTTTGGGTCTAATGAACCCAAAAACGTTGTCGGTCAATACTAAACAACCTAAAACGACCAACTGATCATGAATCAAAAGTCGTTCGGACGAAATCGACCAAAAATCGATCACTTTGTATTGCACGCCGTGAAAAGCCGCGACGCAAATTCGGAAACCGCGAAACGAACCGAGACCGTCATTAGATCCGATTCGACGACACGAGACCAACGGAATCGACCGTTCGTAAATCAGAGGTCATATGATATTTTAAATTACAAAATTTAGTCTTAGACAAAAGCCGTATCCGAAAATTTCGGGTATTCGAAACTCAACCGAAAGTATATCAATATTATACTCATATTGATCGTCGTCCTGAGACGATCAAAACGAGATATTATGTGTCAAAATCCGACGCTCGAGGCGCTCGTACGCATGACTTCTAAGTTTTTTTTCACAATATATATATATATAATCTGTACAAAAAACTGACGTTAGGAATTTATTTTATCTTTCCACTTGGAAAAATTGTTTTTTTTCTACCTTTCCACTTGGACTAAGAGTTAGTCCAAGTGTCAAGAAATTAGAACTCCTCCTTGTGTATAAAAAGACTCCTTCTCTAATTTTTCCCAACGAGAGAGAGCTTCCCTAAACCTTTCGTTTCTCTAAATTGTTGCCATTCTTCTCCTTCAATCCACGGCTGAAGGTCCACAACGACTCCACTTCCCTTCTCCATCTCTTTTCAATTCACCTCTAATTCCATCAAAGGGTGCTCTCATTCCAGTCCCTTTCTGTTGGAACTCCCTCTCCATCTCCGGGTTGCACAACAGGTGAAGGAGAGCCACAGCAGGCAACCACCAAATCGCAGAACAGCTGCTACCGTCGTCGGCTCTGTTGTTATTCCTCTCAGGCAGCAGCGATTACTGTGATCTCCTCTAGATCGGTTGCTCCAACAGCAAAAAAAAAATCTGCTCCAAATTCAAACATAAATTGAAGTTAATTTGGGAGCCGATCTTGCATGCATTAGGATTTCAAATTCTGAAGATCTATAGGTACAATCCTAATACCTGTCTTTTGCTGCCATACATATGCAACTTTACCCCTTTTTATACCAATTATGTGGTGTTTACTCCTTTTAAATTCAAATTCAAGTTCCAGATTTTGTCAGATGTTAAATTGAAAATTTTAGTCTTGATATCAATTTCAATTCAAAAACAAAAATCTCCATAAATATTCTCCAATGCAAAGTCTGTGCTACGTACAGATTGTTTTAGGGCAATTGTCAGATTTCTTTCTGTTAATATGTAATTTGATGGGTATATTATCAATTTCAATTATTGATGAATTTATTAATGTATAGGCTTACTAGAACTGTTAAAATTAAGACAAAGCATTAAAGAATTTCATAAAACCTTAGCCTTTTTATTTTGTTTGTTATCTACAAATATATTTATGAGATAGCAGTGGCAATATATTTTTATATAGATTCCTTTTGTAAGCTGAGAAAAAGTGTGATTTTTGATATATTCGAACACAAGGGATTTTCATATATCAAGGAGTTGGTTACTCTCATTCCTTGAAAGTTTCTTATGATCTCATACATATTATTTTACAGAAAGTGATTAATGGTCATATCAGATTTTAACATTTCAAATAAATGTTTTTTATTTAAATCATTTTCTACCACCTGGCAAGAATTTTTATAAATAAATTAAAAATATATATATATATTTCTGATGTCAGGATACCTTGGATTAAAACCCAATTATTAGTCTCTATGTGATTGCCTTCCTGATAATATGCAGTATGGTTATATGTGATTTTTTAAAATTCGAATTAGTGGTTATATTATTATTAGGCTTGTCTTGCTACTGTTATATTCTTTAACTCACGTCATTACATCACTCAAAGGATGCTTATTGTTAAAATTTTTCATCATGCGTCTGTCAATGTCTTATATGAAATACGTCCATACTACGATGCATAGTTCAGGATATGTATATATTTCTGCACGAAGTTTCCTATATCCCAGTCTCATGATATTATTAGTTAGAATTCAGACTTCATATGGTGTCGGATCTACTCTATACATATCATCAAGTTTCTGCAATTCACTAAAATAAATTGAACATACGGATGCAAATAGATATAGATATGGTTATATATGTTTTCATAATCTTGTTTAATTATTTTGAATATATATAGAATACAAATATGAAAACAACATGAGGTCTGCCTACAATCATATCAACATTTAGTTCGAGTGTCACAAACCTATAGAAGAATTTGGAAATAGTATTAGACTATTAATACACTTCCCTTATAAATGATTCCTATCATCATTTGATGAATAAATCTCAATTAACTAATCTGGAGAATAATCTATTGTTTATCTATCACCATTGATAAGTTCGGCAAAACCTGGATCGATAAAGTTAATCACAAAAATCATTATGAAAGGAGAGTACAATCAAGTATGTCAGCTCAGTATGTTGTTGAATCAGTAGAAATAAATGATTAGTGCCGGTCATGGCGACCTTTACACCTGACCGTGCGAGGGCGCGGTGACCCTCAACTGGGCGGAAGAATAGGAAGCCCAGTTAGGGCAGCGGCCGCTTAATGCGCGGGTCTAGGATCCCAGTCTTTTACACGGTTTTTACGCGAGCTCGCAATGTTTTTACGCCTCGTTGGGATCCTGGCTTTAGACCAGTTCCGTTGACCCTGTCTATTAGGATACCCAGGCGGGGGATCCTTGGTTTTCAGTTTTTACGTACGAGCTTGTCCGCCCGTACTAGTCGGGCAGTTTTCTAGAGCGACTTTTCTAGGGAGTCTCTCTCACCCGTCTCAGTGGCGTAGTTGGGGAATAGACCTATCCCTCTATTGGACCGCGCTTCCAATTAGAGGGCGAGACGGAAGAGCCATTTGCAGGCTTCTTCACCGCTTGAGTTACTTCGCCAAACAGACTTGGCGATTCTATATCTAGATCATCCATATCTACATCTACAACATCTGGAGCTATATCTGAAACATTGAAGTTAAGAATTGGAGAAATTATGATCAAAAGACCATTCTCTCTACCCAAGAAATTAAATAAATAGATCTCTACAATCTCAACTTTTCTATTTTTCACTTACCAACATGATCTCTAAAGAAATTGATATATGCATTCATACTCATACACTCATGATTACGCAACTGCTATATAAATATGTTACATATGGGAAATGCTGGGTTCTGGGGGAAATCATTAGAAACGCATTACAAACAAACCCCTTTTTACTTACGCAAGTAGATGTAAATTTTACTGGTACCACCTTTCTACTTGCCTGCTTTTGCACATATTAAATGTCTACTTATTTTTATAAGTTTTTGGGAGGTACCAGCAATGGCTGACGCCTCTTCGTTCCTAACGTGTTTGGCAGGAAAACAACCTGCAGTTTAGTAGCAGCTCAGTAGCTATACATGCTTCCTGGAGACAGAGTATACACTAGATGGTATGAATTACTTGTCTCAGTTTTGTTCAGATAATGATGTAAATGCTATCTCTTTTGTATCACACTTTGGGATATATGTTGTAAAATGGAATATCCTTGTACATGTTGTAAACTGATATGAATATTAATAAAAAAGAATTTTGGTGCCATTTGTCTCTTTTACTTTGTGATTATGTGATGGAAATGAATGCCGTAATTACGCGAAAATTTTTCCCTTCTTTTCTACAACTTCTGCGATCAATGTGAATGAAATATTGCGAAATGCGTCGTAAACGGGTACCCGGATCCTGAGGGGTTCACAGTTTGGTATCAGAGCAGTGGTACCCCGATACGCACATTCGCAGTATTTCAATTCCGATCGCATTAAGTTCTCGAATAGCGACAGTCTTCCGACTTGTCGTGAGTTCGAGAAGGGAAATATGACATTCTTATTCAATAACCACAAATGTCACCAATTTCATTAATTTTCATATTATATCCCAAGAAGAGAAAAGGCATATATTATAAGTATCTTCAAATGGTACTTCTACGACTAATTATGGTTCTCATGCAGAACCATGGCATCCTGACCAGACCAGGAGACTGACTAGCTAGCACACATACTGACTGCTCTTATCAAGCTTTCCATGTTTCATTTGATTCTGCATCGACACATTCTTTCCTTGCTTCGAGGTTGCTTGTTTCTTTAGGCAGAGTCGCAGAGACTCTTTCTTCCTCATATCGCATACGAGGGCCAGGTGGCCAGTTATTTGTCATATCCCTGATAGTCAGGCACTTGCCCGTACTGATTGGCGGTTACGAGATGATCGCAGACTGTCTACTCCTACAGCTTGATGAGTTCGACTTGATTTTAGGCATGGATTGGCTATCCGCTCCTCATGCACTTGTTGATTACTTTAGGAAGACGGTTGTCTTCAGGATTCCCGATCTAACCGAGTTCACTTTCGAGGGTACTACACATGACTCCACCATGGAGTACATTTCAGTATTGCGAGCCCAGCGACTTGTTGACCAGGGTTGCGATTCATATCTTGCTTTTGTTCGGGAGGTGTCTGATCAGGAGCCGATGATACAGGATATACGAGTAGTATCTGAATATCCAGACGTCTTTCCTGATGAGCTACCAGGGCTACCTCCTGAGAGAGAGATCGAGTTCGAGATCACATTATTGCCAGATACACAGCCGATCTCTATGGCACCTTATCGCATGGCACCAGCCGAGTTGAGGGAGCTGAAGGTGCAGTTGCAGGAGTTGCTAGATTTGGGATTCGTGAAGCCAAGCACTTCACCTTGGGGTGCTCCGGTTCTATTTGTCAAGAAGAAGGATGGATCCATGAGACTGTGCATCGATTACCGGCAGCTGAACAAGAGAACGGTGAAAAACCGTTATCCTTTGCCACGCATAGATGATTTGTTTGACCAGCTCCAGGGATCTTCGGTTTTCTCGAAGATCGATCTTCGCTCAAGCTACCATCAGCTGAGAATTCGCGAGTCGGACATTCCGAAGACAGCCTTCAGGACTCGCTATGGACACTACGAGTTTGTGGTGATGCCGTTTGGACTCACCAATGCACCTGCGGCTTTCATGGATATGATGAACCGTATCTTCCGTCCATACTTGGACAAGTTTATAGTGGTGTTCATCGATGATGTGCTCATCTATTCACGGAATGAATGGGATCATGCGATTGATCTACGGACTGTCCTGGATACATTGCGGGAGCACAAGTTATATGCCAAGGTGAGCAAGTGTGAGTTCTGGTTATCCCAGGTCTCATTTCTCGGGCATATCATTTCTGGAGCAGGCATTGCAGTTGATCCTGTTAAGATAGATGCAGTTATGTCTTGGGAGCAGCCCAAGACTGTCACGCAGATTCGGAGCTTCCTTGGGCTAGCAGGTTATTACAGACGCTTCGTCAGCGGATTTTCACGCATTGTTCGCCCTCTGACACGACTGACGCAGAAGGGAGTTCCATTCATTTGGGACGATTCATACAGATCATCAGCCAATGTACTCATCGGTTTACATTCCTCCCGCAATGATGATCCCTGCACATGCACACTATCCGACCCATCATTAGTAATAACATCTGAACATACCTGAGGCGTGCTGGATGATTGACGTGCAGCATGAGCAGGTCTTGACCGACGTGTATAATATTTAGGTAATGGCGAGACAGGTGGTTGTCGTGGTGGTGGCGGGAGTGGTGGCGGTGGTGGGGATGATATTGGCGTGTTAACGAGGATGGGGATGGATGTTGGTGGACTCAGAATAGGAGGAGGAACATAAACCTCGTCATTAGATGTAGATGAGGCCAACCTGTCACCTGCAGGTGAGAAGTACATAACATACTAAAAAATGTAACATCAGAACTGACAAAGTATTTCATGTTTACGGGATCATAACAACGGTATCCCTTCTGAGTTCGAGAGTAACCCACAAAGACACACTTGACAGTTCTAGGTGAGAGCTTGTCAAGTCCAGGAGACAACTGGTCAACAAAAGCAACAGCACCAAAAACACGAGGGGTAAGAGAGAATAATTCCTTGTCGGGAAAAACAACAGAAAGAGGATTTTCTCACCAAGTACCGAGGACTGCATCTCCCAAAAAGAAATGGGTGCACAACTCTGGATAAGCAGAGTTCGAGTAATATCAAGAAGATGACGATGTTTTCTCTCTGCGACTCCATTTTGTTGAGATGTGTAAGCACATGTGGTTTGATGAATAATACCTCTTGACGAAAAGAAATGTGAGAGAGAACGAGTGCAAAATTCCAAAGCATTGTCCGTACAAACATATTTGACAAGAGAGGAAAAAACATTTTGCACTTCAATTATAAGATTTCTAATAACAACCCCTGCTTTGGATTTATTCTTTAATAGAAATACCCATGACAAACGAGAGAAATCATCAACGACTACAAGATAAAACATGTGTCCCTGGTGATCAGGAACACGACTCGGACCCCAAATATCAACATGAAATAATTCAAAAGGGGAGCTACTACTCCGACACTAATGACTAGGGAAGCTAGCTCGATGGTGCTTTCCCAACTGACAGGCTTCACACCGGAAGGAAGAACTCGGAAGAATCTGAGGCAAGAGATGACGCATCTTCTAAAGCGGGAGGTGACCAAAACGTAGATGCCACGTATACGGAGAGACCGATCCGACTGAATGAGAGGAGACGTCAGCATAAGAAATCCAGACCAGACGATAAAGACCATCCAGCTCAGAGCCACAGCTAATCACCATGCCCTTTAGGATGTCCTGAAATATAAGAGAAGATGGGTCAAATATAGCGCGACAGTGCAAATCCTTTGTAAACTGACTAATAGAAAGTAAGTTCATCGAAAAAACAAGGGCATGTAAAACATTCTGTAGATGCATGGAAGGCGACAAAGTAATCTCCATTGTCCAATAATGGGTAAATGAGTCCCATCAGCTATTACCACTGACCGTTCTGGTGGAATCTCCTTGTATGACACGAGTCTATCTCTGTCGCGGCAAAGATGATGTGTTGCACCAGAGTCCATAATCCAATCTGAGACATCTGAACTGACATGATGAAAAAGCACAAGCACTACCTGAGGTGCTAGTAGAGGCAGAAGTACTGGCAGACGCAAAAGCAGCAATATCCGAAGGACCGCCTGCGAAATCTGTAGATACAGGAGGCATAATATCTCGCAACCAGCTCATCGAACCTCTGATCCGAAGCAGATGCCGACGGAGATGCAGCATGCTCGGTTACTCGCGCCGAGGCTGGAAACCCATGCTTAGAATAGCATGTATCCTCAGGATGGCATGTACGATGACAAAAGGTGCATGGCTGGCGAAAACGACCGCCCCGACCACGAGGTCCACGACCACGAAATAAAGACAGGCCACCTCTCCATATGGAAGCAGCCATCGCTGATGGTGGAGTAGAAGCACTGGACGAGACAGAGATGCGGCTAAGCCTCCGGTAGACTTCCTCCATATGAGGAATGGTAGCATCTGCAAGTATCTGTGATCGTGCATCATCATATTCAGGATCAAGGGCCGCAAGCAGGACCCCCACCATGGTAGCATTCCTAAATGTCTTCTACTGCTCGGGAGTGGCCGTGAGAGGAATAGTACTGTAAAGTTTCTCAAACATCCCCTGTAGCGATGTATACAAGGAGTGAAGTGGCCGCCCATTCTGCTTCATTGTAAATATGTCGTGCTAGAGTTGTAACATCTTGGTTTCATTGCGCACCTACGAATATGCTGCCGCCAGTATGTCCCACATCACCTTAGCGGTGGGCTGATGGAGAACATCATTGGCAATCTCCATTGGTAATGTGCCAGAAAGCCAGACCTTGGCATACGAATCATCAGCCTCCCAGGAGACATAAATCGCAGTCTTCTCTGTCGGCTCTTCCTTGTTAAGAATGTGCTTCTTACCGTTCGACTTCATGAGGCTCATGAACTGCATCGCCCAGAGCTCATAGTTCGTCCCATCCATCTTGACTATTGATGCAGGACCTTTGAACGCGCCTATGAAGGGCATATCAACCTTGTTTTCTGACATATCGTCGGAAATGAAGAACTAGGATTTGTAGACCAAAAGACGAGTATTTACATAAACTTCATAGGATTGAGTGCATATGTAGACTTTACACACTCAAATCCATTTAGATGGCGAAGGTGGCGGGGGCCGGCTAGGGCAGGGGCTGGCTGGGGTAGGTCGGCTGGGGAAGGCCGGGAAGGGACGGCGCCAGGATGGGATAGGAGGGTGGCGGTGCCGGGGAGGGGGCGGGAAGGCGGCAAGGTGGCGAGGAGGGGGCTACGGCGGGCGGCTGTGCCGGGGAGAAAGGGGGGCGGCAGGAAGGGGTTTAGGGTTTTGGCTTTGATACCATGTTGGTGGAAAGAGTCATTATGTTATTCCATA
This sequence comes from Ottelia alismoides, assembly GCA_037367405.1. Taxonomy (NCBI): domain Eukaryota; kingdom Viridiplantae; phylum Streptophyta; class Magnoliopsida; order Alismatales; family Hydrocharitaceae; genus Ottelia; species Ottelia alismoides. Next base: position 326,964 of record JAZKJV010000242.1, on the reverse strand, counting down.
GAACCCTAGGCTCTCTTATATAGAGAGAACCCATGGGTAAATTACATAAGAAGCTGCCAAGAAAATAAAAATAGCGTAAACGATACACCGACTACATAATTATCTGTACAAGGTCTACGAATATACACACGGGGAAAAGTTCGTACCATAGGAAACATAGTATGAATAAGAGGTAGAGGTGGAATATAAACCTTCCCATTAAACTCAGAACGTGTCATGTCATCTGTAGGAGAAAAATACATGAGAAACTCAAAGAATATGATGTATGCAACATAGTACTTCTTCCTGAGAGGATAAGCATCGCTACACTTTTTAGGTTCGAGAATAGCCAACAAAGAAGCATTTGACATATCAGAAGAGAGTTAGTCAGGTTTAGGAGTGAAGTGATTGACAAAAGCCACAACCAAAGACGGGAGAAGTTAGAGTCTTAGAGAGAACTGGTCCTTTTCAAGAAATGCAATCGAATAAGGAACTGTAGAGATATATCAATGTTCTCTGTACCTTTTCTTTATTTTATTTCTTTATATCTGTTTTATGTAATTTACCCATAGGTCTCTCCTCTATATAAGAGAGCCTAAGATTTCCAGGAATAAACAACGTTTTCATTTTTCCCAACATGGTATCAGAGCGGTGATCCTAAACCAAAGCTCTCGTACCCTAAACCATGGAAGGACATATCGATATCGATATCGTTTCGATATCGTGTCGATATCGATATATCGGCGATATATCGCCGATATATCGCCGATATATCGCTATATCTAGGAATCTTTCTGAAGAAAATGCCTGAAATAGGATATATCGATATATCGATTTCGATATCGGTCCCATGTCGATATGGATATATCGCCGATATATCGGGATACGGCCTTCCATGCCCTAAACCTAGCCACACCCATCGCCCCTCTCTTCCTCCTTTAGGTGCCACTGTCGTCGCTCACCTCTCTCTCTCGGCAAGCAACCGACGTCGGTCTCCTCCCGCCGAGCCGCCTAGCCGTTGCAGCCACCAAGCCGACCTCTTTATCGTCGTCGGCCACAGCTGCCACCGGTCCACGGCTTCCTCTGTGTGTATCGAGGTTCGCTTGGATTGAAGGATTTGGTTGAATAAGTATACATATGCAATCAAATCCTCATATGTCTGTGTAGATACATGTCTATTGGTCTAAAAAACCCTATTTTTGTCATCCGGTAAGATGTCAGAGAGAAAGGTCGATATCCTAGCCATAGGTGCTTTCAGAGGTCCAGCGTTGATTGTCAAGATGGACGAGACGAACTACGAGCTCTGCCATGCAGTTCATGAGCCTTATGAAGTCGAGGGGTAAAAACATTTTCTTATCAAGGAAGAGACGGTTGAGAAAACGGGGGTAAATGTATCATGGGAGGTTGATGATGTGTATGCTAAGGTTTGGCTTTCTGGGACATTGACGATAGAGATCGCCAATGATGTGTCACATCAACCCACCGTCAAGGCGATGTAGGACATCCTCGCAACCACTTACTCTCAGGCGAGGAATGAGACAGATTCTGCAACTTTAACATGATATCTTTACCATCAAGCAGAACGGACGTCCACTTCACTCTTTGTATACATTCCTGCGAGGGATGTTTGAGAAGCTCCACAGCTTTATGCCACTGACGTCTACTCCTGAACAACAGAAGACATATCGGAATGCCACCATGGTTGGTGTATTCCTAACAGCTCTTGATCTGAGTGTGAGGCTGCTCATTCCCAGATTTTAGCGGATGCCACTATTCCTCCTATGGAGGAAGCGTTTTGCCGACTCAGCAGGATTATTGTTTCTTCAACTACCTCTAGTCAGATCTCTTTGGTGATGACAGCCTCCCAAGGTAGAGGAGACTCTCATTTCTGTGGATGTGGACCTCATGGTAGAGGAGGTCGTATTCGTCAGCCCTACACTTACTGTCATCATTCGGGACATATAGAGGATACATGCTACTCAAAGCATGGTTTTCCTACCTCGGCCCAAGTAGCGGCTCAGGTTGAGTCTCAGGCTGCTCCTACTTCAGATCAGAGGTTTGATGATCTCGTAGCCAGACTAAGGGATATTATGCCTCCTGCTTCTTCACCATCTTTAGGAGGCCAGACATATGTAGCAGTCTCTGCTTCTGCCAGTACCTCTGCCACTGCTAACACATCATGTAGCACCTATGCTTTTACCTCATATCATGAATCTGATATTAGAGAGTGGATAATGGACTCTGGAATGATACATCATTTATGTGGAGACAGAGATCAGCTTGTAGCAAATAGACATGTTCCTCCAGGGAGAATCGTTGTGATAGTTGATGGGACTCATTCCCGGATCACAGGACAGGGGGATATCAGTTTGACGCCCTCAATGCATTTGTAGAATGTACTACATGCTTCTGATTTTCTATGAATTTGTTATCTATTAGTTAGATAATGAAGGATTTGCATTGTTGGCTATTTTTGACCCATCATCTCTTGTTTTTCATGGCATTATTACGGGCAGGGTGATTGTTTGTGGTCGTGAGCAGGGTGGTCTTTATCGCCTGGTTTGAACTCCCTATGTAGATCTCTCCTCTCACTAACCAGGACCGGTCTCTCCCTTCACTTGGCACTTGCGTTTTGGTTACCTCCCTCTCCAGAAGATGTGTCATATTTTGCCGCAGATTTCACCGGGTTCATCCTTCCAGTGCGAGGTGTGTCAGTTGGGACAGCATCATCGTTATGCTTTTCCTAGTCGTCAGAATCAGAGCAGCAGTTTCCTTTTTGAGTTATTTCATGTTGATATTTGGGGCCCAAGTCGTGTTCCTGATCACCAGGGACACATGTTTTATCTTGTTGTTGTTGACGATTTTTCTCGTCTATCATGGGTCTTTTTATTGAAGAATAAATCTGAAGCAGGGGATGTGATCAAAACCTTTATTAATGAAGTACATAATGTTTTTTCTTTCTCAATGAAATATGTGAGAACTGATAATGCTTTGGAATTTTTCACTCGTGTTCTATCATATTTCTTTTCATCCCATGGTATTATTCATCAAACAACTCGTGCTTACACGTCTCAACAAAATGGTGTTGTAGAGAGAAATCATCGTCATTTACTTGATGTCACTCGGACTCTTCTCATTCAGAGTCGTGCCCCACATTCGTTTTGGGGTGATGCAGTTCTTGTGAACCCCTCAGGATCCGGGTACCCGTTAATCACACACTCGCACTATTATTCACATGAGATCGCATGAAGTTGCAGAAAAGTAGGGAAAATTTTTCGCGCGGTTAATTATCCACATGACATTCACATTCATAACATAACCACAAGATCACAGAGAGACAAATGACATCAAAATTCCTTTTCATTAATATTCATATCCATTTACAACTTGCACAAGCATCTTTCATATTACAACATATATCCCAAGTGATACAAAAGAGATAGCATTTACATTACCAACTAAACAAAAACTGAGACAAAATACTTCATACCGTCTGGTGTATACTCTGTCTCCAGGAAGCATGTATAGCTACAGATCAGCAGGCCTCTTGCCTGCCATTTGTGCAAGGAAGAAGAGGAGTCACAAAGTGAATACAAACTCGTAGTTTGAAATAAATCATAAGTAATTTAATGTGCAAAAGAGAGCAAGTAGAAAGGTGGAAAGTAAAGTCTACATCTACTTGCGTAAGTAAAAAGGTTTTTCAGACTACTTGTAAACATCTCAAATGTTTGTCCCATAACCCAGCATTTCCCATATGTAACATATTTATATAGCAGTTGCGTATTCATGAGTGTATGAGTGTGAATGCATATATCATTTTCTTCAGAGATCATGTTGGTGAGTGAAAAATGGAAAAGTTGAGATTGTAAAGATCTATTAATTTATTTAAATTCTTGGGTAGAGAGAATAGTCTTTTGATCATAACTTCTCCAGTTCTTAACTTCAATGTTTCAGATATAACTCCAGATGTTGTAGATGTAGATATGGATGATCTAGATATAGAATCGCCAAGTCTGTTGGCGAAGTAACTCAAGCGGTGAAGAAGCCTACAAATGGCTCTTCCGTCTCGCCCTCTAATTAGAAGCGCGGTCCAATAGAGGGATAGGTCTATTCCCAAACTACGCCACTGAGACGGGTGAGAGAGACTCCCTAGAAAAGTCACTCTAGAAACCTGCCTGACTAGTACAGGCGAACGAGCTCGTACGTAAAACTGAAAAACCGAGGATCCCCCGCCTGGGAGTCCTAAAACAGAGGGTCAGCGAAACTGGTCTAAAGTCGGGATCCCAACGAGGCGTAAAAATACTGCGAGCTCGCGTAAAACCGTAAAAGAACTGGGATCCTAGACCCGCGCACTTAGCGGCCGCTGCCCGAACTGGGCTTCCTATCTTCCGCCCAGTTGAGGGTCACCGCACCCTCGCACGGTCAGGTGTAAGGTTCCCCCTGACCGGCACTAATAGATATTAAACATCACTAATTGGCCATCATTCTTACTTTCTTGACTTCTCAATTCTCTCAATTTCTTCTGTGATTAACCTTTCAGAACCTTAGGTATTTGATTCCCAACTTATCATTTGATTATACTTATGGATCAAATCATAGAGCTACTATTCATAATGATCTTGGAAATCATTTGATGTCTTTATAAAAGAAGAGTGTTGAGATTCTAATAATTGTATTCCATTTTTTTTTATTTCCCTAATCTTTTCTTTTAATCATGAAAACTATCCCCTATTTAGTGATATGACATTGATGGAATTTAATGCAAGTTAATTACTATGTGGACCTTATAATGTGCTCTAGCCACATACTAACAGTTGGACGACCACTTATCTTACTACTACTATAGCCATAGAGGAATTTTGAGCAGCTACAGATTATTTCTTTTGCGACTACAGGAGCTACTGACTACAACATTATCTATTTATACCAATTTTCTGGAAAAATGCTAGTAGTCATAGGGATTTGATTTGATACTGATTTGATTTTGGAAGGAATGGCATTCTAATTGATTGGTTATAGAGATATTATCCACGGAAAAATGCTAGTAGTCATAGGGATTTGATTTGATACTGATTTGATTTTGGAAGGAATGACATTTTAATTGATTGGTTATAGAGATATTATCCACGGCTTATAGTACTGCATATGCCGAGAATAATACTTCACTTTGACCCAAAATATTCAGAAATAACATTTCCAGAATCTGAAATTAGATTCCCAAAAACCTGTATATATATAGCATATATATAGTACAGTATTTAACGTTTCCAGACTTTATAATTGAATTCTAAAAGAAAATATACAGTACTTGTATATTTGAGTTTTCATCTAACAGAATAGTCACGCCTAAATTATGTGATTATAAGGAAATAATATTCGTACTATTAATCCACAGCAATACGTATTCAATAGGGGAATCATCAAACCATGATCTTCCAAATTATATATATATATATATTCAACTCACCCCATTTTTTTAACCCCCAGGGAATTAAACCAAAAGTTTCCATTTTTTTATAGTCAGGAAGTGCATCACTGCACCTAGACCCAAATTATCTAATATTTCTTTATTTAAAAAGGATCTGCAAACTCCCCCAAATTCCCATGACATTCTTACTCTAAAGAAAAGCATCCCTAAAAATCGAAAGATAAAATAGAACTCATGACATAGTAGCAATTAGAGAAAAACTTGTACAGGGATGGCAGCAAAAGATGGGGGAAGGGATGTACATGAATGGCAGCAAAGAAGGGGTAGGGATTGTACATGCATGTCATCAAAAGTGGAGTTTAATGATACATGTAAGGCAGCAAAAGAAAGGAAGAGGATTGTACCTATTTTAGGTTTAATTTTTGAAGAAAATGGACTGCTCTTGCATGCACAATAGCAAGGGTACAACAACTCCTTCTGTTGTTGAGGATCCAGAATTTCAACGGCAGCAATTTGTAGGCCTTCCGAGTTGAAATTGGAAGCTGCAGCTCTTGAATAGCAGCAACAGAAGCTGCTAACTTTGGCCACGGAAGTTGAGTTTTGAAGAAGGAAGCAGCAGGAAAGGGTTGGGGATTTTTGGAATAACGAAAGAGGATTAGGGGGAGTTCCTCTCGGTGGAGATTTGAAGGGCTTTGGGAATTTAGGATATACATATATATAGGGAACTAATAAACTTGTTATTGACAAGTGGAGTGGAAAGGTGTGTGTTGTTAAGTAAATAGAGCCAAGTGGACTGTTGTTTTGGAAACAACAATTGATAAAAAAAATTTTAACGAAAGACTGTATAGCCAGGTTGATTTGATTTTTTTTTATTTTTTTACAACTCTTTCTTTATTTGAGAAAAACTTAAAATTGACCGTACTTACGCTACGGGCTTCGGATTTCGACGCGAATTATCTCGAATTGACCGTCTCTGAACAACGATCAATATGAGTATAATATTGTTATACTTTCGGTTGGGTTTTGAATACCCGAAATTTTCGGATACGATTTTTTTAAGATTAAATTTTGTGAATTTAAAATATCAAACGACCTCCGATTGGCGAACGGTCAATTTCGTTGGTCTTGTTTCGTCGAATCGGATCTAATGACGGTCTTGATTTGTTTCGCGGTTTCCGAATTTGGATCGAGGTTTTTTTTTCATGGCACGCATTACGATGCGACTGATTTTTGGTCGATTTCTCCTGAACGACTTTTGATTCACGATCAATTGATCGTTTTATGTTATCTAATATTGTCAGATAGCTTTATTGGGTTAATCGGACGCTAATCGGGTCGGTTTCGGGTTTGGCGGATTTCGGATGTTAAAATTTTTTCACGGCACGCATTACGATGCGACCGATTTTTGGTCGATTTCTCCCGAACGACTTTTGATTCATGATCAATTGATCGTTTTATGTTATCTAATAATGTCAGATAACTTTATTGGGTTAATCAGACGCTAATCAGGTCGGTTTCGGGTTTGGCGGATTTCGGATGTTACAGTTCTTACGACATGTTATCTGGTAAATCGCATGCCCTCATCTTTTTTGGGTGAGAAAATTCCTTTCTCCATGACATTCCCGGAGAATGAGTTGTTCTCACTTACTCGTATTTTTGGCCGTGTGGCCTTCGTCCACCAGCTCTCTCCAGGTCTTGACAAGCTTTCTCCTAGAGTTGTCAAATATGTGTTTGTTGGGTACTACAGGATTCAGAAGTGATATTGTGCTATGATTCATTGCGCAGGAAATATTATAATAGCATTGATGTCACATTTTTTTAATCTGTGATGTATTTCTCCCCTACATGTGACATGTTAGCTTCATCAAACTCTGATTATGAAGTTTATATGCCACCTCCTCCTACGAGCCCGTAAGCGCCTCCATATGTGCCTGTTGTGTCGCCGCCACCTTCTTCGCTGCCACCACCTCCTCCGCCTCCTTCTACAGAGTCACATGTGCCCATTGTTCCACCATTGCCAAAATGCTAATACCCATCGGCATGTTTCTGCTCATGGTCATCGCTCCTCATCAAGCACGCCTCGGGTTTGTTCAGATTATAGTGTTTCTAACGATGGGACTAGAGAAGTATATGTGCAGGAACCATTGCAGGAGTTTAGCTCACGGATGGAGGAGGTTCTCAATGACCACAATATACCCATTGCAGTTCAGAAGCAAAAGCATACATGCACTTCATATCCTCTTGCTTTACAGTTCTCCTTTGATCGTCTGACAAGGGACTTCCAGAGATTTGTTGTTGCTCTATCTGTCGTGGAAATTCCATGAAATTAACAGGAGGCCTTGAAAGATAGTCGTTGGCATTTAGCTATGGAAGAAGAGATGGTTGCACTGCAGTCACGCGGTACCTGAAGCTTGGTATCTGTTGTCAGTTGCAAATGGGTTTTTACTGTTAAACATCATACAGATGGGAGTCTTGATCGCTATACGGCAAGATTGGTGGCATGAGGATTTACTCAGACTTGTGGCATGGATTATCTGGACACGTTCTCTCATGTTTCTCGTTACTCAACTCTATGTGTCCTTTCAGTTGTTGTGGTACGTGACTAGCCTTTGTATCAGCTAGACGTTAAGAATGTGTTTTTGTATGGAGATCTACAGGAGGAAGTCTATATGCAGCAGCCTCCGAGGTTTGATGCTGAGGGGAGTATCAACAGGTTTGTAGACTCCATAAAGCAATATATGGCCTTAAGCAAAGTCCAAGGGCATGGTTTCAGAAGCTCTCGATCTGATTGAAAGGCAGGGGTTCAAGAGGTCAAATACAAATCATTCATTGTTTGTGCAGAGAACACCCAGAGGCAAGGCCTTAAATGTCGGTTTCGGTCACCATTTCGGTATCGACCAAAACAGAATTTCGATGGAATTTCGGTGGAATTTCGACCGAAATTTCGGTCATTTCGGTCATTTTTTGTACTAGGGCCCTCATATTTCGGTCATTTCGGTCATTTCGGTCGAATTTCGGTTTCGACTGGATATCGATATTCGACAGAAATTCGACCGAATTTCGCTGAAATTTGAGGCCATGCCCAGAGGTACTATTTCCATCATGGTATATGTTGATGATATACTTGTTACAACAGATGATGTGTAGAGGAGAAAGAAGGCAAAAGAATTTCGGTCAGTTTGTTACTAAGAATCTTGGCACCCTGGGTATTTCTTAGAGTTAGAGTTTGCTAGGAATGTGCAGGGTCTTGTGATGACCCAAAGGAAATATGTTACAGGCATGCTTGTTGAGAGGGACATGATTGGGTATCGACCTTCTACTACTCCAATGGATCCTAGCATGAAGTTATGTGATGATACAGAAAGATTGACAGGAGGAGATATAGAGAGTTGGTGGGAAAGCTTCTTTATGTTACTATCACTAGACCTGATATCTCTTTTGCAGTGAGTCGGGTGAGTCAGTTCATGGAGCAGCCCCGACAGATAGACTTTTTTATGGAAAAGAGGGTGAACTCCCGAGTTGGGAGTCACCACAAAAGAAATTATACTTATATACTAAGGGAAAATGCATGATATATTACATTAACTCCCAAAAGCTCGTAAGAGCTCCACAATGAGTCACCACATTTTCTGAATAAAATCTCTGATTCTTAAAAGTAAGATCATTTCTTGCCGACCATAAGGCTCGGAGCACCGCAAACGGCTTAACAACGTCGTCAGAGGAGTTGCTTCCTACCTTCCTTATCGAATCCCAGAAGCCCATTACGTCGTCAGCCACCACCCAAGAGAACGCCAGCTCCCTCCACACCTTGGACGAAGCCACAATGTTCCCCACATGTAACACAAGTCGAGTCCTGAAGACCAAAAATGTTGCCCTCCTCTCTTTGACCAAGAGTCCATCTTTCCCAAGGCACCAGAGGAAGATTTTTATCTTGTTTGGGATCTTGCTTGCCCAAACGATCTTCATATCCTGACACAAGTCCCTTTCTTGTACCTCCCCGTCACTTCTAAGATCTCCATATACATTTTTGACCGAAAATCTACTTTCTGTCCATTCATAGTGATCCCCACACAAAGAGAAACCTTATGGGGAAGGGGTCTCCAACTGCAAGCATGCCAAATCCTCCCTCCTAGCTGAGAGGACCGTAGCAAAAGGCGACATCCACTCCCCTGCATGTGCCACGGTTTGCAAGTCGACATCCTTCATTGTCGCTACCGCAAAAAGTCTCAAAAACCGCCTCTCTAGGGTGCCATCTCTCGTCCAGTCATCCCTCCAAAATCGAAAACCCTGCCCATCTCCCACCTTAAGCAACAGCTTATGTGTAACAAGAGGCAGAACTTCACGCACCCCCTGCCGTAGAGGTGACTCAAAGTGAAACGCCCCTGCCACCAAGCCAACTTTCACACCATAAATTTCTTGCAGCAATCTTGTAACTAGATCCTCCGCCAACGCCCTGTCCATGCAAGCCACATCATGAATCCCCAAGCCCCCTGATCTCGAGCTCTAGTAACCTCCTCCCAGCTCATCAGATGCAGACCCGACCTCTGTTGCTTCCCGTCCGACCAGAAAAATCTTCTCATCAACTTTTCTATCTTCTTTCTAACCCCTATCGGCATCAACTTGGTCGAGATAAAGAAAAAGGGGATGACCGACAATACATGCTACAGCAGCACTAGCTTCTCACCCCTAGATAGTGTCAACAACTTTCCAACCTGCCAACCTCAGCTCCATCCTCTGAATCACTACGACCCAATCCGACTTTCTGAGCTTGCCCGCCACCAACGGAAGGCCAAGATAGGTAATCGGTAGGTTTCCCAATGGATAACCAAGCACCTCCGCAATCTTGCCCCTTTCTTCCTCCTGAAACCCAAAAGTGATTACCACCGATTTCTGCAAGTTTATCCTCATCCCGGAGAGGCTGCCAAAGATGCCCAATACTTGAGTCGCTCTACTGCTCATCTCATCAGAGCCACCAAGAAAGAGAATCGTGTCATCAATGTACTGTAGCAACGGTACCGAGATGTTACCAGGACGAAAGCCCTCGCGCCAACCTCCCTTCCCAACAGGTACACATGAATGCTATATATATATGATATTGAGGTATCTTCTTAAATCTTCTCCAACTTCAGGAAAGGAGCAACTCTTTATGTTTCTGCATGTGCTGATGCTGACTATGTAGGGTGTCCTAAGGACGGGAAGTCTACTTCGGGCTTTGTTGTGTTCATTGGCAGTTATCTTGCATCTTGGAAAAGCAAGAAACAAACGATTGTGGCTAGGTCAAGAGTTGAATCTGAGTATAAGGCCATGATACAAGCAAGCACAGAAATGATGTAGGTTCGAGCAGTACTAGCATATTTGCATATAGATGTACCTCTACCCATGCAGTTACAATGTGATAATCATGTTGCCTTACTTATTGCAAACAATCCTACATTCCATGAAAGAACGAAGCATATTGAGGTAGACCGTCATTATACTAGAAACATGATTCAGAAGGGCTTGATTTCTATCTCTCATGTTTGTTCAGGAGATCAAACGGCAGATATCTTTACCAAGGCTTTGCTCAGAGGATCATTTCAGAAGTGTTCTTCCAAGCTGAGCATGATTGACATCTATGCTCCATCTTGAGGGGAGTGTAGAGATATATCTATGTTCTCTGTACCTTTTTTTATTTTATTTCTTTATATATGTCTTATGTAATTTACTCATAGGTCTCTCCTCTATATAAGAGAGCCTAAAGTTCACAAGAATAAACAACGTTTTTATTTTTCCCAACAGAACATTCTCTTCTAACATGGAAGACAGCATATGGTTGATGAGATAGCAAACATTGCAAACAGCATTTCCCATGTAGGAGTGAGGAGTATGACTTTGTATCAAAGGACTCCCAATAACATTTAAGAGATGATTGTGTTCGTGCTCAGATCCACCATTCTACTAGGAAGTGTAGGCACATGACGTTTAATGAAGGATCACAAGATATTTGAAAAACAGAGATAACTGACTAGTACACAATTACAAAGCATTATCAGAGTGAACATATTTGACAATAGCAAAAATATTCTTTATTTAATTTATAATAATTTCCATAATAGATCCAGCCTCTGATTTATTTTTCATCAAAAGTCCCAAAAAATCGGGAAAAACATCAACTACAACTAAAAAAACATGTGCCATTGAGGATCAGGGACACGTTTGGGACCCCAATTATCAAAATACAACTCGAATAAAGTACGGTTATGATCCGATGAAAAACAGATACAATTATGCTTCTAAAGCTGGCAAGCCTCACACTGAACCATCCACCTTTATATGTCAATGAAGAAATCAGAGGCAACATCTGGATCAAAAACTTTGCAAATAAAATCGCGTGAGTATATCCTGAAACACAAGAGAAGGGTCAAAATGGCATGGTAATTCATATCTTAGGAAAATTTTTGACGCTTAAAAAAGAGGGATACACTCGATGGTGTTCACCCCAATGTATTAAAAGAAAAAGTAAAGAGTAAATACAAAGAAGAAGAAAATGTCAAACCAGGTACAAAACCCGAGGGGGCAGCCGAGATCGATTACCCCCCGCACGAACCAAAACCTGGTCTACCCAGAAGACCAATCATCCACAAAACGCGTTGCCAGAATAGAAATATTTTCCCTGTAGAAGCACTGGCCTTTGAATAGGGCTTCATTCCTCCCCAACCAGATGCTCCATAATCGAGCAATCGGATCCAGCAAGTCCCTCCTAGCCCTGCCCCTGGAAGTCGCCAAGCAGTCATAGAAGGAAGCAAAGCTCACTGTATTGATCCAGCCAAGGTCATCCCAAAGTTCACGAACATGCCCACACGCGAAGAACAGGTGATCGATGGTTTCCCGCTCCGTGTCACACAGCCCGCAATTGGGCCCAACATTGGGAAAGAATGTTGCACAACGATCGCGAGTTAAGAGTCTAACTATACAAAGAAGCCACAGGAAAATGCCAATGCGCTCAGGTAGCTTGAGCCCCCAAAAGATTCTACAATCCCGCACAAGAACAGCGTCGTCACCCGAAGAGGTAGGAACAAGAGCAAAGTAAGCCTTTCTAGTAGAAAAGGAACCATCCTTCCAAGCCCAATGGTCGCGGCCGTCAGTGGGCTTGATAACATCCGCAAGTGTAGCTGTCAACTAGATGAAATCGTCCAATCTCTGATCCGATAAATTGGCGCTAAACCTAGGGCACCAGCAGCCCTCGTCCCAACAAGAGGCCACGGAAGCCTCTTTATCATCCACCAAAGCATACAAACGAGGGTACACATCCTTGAGAGCACCCGTACCCGACCATTCATCGGTCCAAAACCGAAAAGAGTTCCCCTTGCCCAACACTGGTTTGAAAAGGGAGCGGTTACGATTAAAAACAGTCAAGACCCCACGCCAAAAAGTAGAAATTTGATCGTAGGAGCTCCCCCAAGAAACAGTCATCACCTCCCCCCCCCCAACGTCTCCCTCAGGATATTCAGCATGAAATTATCGTCATTACTCCAAACCCGAGCAGCCCATTTTAACAGAAGGGCATCATTAACCGCATCCAACCGCCTCACGCCCAAGCCCCCCTCCCGCTTGGGCCTCGTAACATCACCCCACCCCACCAAGTGCATCCCCCTTCTCCCCTCCCCCTTCCTTCCCCATAAGAAACCCCGCATACATTTCTCCAAACGCACCCAAGTCCCCTTAGGCATACCACGTACCGATAAGAAGTAAGTTGGGATAGCGGATAACACGGCTCTGAGAAGCACCAGCCGCCTGCCCCTGGACAAAAGAGCCGCACGCCAGCCGGTGAGACGAGCCTCCATCTTTTCCACCACCACCTTCCAATCGCGAACCCGAGCGCGGCCCACAGCCAAAGGCAGGCCAAGGTAATCTAGGGGAAGCCCACCGGGGGAGGAGCCCAGCAACCGGCCGCACTCCAAGACCTCCGCCTGCGGCATAGCGAATGGAACCACCTTGGACTTAGTCCCGTTAATCATTAGGCCCGAGATCTCGTTGAAAAGTTGAAGGGTAGTAGCCATACTGGAGACCTTGGAAGGACCACCCTCGATAAAGCAAATGGTGTCGTCCGCGAATTGTAAAATAGGAACATGAAAATCCTCAATAGAGCAACCACGGGTAAGGCCCGCCGCAGCCACACCATCAATCATTCAAGGCAAGACGTCAACTGCCAACACAAATAGGAGGGGAGCGAGAGGACAGCCCTGACGCACCCCCCTCCTAGGCTGAAAGAGGCCCCCGACCGGGCAGCCATTGAGAAGAACGGAAAGGGAGACCGTGGACACACAGCGCCGCACCCAAGAGATCCAAGCCTCCGGAAATCCCCTCTGCCTCAGAACCGACCACAGGTTGCGCCAATAAGGCAGTCATAAGCCTTAGCAAAGTCGATTTTCCAAAGGATCCCCTTCGTAGAGGTCTTCCTCCAAGCCTCGATCACCTCGGAAGCCACCGCAAAGCAATCGGTAATATGCCTCCCCCGAACGAAGGCAGCCTGTGAAGGCGAAATCAACGAATCGAGAAGGGGAGCCATCCTCTTGGCCAAAACCTTAGCAATTATTAAGTATATCCCATTGGAGATAGAGATTGGACGATAGTCCTCAATGCGATTTGCCGAGTGGGATTTAGGAATCAGAACAATAAGAGCCCTGTTAATTTTGTCAAAGCCACGGTTACCATCACAGAATTCACGGGCCACCATTAGAACGTCATCAGCAACCATCTCCCAGAAGTCGCGGTAGAAAGCCACCGGGAACCCATCAGGCCCCGGGGAGGCGTCCGCGTTGAGGTCCCATACAGCCTCCTTGAGCTCACCCAAAGAGAACGGTCGAATCAGGGCCTCCGCATCCGACGCAAGGAGAGAGGGAGCCCCCCGGTCAGCCCATCGCCACGAGCGCTGCGCGCGGCGCCCAAAAGCAACCTTGAAGTGTTCCCCCAAAGCGTCGCCCAAATCCTTCTCTCCATGAATCAGGGAGCCATTCACCATGAGAGATTGAATAGAATTGAACCGCCTTCTACCACTGGCCACCCGGTGAAAAAACGTCGTATTCGCGTCACCTTCCTTAAGCCACCGCAATCTCGATCGCTGACGCCATTCAATGCTCCTCTTCTTGTCCTCCTCTCTGACCAAAACAACAGCAACAGCGCGCTCCACCACCTCGTCCGAGAGCAAGTCTCTATCGTTCTCCACCCGATCCAGCCGCATGATAACATCATCCGCCGCCTTTCTTGCCGCCACACGGGCCAGCCTAGACTCCTTTTTGAATGTTGCCAGGAATCTCCTGAGGGACGCGAGCTTGTAGTCGAATCAGCGAGCAGCGGAACCCACATACGTGGTGTGATCCCAGTGATTCTTCACCATTTCTTTAAAATTAGGCTCCAAGAGCCAGCACCTTTCATATCGGAAAAGCCCCCGAGGCCGGAGCTCTTCCCCAGAATCCCACATAATTGGACAATGGTCAGAGAACGATCGCGATCGAGATGACACCGCGCAAAGAGGAAAAGCCTCCATCAAATTGTTATTCGCCAGAAATCTATCAAGCCTCGATTTAGAAGCGTTGTTCCTCCAGATATACGAAATGTCATTGGGCACCATCCCCTCCAACGCCAAATCCCGAATGAAGTCAATAAAGTCACTGGAGCCCGGGTCTTGCCCCCTGCGCCCCCTTGGACGATCATCAGAGAGAAGAGTGACGTTAAAGTCACCCCCCATCAACCACGGAATACCCGTAAACGCAGTGGCCTCCTCTCGTAAATCTTTCCAAAGCTCCCGCCGGCCCACATGGCAAGTAGGCGCGTAGATACAAGTGAGAGCCATAAAAGTGTTAGAATCGATCCGAGACAGTACCACAGTCATAGAGTGTCTTCCAACACGCATAGAGGAGAAAGAGAATCTCGCTGAGCGCCAGGCCAATATAATACCGCCCGACGCGCCAACCGCATCCGTTGATCGAAAGACATCCATAGGCCCAGCACCGAAAGACCTCCACATAATTTCATCCATCCCCGACAGTTTGGATTCTTGAATAAAAGCAATGTCGCATTCCCACTCGGAAAGATGCAACCCCAAAGCGCGCCTCCGGTCAGGGTCCCCGAGCCCCCTAACGTTCCAAGATAATATCTTCATTAAACACCAAGTGAACGTCCCCCAATTAGAGAGAGGCATGCCGCCTCCGCTACCGCCTCGCGCAACGTCTGACAAGAAGAAACCAATGTGTCTCCGAGGCGAGAATGAAAGCGCCTACTGTAGCTCTTTCCAAATCGGGAGGCAGAAAAGCTCCCCACCGGCAGGGTAGGGTCAACCCTCCCCGATGTGTCAGCATGGACACCGCTCGCAGACCCTTCATCAGCACCTCGTAGCGGATGAGTCCCAGGGGAAGAAGACGATGGAGTCCCTTCATCAGCACCTCGTAGCGGATGAGTCGATCCGACATCAGGCGGAGAAAAAGACGATGGAGTCCCAGGGGAAGAGGGCGAGAGAACCGGAGCCATCGTAGCGGATGAGTGAATTTCCTCCAGCCGAATCCCCGAAGGCAAAGGCAACGGAGCACCGAGGTCCGAAAGCTGATATTCGGATGTCAGAGATAGAGGGTCCGACAATACAATCGGGTAAGGAGGAGCCCGCACCAAAGGCCACGACCCGAAATGTAAGGATCCGAGTACAGGGCGCAAAGGAAGTCTTGTCACGTGCCTCGGGAAGATAACTTGCAAGGAGTCAGCCGACAAAGGAGAAGGATGGAAAGAATGTGTATCGACCTCGAGAGAGCCCATAGCCACCAAACCTTGCCTTTCAAATTCCATGCACGCCTCCCAAGAGTGTCGAAAAACCGATCCAGAGAAGAAGCGCCCTCCTGTTGACTCTTCGGAAGCATCTCCAAAGTTGGACACGTGGCGTAAAGAAGCTGAAGCGTCGACCCCAAGTTCGAATTCCGAGTCGCCACCACGGTCCCCCGAAGAGGACGGTGAACTTCCCGGCTCCGCCGCCGGCGGAATAATAGAGAACTCCAGCTTGAAATCCCACCGACCGATTTTCATCTTTTCGAATATGACCTTGTCAACAGCAGTAGCGAGAAAAGCTCGAGAGCACTCGAGGAGAAGACGAGCACGCGTCCAATCCGCACCCGGTGCGAGACCATCGTCGAGAACATCCAACACTTCCGCCCAACCACTCACAACCTTGGAAATTGCGGGCACCGTGCGGGAAAGGAAGGGCACTCCCCGCACCTCTGCCACACAAACCTCTGATTCGGAGAACGCGCCATCCGCAACCCTCAACCGCCGCCACACCACGTCGGCAGCAACATGCGAATGGAAGAGGCATTCCCGTTGCTCCGGAGAAAGGCCTCGAACACAGCATCTATTAGAGTCCAAGATGATGAAGTCCCCGCTGAACTGAGGGCCCAAGAGCTCCATGGTGGCGGCGCGGATCACCGCCCAATCCCCGCCCGGCCTTTGCAAAACGCCCACCGCAACCAGAAGGTCCGCACCGTCGCGGTGCCTCCCCGCCTGAACCACCAACCTGTGCAAATGCGCCCCTCGATGCGCCTCCCCTCGTTGCACCCCCCTCGCTGCGCCTCCCCTCGCTGCACCCCCCCTCGCTGCGCCTCCTCTCGCTGCACCTCCCCTCGCTGCGCGTCCCCTCGCTGCACCCCCCCTCTCTGCGCCTCCCCTCGCTGCACCCCCCCTCGCTGCGCCTCCCCATGCAGTCGCTCCCCCCGTTGCACCTCCCCATGCAGAACCAACGAGGAGAAAGAAGCATCCTCGATCCGCTCCCAACCACAGGACCACCAGAATAAGGAGTGGTGCCCCCCACCACTTGTGCAAGACGATCCTCCTGGCCACCCTCCTTCGCGTCACCGCCACTTACCGCCTAAGCAAAGGAACGAGAGTCCCTGATGCCCTCAGAGCCATGAAAACGTCCACGCAGACCCCTTCCACGCGACCCAAAGCGGTCGTTGTTACCGGCGGAGACAGCACATGCAGCACATTTTGCAAACGCATCGAAGGCGTCAACTGAAATGCTCCCTGACTCGTAAAAAGAGAATGTCTCCCATCAGCAATGACTACATCCCGACCAGGAGGAATGGTATTATAGAATATGAACAACTTGTCACCACAAAGATGATGGGATGCTCCAAAGTCCATGATCCATTTCAAAATATCAACAATGTAAAAAGTTATAAGAACATAATTAATACGTGAGGTTCTTGCAGAGGTAGTAATGTCAAACGAGGTCGGAGAAGCACTTATAGTACTGGCAAAAAGGCATGTGATCTCCCTCGTATGGGAGACAAGATCATCATAATTCTGATCGGTGGGAGTAACAGCAGTCTAAAATTGCTTAGGAATACGAGCAAATGCAAGTCGACCATTCTTTTTATAGCATGTGTGCTCAAAGTGTCCTATACGATAGCAGTATGTACACTGAAGGCTAAGACGACTACTTCATGTACCACCAACACCACGTCCTCTAAACTGAGACGAACATAATTTACCGCGAGATGCTGCCATAACAGAGTGGTAGAAGCATGAGGCATAGTGATCATGCTCAGACAGTTACAAGCCTCCTCGAAGGGAGGTATAAAGGCACATGTAAGAAGCAGGTTGTGGGCAGCATCACACTGGGAATCAAGACTTGCAAGAAAAACACACACCATTGTGGTGTTCTTGTAGGCCATCGGATGCTTAGGACTAGCACTCAAGGGCATGTAACTACGAATCCTCTCGAACATGCCTCTTGGTCATGAGTAGAATGCAAGGAGAGGGCGACTATCCTTCTTCGTAATCAAGATGGCATACTTGAGCTAGAGGATCTTTATCTCATTCTTCGAATGGGAGTATGTGGTGGTGAGAATGTCACGCATCGTCTTTATAGTGGGTTGATGTACAATATTATTGGTTATCTCCATTATAAGAGTACCAGAGAGCCAAACACATGCTCATGCGTTTTCTTGCTTCTATGACACCTTTGCTTTAATCATGTAAAGGCCGACTCGGGTTGTATCAAGATGTACTCTTTATTATAGCTCTCCACAGGTGCTCATGAACTGCATTGCTAACAGTTCGTAGTTGATTACATCCATCTTTATGATTGGAGCAGGGCCTTTGAATGCCTCAGAAGCTAGAAATGAATGCATATCAACCTTATTCTCTGTCATGACGAATTAAGGAGACCAGGAAGGATACGATCGGATGGTAGAATGATATGATTTTTGTTTAGACGATCATATAGGGAATAGATTGTACATGCATACTTAATAAAGTACAACATTTCCCATCAACTATGTCAGTGCTCTGACGTAGGCAAATCGTATTTAGATAACCAAAATCACCTTGGACTACACTAAAATCAGTAAAGAAAAGCACTAAGAAGAGGTTTGTGCTACCTGAGGAGCATCATCGATCACAACAAGCCTACATGGCAATGAAGGGCGCTGATGGGCACACTTTTCAAGGTATGTATGGCAGTGCGGGGCATTTTCAAGCTCCCACAGTGGTGCTTTTCGGCATTGCTGGGGCCCAAGCATTGCTAGGCAATCCTGCCAGGATGTGGACACCGAGGGGCGCGTTGAACTATTGGGTGGTCCCGCTATGGCATGAAAACTGAAGTAGAGGGTCGGGCATGCACAATATCCAAGGAAAAAGAAAATGCCGACGAGTGTAGGTTTAGGGTATCACGAGGATACCATAGCTCTAGCCCAAGACCCCTGCTATGATAGTTTGTTGAAAAAAATGAATGAATTATTTTTTTAGAGGCCATGGGGTTCCTTTCTATAGAGGATAAACCCTATAGGGAAAATAATGAAAGGGAAAATACATAAAAAGGAAACAAAAAAATATAAATACCATTTCCTATGACAAGGTCTCTACTTTGTGGTCTTGCCTCCAAGCCCATGAAAAACTAATACATCATACTCTATGTTATCAACTTGGAGTTGGTATACTTGATGCTCATAGCCTATTGCCTATCTTTATTTCTTGCATTTGGTAATAGACCTCCTCCAGTAGGGAAGCATATCAAATTTGAGAATCTAGCTCCAAATATTCTTGTATGTTGAGTTTTAGACCTCCAAGGGAAATGGAAGTATGTGTTTTCTTAACTCGATTTTAATGACGGTTCTTAACCTTGGAATAGAACGCTCTCTTTGCAGCATTGAGCAATAAGCAACCTTTAATATATCGATAAAAGCAATGATGAGAAGGAAAAATGATGACACTCTCTTCCTCCGTCTTCACAAGAGGACACGAACTAGTGGTCTCCATGAATCCACAAATCAACAAAATGTGGGAGATCTCCATGCAAGTGTAAGAAGCACCAACCACACACAATGACTGTGCGGATAACCTCAACATGTATGGAATACACAAAAAGCCTCCATCAAAAGTCCAACATGGATAAGATTGCCACTAGAGGAAAAGATGAGAAAACACAATGATTTGTTTTATTCAGGAGGTCTAGGGGTCCTTATATAAGACGGAACCCTAGAGTGTGCTTAACCAAGAAAATACATAAATACCCCCACCCCAGGGGTTACAATGAAATAAAAATAAACACATCACTAACACTACCCCTCAAGTTGGAGCATATCTATCGGGTATACCCCACTCAGAAGTTATCCGCGAGAGGTGCTTCTTTGGTAAGGCCTCCATGAAGACATCTGCAAGCTGAAGATCCGTTGTGATATGTGGAGTAGTAATCTTCCCTCCTTGTATGGCACCACGAACAAAATGGCAGTCAATCTCTATGTGCTTGGTCCGCTCATGAAACATAAGATTCATAGCAATGTAAGTAGTGGACTTGTTGTCACAACATAGAGGAATGGGAGTAATGACAACATTACCAAGTTTCTGTAGAAAGGTCACTAGCGAAGTAATCTCGAAGATAGCATGAGCCATCACCATGTATTCTGTCTCTGGACTGGATCTGGAGACTACAGTATGCTTTCTACATCTCCAAGTAACAATATTTCCTCCAACCATCATAGCATATCCTGTAGTGGAGTGACGATCCTCAGGTGAAGTCGCATAATATGCATCAACATATGCAGTAACATCAGTATAGCCATTTGCCACATAAAAGAGGCCACGTCCTGGTGATTCCTTCAAGTAGCACATGATCTGAAGAACATCCTGACAGTGATTATAACATGGTTTCTCCATATGTTAGTCGACTCTGCTCACAGTATAGGATATACCCGGCCTAGTGACAGTAAGGTAAAGAAGTTTGCCCACCAGGCTTCTGTAACGTGCAGTATCTTCGAAGACAGGATCGGTGGAAGTGGAGTATTTCCTCAGGTCTGCAGAATACCAGAGGGCTTACATCCAAGTAATCCAGCCTTGGTCAGGATATCCAGTCAATACTTCCTCTGTGAGAGATGAAGTCCCTATGTAGTGCGTAATACTTCTATGCCAAGAAAGTAGCGAATTCGACCAATTTCCTTAGTGATGAATACCTTCTGATGGAAAGCATTGGTCTCTAGTACATCTTCATCATCATTACTTGTGACAACCATATCATCAACGTAAACAGTAAGTATGATAGTACCAGTTAGCTATCTTCTGACAAAGACAAAGTAGTCAAAGATCGTCCTCAGGAAGCCAAGAGTGCTAATCTCGGTAGTAAGTCTATCAAACCATGCCCTCGGGCTCTGCTTTAGGTCGTAGATTGCCTTGTGAAGTCGACATACACACTCCCCCTCAACTTCGTAACCAAGATGTTGCATCAGGTAAACCTCCTCCTCAAGATTACCATATAGGAAAGCATTCTCCACATTGAGCTGAAAGATAGGTCAGCCCTTATTTGTTGCCACTGAAAGAATGGTCCGTATAAAGCTCATCCGTGCAACGGGAGAAAATGTCTCAAAGTAATAAACCCCATGTATCAGTTAAAGCCTTTAGCCACAAGCCTTGCTTTCAGACTGTCAATGGACCCATCTGATGGAAGTCGTCAAGACCAATCTGCAAGCCATGTGTCTAATCCACGTGGGACACCGTACAAGACCCCATGTCCCTCTTGAAGTGAGAGCATCCACCTCTTCATTTATTGCATGTCATCAGCCATAATCCTGCAAGGCACTACGATGGTGGGAATAGAAATTGGAGTAAATTACAAAAAAGTCCCTGAACTATACACCTGATTTCAATGTCATACCTGAACTTTAAAAAGTAATAATGTGGCACCTGAACTTTCACATTTATCTCAATGTGGTCCCTGACTATTGAAATTTAGGGTTAAAAAGACGAAATAATCAACTAGAAGGACCATATTGAGACAAATTTGAAAGTTCGAGTACTACATTGTTACTTTTTAAAGTTCAGGTGTGACATTGAAATCAGGTGTATAGTTCAGGGACTTTTTTGTAATTTACTCTAGAAATTGTCATGAGAGCATCTACATATCTTCTTTCAGAGCATGATAAGCTAGCAGTAGAAGCGAAATGAGCCATGGGATAAAAAGTACATTGCCTCTTAGTTCTGCAAAGAGCGATGGGAAGCTCATGAGGATCATCCGAGACATCTGCTTTCAGTGTGTCAATGAACCCATCAGATGATTACTTGGTCGTGAAGACACATCTGCAAGCCATAGATCTAGTCCCCGTGGAAGACCATACAAGATCACATGTCCCTGTAGAATTGAGAACATCCATCTATTCATTTATTGCATGTCACCGGCCATAATCCTGCAAGGCATTATGATAGTCTCTGGGAATAGAAATAGTCATGAGAGCATCTGCATATTTTCTGTCAGAGCATGATATGCTAGTAGTAGAAGTGAAATGAGGCATGGGATGAAAAGTCCATTGTCTCTTAGTTCTGCAAAGAGCGATGGGAAGCTCCTGAGGATCATCAGAGGCGGTAGTGATGGGGCACTTAAAGATGACATATCATCCTGCAACAAAGGAACAGGTAAGGAAACATGAGCTGGTGTAGAAGTATGCATGTGCTTATACATAAAGGGTAGAGGAGGAATATCCAAAGATATATTCGAGATAAACTGAGTATAAAAGCTAGTATGTTCAAAAAAGGTCACATCTGCAGAGATATAGTATCGATGTTCAGCAGGATCATAGCATCTGTAACGCTTCTATATACGAGAATAACCAAGAAAGACACATTTGCTCGCATGAGGAGACCGTTTATCAGCGGTGTGAAAACTATGGACGAATGTTATACACCCGAAAATTCTCAGAGGTAGAAGAAAGGGTGACTCATTGGGATATAGTAATGCAAACGGGGTGAACCCATTCAAAGACATAGAAGGGACCCTATTGATAAGATGTACAGCAGTAAGTATTGCACCTACCCAGTAGGTTTTAAGAACTTTTATCTGAGTGAAGAGGGAGCGAGCAATGTTAAGAAGATGCATGAGTTTCCATTTTGCTCCCCCATTTTGCTGAGTTATACACGGACAGGAGGTTTGCTGGATAGTACCCTGGGAAGCAAAGAAGGTTGTCAAGTCATATTGAGTGAATTCCAAGGTATTATCAGAACGAAATATTTGAACACCAGTGGAGAAAATATTTTTGACAAACTGAAAAAAAATTGACAATATTATTAATCTTCAAACGTTCCTTTAACAAATAGATCCAAGAAGATCAACTGTAATCATCAACAAAAACATCAAAATACTTATGTCCACTCACGGTGAAGAAATCTTATACTTCTTTTGTTGAGGAACATGGTGCAGTACAAGAGGAGAATCATCTGGAAGAGCAAGGCTCCGAAAAGAGTCGAGGTGTTCCTATGGCTGCTTAGACATGGAAAGGTGCTTTCCAAGGAACGGCGGAACAAATTTCTTCATGGGAAAGACCTTACTTGTGACAGACGTGGGAAGGAGTGGAAGATTTGGAGCGTTTGTTCTTTACTTGCACCCAACTCAGCCCAGGTCAGGAGGAAGGCGGGGATCGTGTGGCTTGATGCGACTAGTGGAGGGATTTCTCGAACTTCGTGCGTGCGGTTTGCGGCAATGGGCATGACGATAGCTCACTTCCCTGTGCCTCTTTTGTGCAATTTGGTGTGGTAAAAATGAGTACATCTTTCGTGGTCAGGTGTTTTATTTTGAGAATGTTTTAGAACATTGTAGAGAGTGTTAAGTGAACTGGAACCATGTAACCTAAGGTTTTCCTTTTTCTTATTTACTATAGTTGCAGTGGGTCCCATCTTGGGATACCACCTTTTTTTCCTCTCAAAAAAAAACCTTATGTCCTCTCAGAGTATGGACCGGACAAGGTCCCCATATGTCGCAATAGACTAGAGAAAACGAACATCATGATGATGCTCAGTACGTGTGGGAAAAGGCACTCGATGATGTTTCCCGAACTGGCACACATCGCACTTAAAAGGCTTGAGGGTAAAGAGTTCAAGGAACATCATGGAGATGTCCTTGGCAAAAGGGTGACAAAGGCGAACGTGCCAGAGAAGGGGAACCGTTGGAGATAGATGCAGTGCCACCAAAACTAGAGAATCAAATGGGATGTCAAGATAATAGAAATTGTTCTTCTCATGTCCCCATGCCTCATCTGGATGTCCTGGAAATAACAACAGAACTCATCAAAAATAACCCTACAGTTAAGCTCAGTACATAGCATCTGAACAAATAATAGACTAAGCAGGAAAGCAAGAGCATAATGAACTCCAGTCAGTCGAAGTTTGGAGGGAAACTCAATAGTGCTAACAGCAGTAACTAGGGAATGGGCCCCCATTGGCAACCTGGCGGTCTTCACACAGAAAGACGGTTGTGAGAAGGTAAGCAGATTACCTTCTCCCATCAGATGTGTTGATGCTCCTTCGTTAATAATCCATGCAGGGCTGGAGGCAAAAACAAAGATGGCTATTGTACTTCAGGTAGTAGCCAGACTAGCAGTGAGAGCAGAAGTAGTATTGTTACTGGCAGAGGGGCTGGAGTTCTGCAGCAGCTGCCTAAGACGGGCGTATACAGAAGTCGTAAAGGGTGTCTATGCTCCACCAGAATTCTGATCAAGCGTGTCCTCGATGCTATCATAGGACGCCTTGTATGAAGCTGTCTCATTGGCATTGTTGGCATTAAGTTGTATGCCAAACTTCACCCAGCAACATTCAGACAGATAGTTACAATGTCCACAGTATATGCATGCTGGATAACAAGCAGTAGTCGGATCACATCCACATCCACGACCAAAGTCACGGTCACGTCCGGACTCGTGGCCATGGCCATGACCAAAGTCAGGCCTCCTCCTCCCTGGTAACTATGTCGTCTTCTATTCCCTGACGATGCATAAAGGGTTGTAGTCTCTGTAAATTGTATGCTAGGAGGATGCTCAACACGTGTCTCAAGTTCCTGCAGACGACTAAAGATGGTTTCAATGGTGGGCAGTGTATCAGCCGTCAGAAATTTATCCTTCACAGGCTTATATCGTGGATGTAGTCCAGAAAGAAATCGATAGACATGCCATCCAGCATGCTCTCCCGCCTGATGATCACAACATGATGGTTGAAAAATGAGGAACTCCTCAAATATACTAGTGAGCAGCCTATAGTACTCAATAAGACTTGAATCTCCTTGAGTAGCGGGTGAGATCCATATATATATATATATATATATATATATCGAAGAGTGGAGACTTGATCATCTTCTGCGAGTATGTACGCTCAAGATTCTCCCGCATCACCTTTGCAAAATACTTATAAAGAATATTTGCAGCAATATTTGGATCAACGTTGTTGGTCATCCAAGTGATAACATGGCAATTGTCAACATACTAGGTATCCTAGTCCTTATCTGTCTCCTTGGACGGATCTTTGGTAAGAATATAATTCTTGAACTAACCACAATGAACACCTTGAAGGATCAAGGGCATAGCACATAGTGCTCTTAGCCTTTCAATTTGATAGAAGTGTCATGTACCATCACAAAAGAAGTCTGGTATACGGGCTTCATCTCGGTGGTCGTCATGGTGATCATGAATGTCAAGAAAAAGTGAGCTAGAATATATATGGTATCTTAATCAAGCATGAGGGTGACCTAGGTCACCGTTTCATCCCTTTTTTGAGCTTCTGTAACAGTGAATTGTGGTCGAAATGCCACGATTCAGACACTAGTAGGGGTCAAACTGTGCGGGAACGTTGCAGGGAAGGCGCTAGAGTTCACGGACAGCAGCGTAGGGTGTCGTTGAGGGATCGAGCGGCAGCACGAGGCTCGCTTGCGGCCTAGTGGTGTTGTTGGAGCACTTGGGCGGAGGCGTGGAATGCCGTTGGGGGATCGGCAGCATGGCTGGAGGGCCTGGACAGCAGCTCAGGTTGCAGCTGCAGCCAAGTGGTGCCGCTGCAGCACCTGGGTGGTGACGCAGGGAGCCGCTAGGAGCTCACTGACGCTGGTGGGGTGCCTGAACAACGGCGCAGGGTGCCGCAGGGTCTGACG
This sequence comes from Ottelia alismoides, assembly GCA_037367405.1. Lineage (NCBI taxonomy): Eukaryota > Viridiplantae > Streptophyta > Magnoliopsida > Alismatales > Hydrocharitaceae > Ottelia > Ottelia alismoides. The sequence continues at coordinate 301,147 of JAZKJV010000242.1, read as the reverse complement.
GCATCGCTAGAGTGCCTGGGCAATGTCGGATGGAGCCCGAGGGAGGTTGCTAGGCGGCGCCAAGTAACGTCAGAGGGTTGCGGAGGCGAGGGGCCGGTTGGTGACGGTGGGATTTAGGTCATAACACCGGTATAGGACCGTTTCTCTGATACTAAGTGGAAAAGATGAGAAAACACACTAACGTGTTTTATTCAGGAGGTCTAGGGTCCTTATATAGGATGGAACCCTAGAGTGTTCATACCCGGGAAAATACATAAATTACTCCCCAAAGGGGTTACAATGAAATAAACATAAACACATCACATCATTAACACCTCTAATACCACGTAGAATTCAACATGCAGAAGAACATGCAAGCAAGACACAGGATTTTCATGGAAACCATTTTCTACGAGAGGGATAAAATCACAAGAATGATAACCAAGAGGCTGCTCTCAGATAGATTTTCTCTCTATTAGAAAAATAAAAGATGGGTGTTCACAAGATATATACACTGTTTAAATGGATGCACACCTTAGATCCATTTAACTCAACAGCCACTATTTTCTTCTAAAAATTTACCAAAGTTGACTTCAGAATTACAGGAATTTCATTTTTGCAATTAATCTTTATTAAGCTTATTCATAAGTGACATAATGTGGCAATAATATAATTCAAGACAAACTTTTAGGAAACTATTGCAATCAAGATGTAATCAGAAGCAAGCAAGAAAATTCATAGAGTTGTAAATATATCTTCAAGAACAATATTGTAGCCTCATTACAACATAAAACTGTTCGTGGATATACTAAAAAATTACATAACTTAACATAACAAATCGATATTATATCCCTTTAAAATTGTTTAAATAACGTATTAGTAAATACATATGTAAAAGCAACTTCCTCGAGCTTCCTGTAAAAACTAAAACCTTACCTACAGGAATGTCGAGTGCTTCAACCCCAAAGAAACAGGTAGCCATGTCATTTGTTGAGTCCTGATCACCTTGATTTATCAAGGTAACAAAAGCTGCATTGCGGCAATTACTTAACGTAACATTGTCTTCAGATCCAATAAGATGGTGAAGATATAATATTCCAGAATTGAGACATCTCTTGCAACTACCGCCAATAGATAGGGGCATTTTGCAATTGTTCAATACGTCAATAAAGTTGGGAGACTGAAGCATTTCGAGAACAGTAGTCCTTCCCTTGCATTGATAATTTACTAAAATCTTTGTACCCAACCCACAGAACATTGTAGCATCAGGAGGAATTCCATACATTTTTAAGGTTTTTGACACTGAATCAATACACATGTCGGAAAATGCGGAGGGAACACCAAGCTGTCCCGTAGCAAGTGCATAGCGAGCAATAGATACTGCGACAAAAGAACTAATATAACGGCAACATTTTCCTCTCTCATTTGGATTGGAGCACACCACAGCTGCTACAGTAAAATTTGACCAGCTCAAATTCAAGGGACAATCTGCATCAGTAGACAGTAGAACAGAAATGATATGATGTAAATTTAAGCAGTTTATATATGATGGAGTTCAATATAAATTGAGAGTGAAGCAAATAAAGAACAGCATGAATAGCAAACTGCCCATTTACACTATGCCAATCACATTAAAAAGCAACAACAAAGCCTTTTCCCACATTAAGTAGGGTCGGCTATATGGATTCTTTGCCCAGATCTATCTTGGGTCAATCTTGGACTACGCCAATCACATTACGAAGAGAAAATAACAAATCTGTTGTATCTAGCATGCTCGCCCTAGTACTCCATATATAGGGTAGGGAATAGGAAAAAACCTGTGTGTGTGCGCATGCATGTGGATGTGTGTGTATGTGTGCATGAGTGAGAGTGCATGTGCGTGGGTGGATGTGTATACACTCCTTTTGTGGTCTATTATTTTGTTTGGTTCTTTCCTTGTATATCCCTTCCCTCTACAACAACAACAAAGCCGTCTCCCACATTAAGCAAGGTCGGGTACAAGGATTTTTTGCCTCCATTAGGATCTATTTTGTGTCACTCTCAGGTATAGATCCAAATAACTAAGATCCTTTCGAATAGTCTCCTTCCAACGCTTCTTAAGTCTTTCTCGCCCTCTCTTAACAGGCTTAACATCCCAAATTTTGCATCTTCTAACGAGTGCATCACCCGATCTCTTTCGTAAATGGCCAAACCACCTTAAGCGATTCTCTCTCATCTTATCCTTTATTGGAGTTATTTCAACTTTTCCTCTAAGTTCTAATCAAATCATTTTGAATCTGATCTTTCTATGTATGACCAATGATCCATCGTAGCATTTTCATTTCTGTACTGTCATTCTCTGCACATGTCTATGGATCATACGCCAACATTCAAATCCATAGAGCATAGTAGGTCTCACAACTGCTTTGTAATATTTTCCTTTGATTTTCAAAGGAATTCTCTTATCAGAAAGAACGGTAGAGGCTCCACTCCACTTTAACCAACCTGCATTCATTATATCATTAACATCTCCATCAATTTCCCCATAATGTTGTAAAACAGATCCGAGTATCTAAAAGAATCTTTCTTCTGAATGTTATCTTCTCCAATCTTTATCTCGATTCCTTCACCATTGCTTTCATCAAATGTGCGCTCCATATATTCCGTCTTAACCCTACTTGTACGAAATCCTTTAGCCTCTAGGGCATGCCTCCAAGCCTCAAGCTTCTTATTTACTCCATCTCTAAACTCATCACCAACACAATATCATCGGCAAACAACGTACACCAAGGTACCGCATCCTGATGTGACTAGTCAATTCATCCATAATCAAAGTAAAAAGGAATGGACTTAATTTGAACCTTGATGTAAACCAATGCCGATATCAAAATAGTCGGTCTTTCATGACTGGATTCTTATACAAGATGAAGCCCCATCATTTTTTTGAGATGAAAAAAGGGCGGTATCCGAAGCTAAGACCCATCGTTATGTATTAAATAATATTAATAAGAAAAAAGAATCATCTTACAAATGACTAAGACACACAAAGGGCCCGACAATGCTCAGGGACATTTTTCGAGTAAAAAAATCTGACCACGGAAAATGTACTTGTAGAGAGACAATAATGAATTCTTTATTCATGAGGTCCTAGGATTCTCTTATATAAAGAGGAGAAACCTTTTTGGGCAAATTACACAATATAGATTGAAAGAAAAGGAAATACATAGAATAATGAAAAGATAAATAATATCTCAGCACTCCTCCCTCAAGATGGAGCATAGATATCAATCATGCTCTGTGTGGAATAGCATCTCTGGATATGGCCCTCTAGCTAGGGCCTTGGTGAACACGTCGGTTGTCTATTCTCCTGAGTTGACACGAGAGGAGGAGATGAAACTCTTTTGAATCATGACACGAGTGCAGTGACAATCTACCTCGATATGTGTGGTCCTCTCGTGGAAGTAGGGTTGTTGGCAATGAAAAGAGCAGCCCGGTAGTCCAATTGGAGATGCATGGGAAGAGGCACATCAATAGCTAGATTAGTTAGAACGGATTTGACTCACATCATCTCCGTACTCCCTCAGCCCCTTGTGACAAGGCTCTGTACTCTGACTCTACACTCGATATGGTAATTATCACTACTTTTTGCTCTTCCATAACAATAAAGAGCTCACTACTAATACTGCAAAACCTGAGGTGGATTTCCTGTCCTTGGGACATCATGTATAATCCGCACATGCGCATGCTGTAACTGTGAGCGATGTTCCTCTGTTAAATAGAAGATCAGTGCCAGGAGAGGTCTTCAGATACCTCAGAATCATATGGACTACATCCATATGTGCATGTGTAGGATGTTCCATGAACTGGCTCACTCTGCTTATTGCAAAGGATATATCTGGCACGGTGGTCGTCACATATAGGAGCTTCCCAACGAGCTCCTTGTATGCCCCCTTGTTTACCTCCTCTACGTCATCTCCATACAACTTCATGCTCCACGGGAGTAGCGGCAGGCATGTAATCTGCCATGCATGTCTCGGAGAGAAGATCTGTAACGTACTTCCTTTGGGTCATAACAAGACCTCGATAGTTCCTGGTGAACTCAAGTCCAAGGAAGTAATGTAGATCTCCGAGGTCCTTTGTTACAAACTGATGACTAAGGAAATCCTTAGTTACACAAATGCACTACACATCATCCCATGTAACAAGGATATCATTAACGTAAACCAATATATCAAATGTACCTATCTGATTCCTCTGAACGAACTGTGAATGAGCTGCAATCGAACTCATTAACCCTTACTATTCTATCAAGTCCGAGAGCCTCTGAAACCATGCTCTTGGACTCTACCTAAGGCCATAGATCGCCTTATGAAGTCTATACACCATATAACACTTCCCCTTGGGAGCGAATCCCGGTGGATGCTACATGTAGACTTCCTCCTACATGTCACCATACAGAAACGCATTCTTCACATCAAGCTGATATACAGGCCAATCTTGTGTCACTGCAACAGAGAGAAGGATCCGTAGTGTACAATGTTGAGACACTGGAGAGAGTATCATGATAGTCCACCCCCATACATCTGGGGGAACCTACGAGCCACAAACCTCGCCTTGTAACGATTCACAATACCATCTGCTCGATGGGGCTTCACCGTGAACACCCACTTGCATCCCACGACGGATGCTCATATATGAGTCGCAATAATGCTCCATGTGCCATGTGACTGTAACACGGTCATTTCCTCCATGGCAAGACGCTACTGATTGTCCGGTATCGCATCCTGGCATGTCCGTGGTACTCCAAGGCAGACAGGCCCACGACAAACCTCATGAACTCCTCTGAGAGTAGTCCCAAAGAAATATGGCATGCAAGAGGATAAGTAGCACATGTACGTCTCCACTTCCGCGGAGCAAAAGGCACATCAAGATCGCATGTCTCCTCCTCAACATGTATACTAGCCTCCTGAGAGGGCACATGCTCATCATGTAAAGTAGCCTATTGCATGACACCAGTAGAAACAATGTGCTCAGTACATATCTGTGGCGTACTACATGATGGGGAATGCCCATGAGCAGGGGGAACCGTGGGAAGCCTACGAACATAGAAACATGGAAATAAGTGAGCCAGGTTACTAGGTGGAAGTGGAGGAGGAGCCACATGAGCAGGTAATGGTAATGGTCGTGGTGGTGGTAGTGCTGGAGGTGGTGATGGTGGTGGTGATGATGGAAGTGCTTGTGGGACTGGAGATGGTGGTGTCATAGGAGGGGAGGCACATATACCTCCTTTCTAGAGTCAAATGAAGTCAACATGTCAACTGTAGGAGAGAAATACATGATAGACCTTAAAGAGGTGATGCCAGCACTGACATAGTACTTCAGTCTAACAGAGTCAAAGCAACGATAACCCTTCTGAGTACGAGAGTAGCCTACAAAGACACACATGGCAGCTCTATGGGAGAGCTTGTCACGATCGGGAGTCAAGTGGTGAACAAAGTCAACAGAACCAAACATACAGGGTGTAAGAGAGAACAGATTGTCGAGAAACACAATCGAGAAAGGGACATTCTGTCTTAAAATAGAGGATGTCGAGTATCCTGGTCACATCAAGTAAGTAACAGTGTTTTAGCTCGTTCTGTTGAGAAATATAAGTACACGAGGTATGGTGTAGGATGCAAGAAATCTGAAGAACTCAGAAAGTTGTAATGTGCAAAACTCTAGGACATTGTCAGAGCGAAAAATCTTAACAGTAACAGAGAAAATATTCTTTATTTCAGTAATGAAAGATTTAATGACAAACCCAGCTTCAGTCTTGTTTTTCAAAAGAAAAACCCAAGATAGTCCATAAAATCATTCACATCTACAAAATAAAACATGTGTCCCCGGTGATCAGGAACACGACTGGGACCCCAAATGTGAAAATGGACAAGCTCAAATAAATGATTGTTACTACGACTCTAACGACCAAGAAAAGAAGAACAATAATGCTTCCAAAGCTGGCAAGCATAGTACTGGAAGGTTGAACGTGGAGAACTATGGAAGCACATGTCATAGCTTCTACAGAGGAAGGTAATCGAAGATGGCACATGTATGGTGAGACTGATCCAGTAGGAACTGAAGAAGCACCAACATAAGGAGACCGGACCAATTTGTAGAGCCCTCTTTCCTTACGGCCACATCCAATCACCCTGCCTGTGAGTATGTCTTGAAAAGCTGAATCACAAGAGAAGATGGGTCAAAAATAGCACAATAATGCAAGTCCTTAGTGATCTGACTAGTAGAAAGTAAATGCATCTCAGAATCAGGTATATGTAAAACATTCTGCAAGCACATGGATGGCGTCAAATGAACATCCCCATGTCCTCTAAGAGGTAAATGAGCCATGTTCGCAATGACAACCTATGCCATAGGGTACATATCTGTATCAATTAAATTATGCTCTATGTCCACACAGATGGTAGGAAGAATGAGAGTCCATGATCCACTCTGCCATATATACCCTATTACAACGGGTAAAAGCATAGGTTATATCTGAGAAGCTCGAAGATGCTCTGGCAAAGGCTGCAACATCTTGGGAACTTGTAGTGGTGCCGGCAGTAGAAGTCATTATCTCCATCGGACAGGAGACAATATCATCTAGTCACGAATCTGTAGAAGGGGTTGAACTGTCAGGGGGCTCTGATTGCTCAGCTACACAAGTAGAAGCGGGATATCCATGCTTCTGATAGCATGTATCCTCTAAATGATCAGGGCAATGGCAATAGGTGCATGGACCACGTTGACGTCTGCCCCTTGTACCATGAGGACCACGCCATATGAACTGAGTAGTACCTCCTCTGTTGTGAGATGAGGTCATAGCTGAGGAGGTTTATATGGTGGCAGGGGGTGGGATAATGATCCTGCTGAGATGACTATATGCCTCCTCCATGGGAGGTATAGCTCCACTGTTAAGAAGTTGGGCGTGTGCTGCCTCGTACTCAGGATCTATGGTAGCCAAAAAAACTCCAACTATCATGGAGTTTCTATACGCCATTTGTTGCTCAATAGATGTGGTCACGGGCATGAAGCTGTGAAACTTCTTGAGCATGCCACGTAACTAAGAGTAGAAACTATGTAGAGGACGGTCATTCTACTTAGCTGTGAAGATGTCAAACTGTAACTATGGAATTTTGGCCTTATTCTTCGCTTAGCTATATATGGCTGCCAGGATAACCCGCATCGCATTGGCGGTGGGCTGCTTGACGATATCATTGGCAATCTCCATAACGAGACTCCCAAAGAGCCAAATCGGTGCATATGTGTCAACTTGTTTCAACGAAGCATTCTCCCTAGTCTTGCCCGTCAGCTTCTGTTGTGTCAGAATGTGCTCCTTGTTATTGCATTGCAAAAGGGTCAGGAACTAAATAACCACAACTCAACTTGTCCCACCCATCCTGATGATGGGAGCTGGGTCATTGAAAGCATTGGGCGATGAAAAAACATCACCATGACTCTCTGACATAATGAAGAGGGCTGAAATAGAACTCAACTGGTTAGTAGATCGATCCGAGTGAGTCTACACGGTCATATAGAGGATTGTTTATACGTGAAGACTCATACAACCATCCTCGTCAATCGTAGATCCACGCTAGTGCCGGAAAAAGTGATTTAGAGGTCTGAAATCGCCTTTTTCGATCAAAATCAGACTGCATCACAAATCTGGGCAGTGTCGGAGGGGATTAGGAGACCACTGGCAACACTAGGAGGGACCTAGCGGCAGCACAGATCTTTGGCAGCAACACATCAGCCCCCTTGGAAGCCCGAGGGGGTTTGGCGCCGGTGCGGAAAGACCCTGGGGGTTTGGCAACGACGCAAAGGGGCCCTAAGCGGCCAGCGGTACCGAAAGGAGGCCCTAGAGGGGCTTGGAGGTGGCGTTGCAACCCTTACAGGGGCCTGGCAGGAGCGCAGCAGCCAATGGCAGCACCGTTGGGGCCCTCGGCGGTGGCCCATACAACGACAAGGGCATGTAGCTTGCTGGCAGCGCCTAAGGTAGAGGGGGCGGGTGGAGTTAGGACACGGGGTACGAGAACTCTAGTTTAGGATCGTCGCTATGATACCATATGGAGAGAAAAGAATGGATTGTTTATTCATGAGGTCCTAGGGTTCTCTTATACAGAGGAGAAACATGTTTAAGCAAATTACATAATATCGACTGGAAGAAAAGGAAATACATAGAATAATGAAAAGATAACTAATATCTCAACCGTACTCATTCCTAGCACACCAAATAGGCAAAGAATTAAGAAGGGAGGTGAGTTGTCCTCATGGGAGTTGCCACATGTTGACAAGAGGCCACACTTGAAGAAGAGATGATCCATGTCTTTAGCCTCTGCCCCGCATCTGCCACATTGTTGATCACCAACATTAAACAATCTAGTAATGCCTTTCCATCATCAACACGCGGACATGCCTAAAGAGCCAAAAGAACACCTTAATCGTCTGTAATATTTTGCTTTTCCAAATGATGTTGACATCTTGAGAAGAATCGCATGCAATGCGCCTTGATCAGCCATAAAGAAATTGTAGGCCTTCCTAATCGAAAAATTACCCCCGACCCATATGAAATGATCCCTCCCCTGTGTCGTGCCCCCAACATCCGTCAATTCTTTATGCGATGCTAAGAACTCCTCTAGTTTCTGCTCCGAAAATGCATCTATAAAGGTAGGTGTCCAAACACGATGGTTCCACACCTATGCACACGAATCTCACGATCATCAGCGATCGCTTGGAGCCGAGGGAAACGATCACTAAGAGGCTCATTGCATGTCCAATCATCTCTCCAGAATCGCAAAATCTCCCCGCTGCCCAAAACTAATCGAAGCATTTCAGACAGTTTTGGTAATATCTTCATAATGACTTACCAAAAGGATATGTATGAAGCCCGATCATACGTATCCTTTGTAAGGTTGGTGTATTGGACAAGTACTTGTTTTTTCTCCAAAACTCACCACAAGATCTCCTGGGAAAAAATCATAAGCCTTCTCCAAATCGATAAAATCATATGAAGGTTCTTCCTTTTATCTTTATAAATTCCCATTGTTCTCCTTAACAGGTGGATAGCTTCAATAGTTGAACAACCTAGCATAAATCTGAATTGGTTTTATGTTACTTTAGAAACTTGCCTCGGCCTTCTTTCAATCATACACTCCCAAATTTTCATAGTATGACTCATCAATTTCATACCCCTAAAATTCAAAAAAAAAATGATTGTCTCCTTTATTCTTATAAAGAGGCACCACGATGCTTTTCCTCCATTCTTCAGGCATTTTCTTTCTCCACCAAATAATATTAAATAAGTTTGTGAGCCAAGTCAAGCCACGTTCACCTAGAACTATCCATAGTTCTATAAGAATGGCATCATGTCCACACCCTATCCCAAAGATAAGAAGCGATAAGTGCAACATTTCTCCATTCTAGCCTTGACATGTGCAAGACCCGATTATAGTCATCAAAGCCTCCTGCAGAGGGCCATCGGTTTTTTGAAAAATCTTCTAATCGTCAATCCCTGCACATCACAAGCTACCCAAAAAACTACAATCATATCGTAAAACCCCTATTCCAGTGTCCACAATTTCTCAAATCTAAACATGGAAGGATTTGCAACCACGTCATCGCCCGAAGACCAGAGGAGTGGAGTGCAGTCCAAATGCGCATGCCTCTACTCACTGAAGCTAAAAAAGATGAAGATATGCAATGGAGATCAAGAATCTGTTAGAATACTGAGATGATTATTCCATAGAGCCCTTGGGTCTCTTATATAGGGAGAGAGCCCTTGGGTAAATTACATGAAAGGTACGAAAAGAAACTAAAATAATAAATAACATCAAAGACTAATAACTATCTCTACACTCCCCCTCAAGATGGAGCATAGATATCTATCATGCTCAGCTTGGAAGAACATCTCTGGAAAGGTCCTCTGAGCAATGGCTTTGTGAATATGTCTGTTGTCTGGTCCTCTGAACTGACATGGGACGTGGAGATGAAGCCCTTCTGAATCATGTCCCTAGTGTAATGACAATCCACCTCTATATGTTTTGTTCTCTCATGGAAGGCTGGATTGTTGGCAATGAATAACGCTGCCTGATTGTCACATTGCAGATTCATAGGCAAGGGAACTTCAACATTCAGATCTTCTAGGACTGCTCTAACCCACATCATTTCTGTGCTTGCCTGTGCCATGGCCCTGTACTCGGATTCGGCACTGGATCTCGCCACAACAGTCTGCTTCTTGCTTTTCCAGGAGACTAAAGAGCTTCCTACAAAGATAGCAAATCCAGAAGTAGACTTACGATCCCGTGGACATCCTGCATAATCCGCATCTGCGCAGGCTGAAATAGACAAATATGTGGCTTTCTTGAACAGCAACCCTGTGCCTGGGGAAGACTTCAGATATCTCAATATCATGTACAATGCATCCATATGTACTTGCCTCGACTGCTCCATAAATTGACTCACCCGGTTTACTGCAAGTGCAATATCCGGTCGAGTTATAGTCATGTATAAGAGCTTGCCCACCATTTCTCTGTACCTTCTCTTGTCCACCTCCTCAGTGTCATCATCGTACAGCTTCATATTCGGGTCCATAGGTGTACTTGAAGGTCTGCATCCAGTCATTCCTGTTTCAACCAGCAAATCTGTGACATATTTTCTCTGAGTCATCACCATTCCTTGTGCATTTCTTGCAAATTCTATCCCCAGAAAATACCGTATTGTGCCTAGATCCTTTGTAATGAACTGACTGCCCAACATAGACTTGGTTATCTCAACCCCCTGTGCATCATCTCCAGTAACCAATATATCATCAACATATACCATAATAACGATGGTACCTCTAGGAGTCTTCCGGACGAACAGTGAGTGGTCCGCATTAGATCTTCTGAACCCCTGTCGTTCAATAAGCTGGGAGAGCTTTTGGAACCATGCTCGAGGACTCTGTTTAAGGCCGTAGATAGCCTTATGAAGTCTGCACACCTTCTGATTCTCCCCCTCAGCAGCAAACCCAGGTGGCTGCTGCATGTAGACTTCCTCCTGTAGATCACCGTACAAGAAAGCATTCTTAACATCAAGCTGGAATATGGTCCAGTCACGTACCACTACAACTGATAGAAGAATACGAAGTGTAGAGTGCCTCGCCACCGGTGAAAAAGTGTCCAAGTAATCGACACCATATGTCTGTGTAAACCCTCTTGCGACGAGCCTGGCCTTGTATCTGTCAAGACGACCATCTGCATGATATTTGACCGTAAATACCCACTTACAACTCACCACAGATGCACCTGGAGGGATAGGGACAAGAGACCAAGTCCCTCTAGACTGCAAGGCACGCATCTCCTCTTCCATCGCTAAGCGCCAGCATTCAATCTTCATGGCATCCTGATAAGTCCGAGGTATCTCTACTGACGACACAGCAGCGGCAACCTTCTGGAAATCCCCAGTGAGACGATGAAAGGAGACCTGAGAGGCCAGGGGATATGATGCACACTGTCTTCGCTGCTTCCGATGAGCAATAGGCCGGTCCAAGTCATCTAACACAGTGCTGACTGGTTGGTCCTCCTCCTGTGGTAAAAGCTCCTGCACAGGTGCATTATTTAACCCATCATTAGTGTTATCATCAGTATGTATCTGAGGCGTGTTGGATGGTTGACACGTAGCTTGAGCAGGGCCTGTCCGTCTCGTGTAGACCTTAGGGAATTGGACAACTGGAGGTGGTGGCGGAGGAGGAGGAGGTGGTGGTGGTGGTGGTGGTGGTGGCGGAGGAGGAGGTGGTGGTGTCGGTTGAGTAGAAGATGGACCCAGGCTTGGAGGTGGTGGAACAAAGACATTGGAATCTGATGATGTGGAGGAGACCAATCTGTCACCAGCAGGGGAGAAATACATGACAGGCTCGAAAAATGTAACATCTGCACTCACATAGTACTTGTCATGGACCGGGTCATAGCAACGGTATCCTTTCTGAGTCCTGGAATAACCCACAAAAACACACTTGATAGCCTTAGGGGATAGCTTATCAAGCCCCGAAGATAAGCGGTGAACAAACGCAACGGTACCAAAAACCCGAGGTGTCAGTGTAAACAAATCTCTGTCAGGAAAAAGAACAGAGATAGGAGATTTTTCCCCTAGAACAGTTGTAGGCATTCGATTGACTAAATAACATGCAGTAAGAATGGCATCCCCCCAAAACGTTAAGGGAGCACAACTCTGAATAAGTAAAGTGCGAGCAATATCAAGGAAGTGGCGATGTTTTCGTTCTGCAACCCCATTTTGTTGAGAGGTATAGGCACACGTGGTTTGGTGAATAATGCCTTTGAAGGAAAGGAAGCTAGCAAGAGAGCGAGTGCAGAACTCCAATGCATTGTCAGTACGCACATACTTAACAGTAGAGGAAAAAACATTTTGAACTTCATTAATTAGATTTTGAAGAACATGTCCTGCTTCAGATTTATTCTTAAGAAGAAAAGTCCACGACACTCTAGAGAAATCGTCAACGACCACTAAATAAAACCTGTGCCCCTGATGATCCGGGACACGACTTGGACCCCAAATATCAATATGAAATAGTTCAAACGGAGAGCTACTGCTCCGACTCTGACGACTGGGGAAGCTAGACCGATGGTGCTTCCCTAACTGACATGCTTCACATCGAAACGAGGAACTCGGAGATATCTGAGGCAGGAGGTGACGCATCTTTTGAAGCGGCAGATGACCGAACCGAAGATGCCAGGTGTACGGAGAAACGGAGGCCTGGGAATGCAAGGAGACGCCAGCATAGGAGTTACGAACTAGACGATAAAGGCCATTGTGCTCAGAACCACAGCCAATCACCCTGCCCGTCAGTATGTCCTGAAAGATAACAGACGATGGATCAAAAATAGCACGACAGTGCAAATCACGAGTAATCTGACTAATAGATAAGAGGTTCATAGAGAATTCTGGAGCATGTAGCACATTCTGTAAGTGCATAGATGGTAGTAAAGCTGTCTCCCCCTGACCAATGATAGGAGACTTAGTGCCATCAGCAATGAGTACAGAGCGACCTGGCTGAACGGCTCTGTATGACTGCAGAATATCTTTCTCACGACATAGGTGATGGGTAGCTCCAGAGTCAACAATCCATCCTGTTAGGTCATGACTATGAAATGAGGCTGAAGGACTACCTGAGGCACTGGCTGAGGCTGACGTACTGGCTGATGCCGAAGCCGCAACATCAGAGACGTCCGCACCCTCTGACGAAGATTGTGGCATAATGTCCCGAAGTCGTGCCACCAACTCTTCGAACCTGTGATCTGTGGCTGGAGCTGAAGGACCCTGAACATGATCCGCGACACGTGCAGAAGGGGGAAAACCGTGCTTGGAATAGCACGTATCCTCCGAATGACCAGTACGACGGCAAAAAGAACACGTGGACCGTATGCGACCTCCACGTCCACGTCCACCATTTCCTCTGCCACGAAACGAGGACGAACCACCACGTCCCCTGGAAACTGCCATTGCAGACGGGGGTGCATTTGTTGTAGCGGATGGAACAGGTACACGACTGAGTCTCCTGTATACCTCTTCCATTGGCGGGATAGTGGCATCTGCTAAGATCTGAGAGCGTGCTGCCTCGTACTCCGGGTCTAGGGCAGCGAGCAATACGCCAACCATAGTGGCGTTGCGGAACGTCTTCTGCTGGTCCGGTGTGGCTATAAGCGGAATGGTGCTATAGAGCTTCTCGAACATGCCACGAAGCGACGTGTACAGTGAATGGAGAGGCCTCCCATTCTGCTTCGTGGTAAATATGTCATGCTGCAACTGGAGCATCTTCGTCTCATTGCGGACCTGAGAGTACGTCATAGCCAAAATATCCCACATCGCCTTAGCGGTGGGCTGGTGAAGGACATCATTTGCTATCTCCGTCGTGAGCGTACCTGAGAGCCACACCTTGGCGTACGCATCATCCGCCTCCCATGAGGCATAGATCCCTGTCTTCTCCGGCGGTTCATCCTCGGTAAGAATATGCTTCTTACCACACGACTTCATGAGACTGAGGAACTGCATCGCCCACAGTTCGTAGTTCGTCCCGTCCATCTTGACGATTGGTGCCGAACCTTTGAAGGCACCTATGGCGGGCATATCTAGCTTCTGATCTGACATGATGCCGGAGAAGAGCGACTAATGATAACCAAGAATATACTGTCTACCGGAACTTTGTAGGATCCAAGTGCATAGGTAGACGATTATGCACTTGAATCAAACATAACTTCGAGTCCTAGGAAGAACTCGGAACACCGGTAACAAGTAGAGGCGGTGGGAGCCTCTACCTCGCCAAAATAGCGACTGAGAAGGGTCGGTCAGGGGCTGGACAGCAAGTGCAGGGGCCCGGCGTCGGTTGGTGGGGGCCCGGCGGGGTTGAGGATGCCCTACAGGGGCTGGCGGTAGGTAGAAGAGGGCTGGCTGCGGCGAGGATGCCCTACAGCAGCGGCGTGGGAGGCCCGAAAGGGGCTGGCGGCGGCGTGGGAGGCCCGAAAGGGGGCTGGCGGCGATGGAGTGCCCGGCAGGGGCTGTCGGCGGCGGTGGGAGGGGCCCCGATGAGGGTGAGAGACCCCGGCGGCGGCGTTGGAGGCTGGGAGCCTAGGAGGGAGGCGGCGAAACCCTAGAGGGGAGGGGGGGGCGGCGGTGGAAACCCTAGGTTAGGGTCATGGCTCTGATACCATGTTAGAATACTGAGATGATTATTCCATAGAGCCCTTGGGTCTCTTATATAGGGAGAGAGCCCTTGGGTAAATTACATGAAAGGTACGAAAAGAAACTAAAATAATAAATAACATCAAAGACTAATAACTATCTCTACAGAATCGGTCAATGCAAAAAAGGTGGCTTTACTTCTCCATATGTATCTGCAGTTCTAAGCATCAACAACCTAAACACTCAACTCGCCAACAAGGTCAACAAACTCCTAAAAACATGGATCATGTCCGCCCCTGCTGCCAAGAGGTCGTCGACATAAAGTGTTGAGATAAATGTATCTCTCGGTATCATTTATGTGTTATGTTTTCTTAATGTACTTATCATGTAATTAACCCAAGGGCTTTTCTCTTATATAAGAGAGCCCTCGGTCTATTATATGAGTATGATTCATTTTTCTCCCAACATGGTATCGGAGCAACGGTCCCAGACCGGGGTTCCCTTATCCCACCATAAACCTAACCCTACCCCCCCCCTCGCGGTGCCGCCGCACGCCCTCTCACCCTCTCCAGCGCAACCGCACGGAGGTCCCAGACCCTCCAGCGCCGCCGCGTGCAGGTCCGAGTCCCTCCAGCGTCGCGCGCGCAAGGCTCCCTGCCCTCCTACGCACCGCACACGGGACTCCTGCCCTCCTGCACCGCCGATCGTGGGGGCCCTACCCTCATACGCCGCAGATCCCCATCCTATAGGGCCACACGAGGCTCCAACCATCCATGTACATCGTTGAGACGCCTTCTACTGTGGGTCGAAGGTCTAATTTGGACCGCCGATAGTGAGATTTTCTGATCTATATCACGTTGTGCAGCTCTAGACCTAGCAAGATGACATAAGGATGGTTATATGAGTCTAAAGATACAACCAATCCTTCTTATGGTCTTGTAGACGCGTTCTCTTCGATTTACTCAGTTTTTCTGCATTCCAGCTTCTTGATACAATGTCAGAGAACAAGGGTGATGTTTTCTCCTCCTCTGGTGTCTTCAAGGGCCCGGCTCCTATCGTGAAGACGGATGGGCCCAACTATGAGTTGTGGTCCATGCAATTTCGTACCCTAATGCAGTGCCATAACAAGGAGCACATTCTAACTGATTCAGAGCCGGCGAACAAGACTGCGGTCGATGCTTCATGGAAGCAAGATGACGCACATGCTCGCATCTGGCTATCTATGACACTTACCACGGAGATTGCTAATGATATTGATAATCAACCAACTGCAAAGGCTATGTGGGACATATTGGCAGTCACATACGGGCAGGAAAAGAATGAGAGCAAGATTCTTCAACTGTAGTTCGACATTTTCTCGACCAAACAGAATGGTCGACTGCTCCATGCACACTTCCCTCATCTTAGAGGCATGTTTGAGCGACTACACAGCTTCATGCCTATTACCACCAGCATTGAACAGCAGCAGGCATATCGGAATGCCACAATGACAGGAGTTTTCTTGTCATCTCTTGACTCAGAGTACGATGCCGCTCGTATTCAACTTCTGATTAGAGAGACAATACTGCCGATGGAGGAGGTCTACAAGCGATTGAGTAGAATTACTACCCCATCCACTACTACGGCCCAGATGACACCTTCTGCTTTGGCAGCTACTCGTGGCAGAGGGGGGTCTTCCCAGTTTCGTGGCCGTAGACCTCCTGATCGAGGAGGAGGCCGACAGCGTGGTCCTTGTTCCCATTGCCATCGTCCTGGTCATTCTGAGGAGACATGCTTCCAGAAGCATGGGTATCCAGCATCTGCACGTGTTGCTGAGCAGACTGAGACTTCTTCTGCGCCTACTCCGGATACACGTTTAGATGATATTGTTTCCAGACTTCGAGAGATGATGAGCACTCCTACGACTCCGACTCCATGTTCAACAGATGCAGCAGCTACTGCCAGAGCGTCATCTAGTTCATCAAGTATTCATATGCGTTTACCAGTAGTAGCAGTTCAGATTTGACTGATTGGATTATGAACTCTGGAGCGTCACATCATATGTGTAAAGATCGGACGTTGTTTAGCTCAAACAGGTCTATCCCACCTAGAAGATCCGTGGTCATTGCTAATGGGGTTCGTCTCCCCATTGTTGGTCAGGGGGAGATTGTTTTAGCCCCTTCTATGCATCTTCAGAACGTCTTATATGCTCCAGACTTTCAGATGAATCTTTTGTCCATTAGTCAACTTACAAAAGATTTACATTATCGTGCCATCTTTGATCCCTCTTCTTTTGTGTTTCAGGACATACTAACTGGCAGGGTGATTGGTCATGGCCTGTATAAGCTTGTCATACCACCTTGTGCAGGAATTGCTACTATCCCTTCAGGCTCTGTTTCTCCTTTCATGTGGCATCTTCATTTTGGCCACCTTCCTCTCCAGAAGATGTGTCATGTGCTACCACATATATCTACTCGTACTACATTAGATTGTGAAGCCTGTCAGCTTGGGAAGCACGATCGCTCCTCTTTTCCAAGTCGTCCGAGTCGTCACAGTAGTCAGTCCTTTGAGTTGTTTCATTTTGATATTTGGGGTCCTAGTCGTGTTCATGATCATCAGGGGCATCGTTTTTATATGGTTAATGTGGATGATTATTTTAGACTATCTTGGGTATTCTTGTTAAAGCATAAGTCTGAAGCCGGTGCTATCATTAAATCTTTTCTTATTGAAGTCAAAAATATCTTCTCTGCTAATGTGAAATTCATTCATACGGATAATGCTTTGGAATTTTCCACATTACATTTATCTGAATTTCTCAGGTCTCTCGGTATAGTTCATCAGACCTCGTGCAATTACACCTCTCAGCAGAACGGTGTGGCTGAACATAAACATCGTCATCTTCTTGGTGTCAAAAAAACACTGTTGATGCAGAGTCGTACCCGTCATTCTTTCTGGGGGGACGCGGTTCTCACTGCTTGCTACTTGGTGAACCGCATGACGTCCACCATTCTTGGAGAAAAGGTTCCCTTCTTGATTGTGTTTCCCGAGAAGAAACTATACCCTCTCACTCCCAGAGTCTTTGGATCAGTGGCCTTTGTTCACAATTTCATTCCTGGCCATGACAAGCTCTCGCCTAGAGCTGACAAATGTGTTTTTGTTGGTTATTCTCGTACCCAAAAAGGGTATAGATGTTTTGATCATGTAAGACGAAGATATTATGTGAGTGTCGATGTCACTTTCTATGAGTCGATTATGTATTTCTCTCATACATGTGACAGATTTTCCAATGCTACTTCTGGAGAGGATGTTGTTGTTCCTCCACCTCCGTCTCCTCTACCATATGAACCCCATGCTGCACCTCAGCCTTCTCCACCTCCACAACCTCCACCGCCACCACTACCTCCACCTCCATCTACGCAGTCCAAGTTCTTACCCATTGTTTACACTTGCAGGTCTTCTACTCACCCCTCTGCTCATGTGTCATCCGCATCATCCACCACGCCTCAGGTATGTCATAAACACACTGTTTCTATTGATGGCACTGGAGTTTTGAATCATACACAGGATGAATTGATTCCAGAAGACAAAGAGGCTGATGATCTGGAGATTCCTATTGCCCTAAGAAAGCCTCATCGCCAATGTGCCATGTATCATCTTGTTGCACATGTTTCTTTGTATCATCTTTCATAGGAGTACAGAAAGTTTGTAGTGGGACTCTCTGTTGTTACTATCCCACGTACATATCAGGAGGCGCTACAGGACAGTAGGTGGCGACTTGCAATGGAAGAGTAAATTGCGGCTTTGCAGTCGCATGGAACATGGAGCATTGTATCTGCTCCAAAAAGTGAAGGATATGGTTAGATCCTCAAGCGCATCACGGAAGCGTGAGCGTCGTATCGAATACGACGAGGAGCGACTAGTCGCACTAGTTGCTCGATGCAGCGGAATTTAAAAAAAATTCTTACGACGAAACCACATGATCCAAGAACACTTCTCAGATCGTTTCGTCTTAACCACAAACAAGTAATTAGGATTACCTCTTGAAGCGTGGTTGCGATCAAGTCTCTAAACGAAGAGACCTCCTGTCTCAAGTCCGATCCGACGGAGGAGACGCTTGCGAGCGCGGGGATGAACCGCGTGCTTCTCGCAATCCATGTTGATGATCCAAGCGGCGGATCTCCTGATCTCGACACACGAGATCCGACGTCTTCTTCACGAGCGAGGCGCACCGAAGGAGACGGAGATCCATGAGCAGACGAACGGGCAACATAACGACGATGCCGTGGCGATGGAGAACCTCTCTAGGTCATCCATGGTGGACGGCCACATGAGAGGGAGAGAGAGGGCTGTCGAGTAGAGAGAGAGAGAGAGATATGCTTCTCAAGCATTGTGTGTAAAATAAAGAGCATGGTATACCTCTCTGTTTATAGGGTTTTGGGATCCATGGATCTTAATCCATGTGACATATAAAATCAATGGATGAGATTGATTTATGTCAATCCAATGGTCAAGATTATTGTTGGTAAAAACCAACAACTTGTGATTTAATTTTGATAAAATATATTTGATAAATCAAATAAATATTAATACCAAATTAAATCAATCAAATAAGGAGAGAAAATACAAAGGAGATCAACCTTCCCCTTTAGAGGGCAATCTCATGGATTCCCATGAGATTGCACATCTCCTTGATTTTCTCTCTACTTATTTTCCAACAACTATTTGTTGGGATTTTTATTCACCAAAATAATTCTCAATTAAATTTGGGAATATTGCAATCTTGACATTGGAATATTGTGAATCATATTCACAACCCAAAACAACATGTAATTTACATTTTCAATTAATTAGACAATGTGTATCCAGTACACATTAATAATTAATCTACTAATATAAATTATATTTAACTCTCTCTAATACATTATAAATCACATTTATAATATATTATGAATAATTGGATATTACTATCCACATTATTCTTATCCATAATAATTAAATCACATTTAATTATATTGGAAAACTTATTCTCATGTGCTCAAATAATATGAATCACATTCATATTATTTACATCTTTGATAATCAAATCACAATTAATTATCTAAGATAACTCTCCTTATAATATGAATCAAATTCATATTATTCATGATAATTAAATCACATTTAATTATCCATTTTCTCAATGCTCGGATACATATATCAACAATAGAATTATCCATGAACTCTTTCAAGGATAATGCGCTTTCTCCGCGAATACTTGGAGATAAGGACAGGGTGATTGTCTTGTTCCACGTATAGTGACATGGATATTGAGATCACATCTCAAATCCAGATCTCGGGCCTCCCATAGATGCTTGATTAAATCAAGACCGTAAATCTAATCTTCTCATTGAATCTGAATCACATTCAGATCAATGTCCAACATTTGGACTAAGATCAGATTACTTCTCTACTGAGAGGAGTCATTAAAATCCAAACCCGTTTCATCACTCCCTAGGAATGGAAGCGTCATGGTTATACAATCGTTTATGATCACATCACCCTCAGATATTCCTAATACCTGTACATCCTGCATACTGGAAGACTCAGAATAAAAACGAAGTATTAGATCAACTTTACACTGTCTACTTCAGGGTTTTTACCAGTAAGTTTCTCATTCGATCATTGGGAGTCGGTATCGATCATATACTTTCCAAAAGCATATATCATACCTAGGTCTTGATCATATACTTTCCAAAAGTATATATCAAACCTACAAATTCAGTCAAGCTTCCAAAGCGAGACGACCATGCGCATGGAATTTGATTCTTCCCAATATCTCATGAGTGAGCTCATGTCTTCCGGTTCAGTAATTGAACCTGTATGATCCCTTTGAGAGATCTTATTACTCATATGCCTTTATATGCACACCAGCGCGCCGGTGTATAGACCTTGATTAGGTCATCAACCTATTGGTCTGCCAAATGTACATACTCAGACATATAGTAACACATCTGTCTCCGGTCAGAGGATGTGTGCATGTATCGTGACAGTATACGATATAGGACTTTGGTTATCTCGATCTCGTTAAGTCAACTCTTTGATCTAACTAATCTAACACCTCCGAATCTCTATTCCTATGCAGAGGACCTGCATCAAGAGGTCGGTCAGATATCAGCTTAACTGAGATAGGATTGCCATCTCCTACTCTGGCTGGAGATCATCTCTTAATAATCATTTGATGGTGCTTGATGAGTCCTCAATCTAACTCATTAGATATTCATCCAAGCACCAGCCTCTATGATTCAATAATTGAATCAACAGTTGTATGATCATTAAGATGGCCATGGTACATAACCCTAATTGTACTAAGGGACCTATTATGCAAATTATGTACTCTTTATTTCAGATTAAGGAGTGAATTGCAATAACATTTATTGCATAATGGCTCGTCGTGGGCTCGCATGTCCAACAAAAAGTACCTCTGTTTTTTTTTGAAAGCCTGAAACGAGGGGGATACACTCGTTGGTGCTCTCCCCAAGAAAAGTACCTCTGTTGTCAGCTATAAATGGATATTTATAGTAAAACAAAGGACAGATGGCAGAGTGGATCGCTACAAGGCAAGATTTGTGGCACGTGGGTTCACCCAAACCTATGGGGTGGACTGTCAGGATACTCTTTCTCCTATGGCCAGACATTCGACACTACGCATTCTTCTATACATTGTTGTTTCACGGGACTGGTCTCTTTACCAACTTGATGTGAAGAATGACTTTCTATATGGGGACCTACAGGAAGAAGTATATATGCAGCAGCCACCAGGGTTTGCTACTGAGGAGGAGTCCAAGAAGGTGTGCAGGCTCCATAAGGCGATTTATGGCCGAAAGAAGAGTTCGAGAGCTTGGTACCATAAGCTATTGGAGTTGATAGAGCACCAAGGGTTTGTGCGGTCTACTGCGGACCACTCACTTTTCGTTCAGAGGACACAGAGAGGTATTGTTGCTATTCTTGTTTATGTGGATGATATGTCACAGGGGATGATGAGCAAGGTATTCAGACGACCAAGGAGTTCCTAGGTCAACAGTTTGTGACTAAGGACCTTGGCACTCTTCGATACTTCCTTGGGTTGGAGTTCGCCAGGAATCAGCGTGGCATGGTGATGACCCAGAGGAAGTTTGTGATGGATCTTCTTTCAGAGACAGGCATGACAGGATGCAAGCCAGCTACTACTCCTATGGATCCGAGTATGAGATTATATGATGATGACACTAAGGAGGTATACAGTAGGAGATATAGAGAGCTGGTTGGGAAGCTTTTATATGCCACGATCACCAGGTCGAATATAGTGTTTGCAGTGAGCAAAGTTAGCCAGTTCATGGAGCATCCCAGAAAGGTGCATATGGATGTTGTCTATATGATCCCGAGATATTTGAAGACCTCACCTGGCTCAGGTCATATACTCAACAGGGATACATCTCTTGAGGTAACAGCTTGTGCAGATGCAGATTATGAAGGTTGCCCCAGAGACGAAAAGTCTAGTTCGGGCTTTGTTGTCTTTGTCGGTAGTTCACTTGTTTCATGGAAGAGTATGAAGCAGACAGTGGTGGAGATCAAGTGTAGAATCTGAATACAGGGCCATGGCACAGAGGAGTGCGGAGATGATGTGGGTTAGTACAGTATTGACTGACATTACTATTGAGGTTTCTCTACCTATGCAACTTTTATGTGATAATCAAGCTACACTATTTATTGCCAATAATCATGCTTTTCATGAACGGACAAAGCATATAAAGGTGGATTGTTATTACACTAGAGACATGATCCAGAAAGGTCTCATATCTGCCTCCCATGTTTCCACTGGAGATCAGACGGCTGACCTCTTTACCAAGGCTCTTGCTAGAGGTCCATTTCAGAGGTGTTGTTCCAAGCTGAGCATGATAGATATATATGCTCCAGCTTGAGTGGGAGTGTTGAGATAAATGTATCTCTCTGTATCATTTATGTTTTATGTTTTCTTGATGTACTTATCATGTAATTAACCCAAGGGCTTTTCTCCTATATAAGAGAGCCCTCGATCTATTCTATGAGTATGATTCATTTTTCTCCCAACATAAAGAGTCATGTCAAACTCACCACCAAGGATCCATAGAACATTAGTAAATTCCACACGAAGCCTACACAATTCCTCCCACAGAATGCACCGCTGGGAGTTATTAATAGAACCATACACGTTGGAGATCAGCAAAACAGTCCCATCCGTCGCATTCATAAACACTGACAATAGAACACGACTTCCCTTGACCTTCCTAGCAAGCGACCAAAGACCTCTGTTCCAGCCAGTAAGTAAGCCTCGTGAACTTCCCTAAGATCCCATAGCACATAAACTAGATAATGATGGGGTGGCTCTTGGTCTCCTGA
Organism: Ottelia alismoides; assembly: GCA_037367405.1. Taxonomy (NCBI): domain Eukaryota; kingdom Viridiplantae; phylum Streptophyta; class Magnoliopsida; order Alismatales; family Hydrocharitaceae; genus Ottelia; species Ottelia alismoides. The sequence goes on along the minus strand of JAZKJV010000242.1, from coordinate 278,113 downwards.
AATATGGCAAAATCCAGTCTATATTTCCCCAAAAGTAAAGCAAACCCTCTTTTTTCGGGTCTGCAGACCCCCTTACACACCATGATAGAGTTTTCATTGTGCAGAAGAAGAAAAGCCCGATTTCGAACTAAGTCCAGACTGGCCGTCAAATTATCAATAAACAAAGCACCAGCCACCGAAGAACAAACACCTTCAATAGTTGTACCATGATCCACCAAGGTCATAGCAACCCTGCCATAGAGTTGAGTTGCACTGGAGTGCTCGGATTTGCCAACGCATCTCCCTCAACCCTAATTTACCCTAAAACGATCCAATCAGATTTAGCAATAGAGACCTGTTATTGCTAAATCAGCCGAATGGTTATTCTTGTAATTGTTTCCATTAAATGTTATCAACTAATAAAAGATATTTCATGGGATCTGTAGAGATATATTATTCACTTCTGTACTTTTCTTATATTTCTATTTTCTGTTGGACTCTTTATGTATTTTACCCATAGGCTGCTCTCCTATATAAGAGAGCCTAGGGCAGATGGAATAAATAAGTCTTCTCATTTTCCCAACATGGTATCAGAACGACGGTCCTAGACCGGAGTTCTCGAGCCAATACCCTAACCCTAGCCTCCACCCTCCAGCCCTCCACGTGCTCCCGCGCCGCCTTGCACCGCCGTGCGCACGCCTGCGCCGCCCGCGCACGCCTGCGTAAGCGCCTCCTCCCGTGCGCCGCCTCCGGTGCCTGTACGCTGCACTCGCGCATCTGCGCGCTAGTGCACGAACTGCGTGATCCTCTACGCGCATATCTGCTCGCGTGCGCCTGTGCATCCCTGTGACGTGATCCAGCACGCGCATCTGTGCACGCGTGTACGCACGTGATCTCCGTGCGCGTGCAGTCCTAGACTAGCACGTGCAACTCCAGTGTTTTCCGCGCGCGCGTTTACAGATTGATGGGTTTGGTTGCTTGCGTCTACACATGCAACTAAACCCGTTAATGTCGGTGTAGACAAAATCGTCTATTCAGTCTACTCCCCTAGTCTTCCTATATCATAATGTCAGAAAGCAAGGCAGATATTTCTTCTACAGGCGCCTTCAGAGGTCCAGCTCCTATTGTGAAGATGGATGGTTCAAACTATGAACGGTGGGCCATGCAGTTCACGAGCATGATGAAGTCAACCGGTAAGAAGCAAATTTCTACTGAGGAAGAGCATGCTGAGAAGACAGGGGTTAATGCCTCTTGGGAGGCAGATGATGCATATGCCAAAGTCTGGCTTTCCGGAACATTAGTAATTGAGATTGCTAACGATATTCTCCATCAGTCCACTGCCAAAGCAATGTGGGACATTCTGGTTGCTATCTACTCACATGCAAAGAATGAGACGAAGATTCTGCAACTTCAGCATGACATTTTTACAATCAAGCAGAATGGACGGCCTCTCCACTCACTGTACACGTCTTTACATGGAATGTTTGAGAAGCTTTATAGCTTCATGCCTCTGACAGCCACTCCAGAGCAACAGAAGACCTATCAGAATGCCACTATGGTGGGTGTTTTCCTTGCTGCCCTTGATCCAGAATACGAGGCAGCACATTCCCAGATCTTGGCAGATTCTACTATTCCTCCTATGGAGGAAGCTTTTCGTAGGTTGAGCCGTATCACTGTCCCTTCGTCTGCTACGAATCAGACCGCTTCAGCCATGGCAGCCAATCGAGATCGTGGAGATCATCATCAGTTCCGTGGTCATGGACCTCGCAGTAGAGGAGGTCGGGTTCAGCCATCATGTACTTTCTGCCATCGCTTTGGACATACCGAAGATACATGCTATTCTAAGCATGGATTTCCGGCTTCTGCACGAGACGCTGAACAGATCGAGCCCCCAGCCGCATCATCTATGGATCAGCGCTTTAATGATCTTGTAGCCCGTCTGAGGGGCATCATTCCTCCATCTGGTCCCGCAACATCAGCATCTACTTCTGAGAGTCACGTCGACGTTGCCGCATATGCATCTGCATCCACCAGTACATCAGGTAGCACCTATGCATTCACTAGCAGTAGTGGATCAGATACTTTAGAGTGGATTATGGACTCTGGTGCCACACATCATCTGTGTGGTGATCAAGGTCTACTTACAGGATACAGACAGGTCTCTCCCGGCCATACAGTGGTTATTGCTAATGGAAGACATTCCCCGATTATTGGTCAGGGGGAGATTAGATTGACACCAACCATGCATCTCAAGAACGTGTTACATGCACCTGATTTTTCGATGAATTTGTTGTCCATTAGCCAACTTACAAAGGATTTACATTGTCGAGCAATTTTTGATCCATCCTCTCTTGTTTTTCAGGGCATCCTTACGGGAAACGTGATTGGGTATGGCTATGAGAAAAGCGGCCTCTATCACCTTAGTCGGACTCCTTATGTTGGAACATCAACTCTACCTGCTGGACCTATCTCCCCATTATTGTGGCACCTGCGCTTTGGACATCTACCGCATCAGAAGCTGCGTCATGTGTTACCTCAGGTTTCACCTCACACGTCCATTCAACGTGAGGCTTGTCAGTTGGGAAAATATCATCGGTCTACTTTTCCCAGTCGTCAGTGTCGGAGTAGTAACTCCAAGTTTGAGTTATTTCATGTCGATATATGGGGTCTTAATCGTGTTCCTGATCATCAGGGACACGGGTTTTATATAGTTATTGTGGATGATTTCTCTCGTGTGTCGTGGGTATTTCTGTTAAAGAATAAATCTGAAGCGGGGAATATTATCATCAATTTCATTAATGAAGTTCGTAATGTTTTTCAGCATCTGTTAAGATTGTGAGAAGTGATAATGCCCTGGAGTTCTGTACTTATACCCTATCCAGTTAATTTTCATCTCAAGGGATTATCCACCAAACATCATGTGCCTATACTTCCCAACAGAATGGGGTTGCTGAAAGGAAACACCGTCATTTACTCGATGTCACCCGGTCGCTTCTTATACATAGTCATGTCCCTCATTCTTTCTGGGATGATGTTGTTCTTACGGCATGCTATCTTATTCATTGAATGTCGTCATCTGTCTTAGGTGAGAAGATTCCATTCTCTCTTATTTTCCCTGATAAGGAATTGTTCTCCCTTACTCCTCGTGTGTTTGGCTCGGTAGCCTTTGTTCACCAGTTCTCTCTGGACTGACAAGCTCTCTCTTAGAGCTGTCAAGTGTGTCTTTGTCGGGTACTACAGAACACAGAAGGGGTACAAGTGTTATGATCCATTGCGCAGGAGGTATTTAGTCAGTGCTGATGTCACCTTTTTCGAATCTGTTATGTACTTCTCGTCTACAGGTGATCAGTCGGTTCCCTCTGACACTACTGATGGTGTATACATGCCACCACCACCAGAACCGTTATCATCTCCTACACCTCCTGTCACTGTGCATGTTTCACCACTGCCATTCCACTATACCCGTAAGCCTGCTTCTGCTCATGGCCATCGCTCATAATCTAGCTCGCCTGAGGTATGTTCTGAAAATATTACTATTGATGGATCTGATGATTTTCCTGAACAGGATGTGTTACAGAGGCCAGCTAAGGGGACAGATGATTTAGATGTACCTATTGCTCTATGAAAGCAGAAGCGGAGCTGCGCGTCATATCCTATAGCATCTTCTGTGTCGTTTGACCGTCTCACTGGAGAATTCAGGAACTTTGTCATTGCATTGTCAGCAGTGGATATTCCACGGAATTATCAAGATGCACTGAAGGATAGTCGATGGCGATTGGCCATGGAAGAAGAAACGGCAGCTCTTCAGTCCAGAGGCGGTTGGATCCTTGTTCCTGCACATGTTGATGTGTCTACAGTTAGCTGCAAATGGGTCTTTACAGTTAAGCAGAATGCAGATGGCAGCATTGACAGATACAAGGCTCGCCTTATTGCTCGTGGCTTCACACAGACATATGAGGTGGATTATCTTGATACATTCTCGTCGGTTGCTCGTACAGTGTGTCTAGTGGTAGTACAGTGTGTCTACCACACAAAAGACCAGGGTTCAAATCCCACTCTTGCAGGGGTTGCGTTAGGTAGTCGACGACCAGCGTAAAAATAGTCGAATCTTTCAACATGGATTTGAGCAAGAATCCATGTAGCCGACCCTACTTATAGTGGGAGAAGGTTTAGCATTTATTCTCGTCGGTTGCTCGTCATTCCACCCTACGGATCCTCCTTTCTGTTGCAGTTACTCGTGATTGGCCGCTATACCAGTTAGATGTGAAGAATGCATTCCTATACGGTGATTTACAGGAGGAAGTCTACATGCAACAACCACTTGGTTTTGATGTTGCGGGGGAGTGTCCTACGGTGTGCAGACTTCATAAGGCTATCTATGGCCTTAAGCAGAGCCCCAGAGCTTGGTTCCAGAAGCTCTCATACCTGTTTGAGAAACAAGTGTACAGACGTTCTAATGCTGATCATTCCCTGTTTCTACAAAAGACACCCAGATGTATTATTGCTATTATGGTGTATGTAGACGATATTCTGATTACATGTGATGATGAACAGGGAGTCCAGGGGGCAAAAGAAATGATGGGTCGTGAATTCGTTACCAAGGACCTTGGGGTCTTTAGATATTTTCTGGGAGTGGAGTTTGCCAGAAATCCTCATGGGTTGGTAATGACCCAGAGGAAATATGCCACTGACCTGTTGAGTGAAACAAGAATGCTTGGTTACCGACCTGCCACTACACCTATGGATCCCAGTATGAAATTATATGATGATGACACTGATGAGGTGGTAAGAGAAGATACAGAGAACTGGTGGGCAAACTTCTCTACGTTACTATTACCAGGCCCGATATCTCCTTTGTTGTGAGTCGAGTGAGCCAGTTTATGGAGCAACCACGTCAGGTACACATGGATGCTATACATATGATACTCAGGTAACTTAAGTCATCTCCAGGTGTGGGTCTGCTGTTTAAGAAAGGCATGGAGGTTACTATATCAGCTTGTGCAGATGCAGATTACGCAAAGTGCCCCAAGGATAGGAAGTCCACCACTGGGTTTGCTGTATATGTTGGAGATTCTCTAGTCTCATGGAGAAGCAAGAAGCAAACGGTTGTAGCAAGGTCCAGTGCTGAGTCTGAATATAGGGCTATGGCCCAGGTCAGTACAGAAATGATGTGGGTAAAGGCTATGCTTGCAGATCTATATATAGAAGTCCCGCTTCCTATGGCTCTGGAATGTGACAATCAGGCGGCTCTATTAATTGCAAATAATCCAGCATTTCATGAACGGACCAAGCACATTGAGGTTGATTGTCAGTTCATACGTGACATGATTCAGAAGGGGTTTAATATTACATCCCATGTTAGCTCAGAGGATCAAACTGCAAACATTTTTACCAAGGCGTTACTTCGAGGGTCGTTCCAGAAGTGTTCGTCCAAGCTGAGCATGATTGATATCTATGCTCCACCTTGAGGGGGAGTCTAGAGATATATTATTCACTTCTGTACTTTTCTTATATTTCTATTTTTTGTTGGACTCTTTATGTATTTTACCCATAGACTGCTCTTCTATATAAGAGAGCCTAGGGCGGATGGAATAAATAAGTCTTCTCATTTTCCCAACAGGATCGATGGAGCTCCTAGACATTTTCCCTAATCTGATGGGATTCAGGGAGTTTGTTAATGTAAGTTACACTTTTCGTTTCGAGCGTTCTTTGCTATCAGAGGGAGATCTCAGAGACTGTGTTACATAATGCTAGAGAGGAGTGTGACCTTATGGGTCAACTTCCAAAGATATTGCAGCGTGCCTTTGGGTTCTTCAATCACTGATGATATCATGTCAAGGAGCTCTAAACCAGACGTAGCGAACAGAGCGCATAAGCTCAAGTTGAGGTGGTTAGGTTGGACTTATTAGATGACTCCAGGGAACTCATAGTTAAGGGATATCGGAGCCTTTATCTGATGTAAAATCTCCCCTGCTTCTTCGAAAGAGAGACATGCATGCCTAACGAACGCAAGCATCTTCTTTTAGCAGAAGCCCAACGTCCCAGATCCGTGGAAGCACCTCAACAACAGAAGACACTCCACTCTGCTTAGCAGCAGAGAGGCATGGTTTTAGGTCAAAAGAATGCTCCAAGTCCAAGTAGTAGAGGGGTCCTCCAACATCGCAACCAAGTCCCTAAATGTCAGTTTCGGTCACCGTTTCGGCATCGACCAAAACATAAATTCGGTGAAATTTCGATGGAATTTCGACCGAAATTTCGGTCATTTCGGTCATTTTTTGTACTAGGACCCCCATATTTCGGTCATTTCGGTCATTTTGGTCGAATTTCGATTTCGACTAGATATTGATATTCGATAGAAATTCGACCGAATTTCGCTGAAATTTGAGGCCATGATCGCAGCCACCAAAGGGTTAGGCCCAACAACGATTGAGAAGATGAGGGTGTTGAGCCTATAAAGTTGTTCTGTGATACATGGCACCCAACTCAGGCTCGAGGGGACACTCGAAATAGAAAAGGAAGGAATCATGGCACATGAATAGTATGATCCAAACAAAGATCCAACCCGAGACGAATAAAGAAGCACCACATTTGTGTAGGATAGAGTTAGAGAGATCTCCTCGAGTGCGAAGCCATATCTTTGCCTTCAGAAAAGTCCAAAGCTAGTTGCGGCTCTCAATGAGAGGCTCTTGAGACTTCCGACGTACGTACCATCCCTCTTACGATGCTTCGGGGTCCATGATCGAAAGAGTTGATCCCACCCTTGTCGTCTAAGGCATCCCCAGAAGGCACGAAGAAGATAGCAAAGGCTAAATCTCTAGGCAGAAAAGCTAACTATCAATGGATGAAACCAGAATAAATGGAACAGGACATTGAACCTCGGTCATTGAGAGCATAACATCAACTTCTTTACCCAATATATAATACCTAACACTATAAAATATGATAAAATGATAGAGATAAGAACACCAGAATAGAAGATAGAACAACATCATATCCCTTTCTACACACTTTTATCCAATCAAAGAGGAACTCATTGTCTATAAATGTTGTGAAAGAATTAAACAATACATACTTATCTCTGAAATATTGTTGTAACTAAAAGTACGATTAAATATACGTCGAAGAAATTTATGCTATGTGTTTAACATATAATATATGACCACACGAGAAGCTGTGAATCCTATCCATTTTGAGCAAACCTTTGAAATATTGTTGCAATTAAAAGTACGAATAAATATACGTCGAAGAAATTTATGTTATGTCAAACATATAATATATGGCAGCATAATAAATTGTGAACCATAACTATTTCAATTTGCTTGATATATTGCAAAGCTCATTAAGTTTACGAGTATTGTTGGATTTGATGTTTATGAATTCATTCATTAAAAGAGAAATAGTAAGAGTTTGTGAAATAGTTGGACACAATTAATGGTAAATATGAAGTTATGGGTACGAAAGAAACATCATATTTAGGCATTTATCTCATATAATCGTTATCCTAAAGAGGTGGGTATTTATAAGCTTCTCAAACTACCAAATACACCATCAAAATTATAAAAAAAAGCCTCAAAAAAGCAAAAACGCCTCGCAAAACCCCTCGACCGCCTCGAAGCAGAATGCCTCGAGGCTAGCCTCAGCCTCTTGAGGCGCACGCCTCACTGGACTGGATTGAGGCTTATGCCTCGAGGCTAAAGGACTGCCTCGCCTCGAGGTGTACGCTTCGACCGCGTCGAGGTTAGTTTTCTCATATCATGGAGGGGCCAGAGGACAACCATGTCAAGCACCACGTTGTGGTTGAAAGAAACCACCTTCTTGTCGACCATTCACCAGTACAGCATAAGAAGTCGTAATACACCTCTTCATCCAAGCGATCCACTCATTCGGGACACCTCTCTTTTCCAGCGATACCCAAAGAAATTGCCAATCAACACAATCATAAGGTTTAGAAAAATCTACCTTCCGCGTGATACATCTGGCTTGTGATCTCTTCCACTCAAGCATCATCTCGGATGCAAGCACCCAATCGTCAGTCATGACTCTCTTGGGTACGAACGTTGTTTGCTCGGGATATATAATATCATTAATAACACCTCGTAAATGGTTGGTCAGGACTTTGGCGATGATGAGATAAATCTCATTAGATAATGTTATGGGTCTAAAATCCTCCACACTAGTCGATTCATCATGCTTGGGGAGCAAGGAGTATAAGGCCTTATTCAGTTGCTCCAACCCACAATTGCTACCTTGGAACTCCTGCAGAACCGCAATAACGTCATCTTTTACCACGTCACAAAATTCTCTGTAAAAGACCACCATAAACCCATCTGGACTAGGTACTCCATCTGCAATTAGTTGAAATACTGCTGATATAATCTCATCATCACTGAAAGGAGTCACAAGAGTTTCCTTGGGCTACAGAAATCTCTCCGCACCCACTCCTTGCCAACCCCAACCAATTCGAGAGACACATCTACTCACCCAAAAAAAGTGGTTTTGAAGTGCACAACCAACCAAATGATCTCCATGTAATACAGACCCATCCACATCAATATGGTGAATAAAATCCATACATCATCTACCGCTGGCAACAGAGTGAAAGAAATGTGCATTGTCATCTCCCTCCTTAACTCACCGCAGTGCCGATCTTTGCTTCCATCCGACCTCCTTTTGGTCCTCCAAATGGATTTCTTCTAGGAATCTGGTCCGCATATCAATCTCATCCGTAGTCAATTCCCGTTCATCCTCCAAAGCATCCAGGAAGACGATCTCAGCTTGAGCAGCAGTCCTGCCACGACGCTGGTCACAGATGCTTCTTTTGTACTCCAAGAGGTGTCGATAGAGAAAGTATAATTTTGTAACCAGTTGGACTGCAGTCGAACCCTCATATTGACAAGAATGCCAAAAATCTCCCACCATCCCGCAGAAGCCATCCTTCATAAGCCAAGCTCTTTCAAATTGAAAGAAAGTCTTCGGATGTGTCTCCTCCGACGACCAAAGTAGGGGGTATGGTCTAAATAAGCGTGAGGAAGGGCCCATGTCCGGGACAAAGGGAAGAGAGAAAACTCCGTAGAAGTCGGAAATCGATCAAATGTGAGATCTAGATATGGAGCTTCTCCACGTAAAAAGACAGCTTCCAGCATCCATTATCAACAACCCATGGTCAATAAAGAATGAAGAAAGATCCCCGTAACCACTATCAGCACCACCATTCAACCCCGGTCGGTCTTCGGGGCGAAGCATGACATTGAAGTCCCCATTAACAATCCATGCAGTGTCAGGGTATTTACAGTATACCAAATACAGGTCATCAAGCAGTACTACAATAACCCCACCATTAATGGGACAGTAAACGTTAATGGTGATAAACTCCAGTGCATCTGCCTTTCGTCGGATCTCCAAGGTAATCATGTGTCGACCAATCAGCGCCTCATTAACCAACTTAAATTTGTCTCTGTTCCAAGAAATGACCAAGCCACCCACTGCTCCAATCGAGTCCAACGCACGAAACTCGGTTAAATTGAAGCCCTTAATGCTTTGCCAAATCCCCTACATCCCCTGTGATATTTTGGTCTCCTGCAACAAAGCATTTCAACCTTCGCATTCATGATAAGATCCCTCAGCCATTCTCTTCTCCGATCTTCCTAGGCCTCGGGCATTCCAAGTAAGAATTTTCATTTGGAAACAGTCTTAGTGCTTTGAGGTGAGATCACATGTGAACCCCTTAGGATCCAGGTACCCGTTTACACACATTTCGCACTATTATATTCACATGAGATTATGTTGAACATATATAAGTCATAATTGAATGGATGAAGAGGAAAGAATTGGATTACCTGGAACTCTAAGTCTCTTCTCCGACGGTCTGCATAGCTCTTCTGCCGGCTATGTGCCGTCAGAAGCTTCCGCCTCACAAGATCAACAGCTCTCGCAGTCTCCTCCAAGAGATCTACGGAATATAAAGCATGATCACCTACCTCACGTCAACTGAGAGGTGTGAGGCATCTCCGCACGTATAGGGCTTCGAATGGTGTCATGCCAATACTAGAATGATAGATGTTATTGTATGTGAACTCCACTAACGGCAGATGGTCCTTCCAGGACCCTTTCCACTCTAAAGTGCAAGCGCGGAGCAAATCCTCTAATGTCCGAATGGTGCGCTCACTCTGCTCGTCTGTATGTAGATGATATGCAGAACTCATCTTCAGCTCTGTCTGTAGTGCTGACATGAACTGATGCCAATAATGCGACGTGAATCTCGAATCCCTGTCATACACCACTTCGTGTGGTATACCATGTAGTCTGATGATGTTTTGCACATACAGCTTGGCCAATCTGGATGGAGTGTAAGTCGTGTTGACAGGTATGAAATGGGCTGACTTAGTCAACCTATCAACAACGACCCAAATGGAATCATGGCCACCTAGTGTCTTCGACAGACCTGTGACAAAATCCATAGTAATGCTCTCCCGTTTCCACTCGGGAATGGGGAGAGATTGCAATAATCCTGGTGGTCTCCAGTGCTCAGCCTTGACCATCTGACAAGTCATGCATCTGCTGACATGTTGCGTCACATCGCGCTTCATTCTATCCCACGAGAAATGTCGACGCAGATCACGGTACATCTTTGTGCTACCTGGATGGATAGATAACCGTGAACTGTGTACCTCATCAAGTATGTCTCTGCGAAGCTGCTCGTCATTGGGTACAACGACCCGTCCTGCCTTCCATAAAATAGACTCCATCACAACAAAATCATCAAATTCGTCCTTGATGGCTCGCATGTATCTATCTCAAATCCATGGATCTGTCTTCTGGCCTTCGACGATGTGATCCCAAAGACTACTGTATCCAAGGTTCAGGAAAGCGGTATGCGTATGCGTTCGGACTGGTCACCGAATACTGATTAAGCGGTATGCGGGGGCATATGCGGGGTATATGCGGTTCTAAGCGGTTTTCTAATTTTTAATTTAAAAATAAAAAAATATCTATGAATAACATTACCACTGAAGTTATGTATCTAAGTGGAGTTAAAGAAGATCTAAGAAAAACGGTTCATGTTAGATGGGTGTGCATATATACTTTTAATTGCCTCATATTTAATCACAAAAAAATATTTACCATAAAAAATTTACATTATATGATTCGTAATAACAAAACTTCAATACACATACATGCGCTACATGAGCAAAACCTCAATCGGCATATATAAAAAATATTCGACGATACATTGCATATACTCGTGAAAATAATACAGGAAAAAAACATAAAACATTGCATATACATAATGGTATAATGCATTGCAATTGTATAGAAATGCATGCCATATTTTAACAATAGAATGAAGAGGCAGAGTTACAGAATTTTTTTTTTTGAAAGCAGAACGATTCGGGGGAGACACGTGGTGGTGTTCGCCCCAATTTTATTAAAAAAACGAGAAGAGGGAGATGGAAAGAGAGGTACAACGTGATACAAGCACCCGGGATCAAGAGGATCCCTGTCAACATCACAGTCCACAACCCCTCCAATCACACGGGACTACAGCATCACCGGAGCATCCACTCATTCAGAAGTAACTCCACATGCGCTAAAACGTTTTCCCTGTACCACCTTTGGCCCCTGAAAATCTTGGCGTTCCTAGCGAGCCATAAAGCCCAGATGCAAGCAAGGGGGCGGAGCAAGTCCCGTCTTTGCCGATCCGCACGAGAGCACAAAGTGATCCAGAACGATTCGGCCGAAGAAGCGTCCACCCAAGATACATTGAGGCCCTCCCAAATGGAGAGCGCAAAGTGATCCAGAACGATTCGGCAGAGTTACAGAATTAAGGAGCTGAATGAGAAGATTGAAAAGTTGGAGTTGCTGGAGCAGTATGCGGGGCATATGCAGGCCGCATATGCAGGGAGGATGCATAATGCACCGATTCAAGTAATCGGTGCGGTCTGCACGCCGCACGGGCATATGCGGCCACATATGCGGCCCGTGCGGCCGATTTAGTGCACAATGACTGTATCGTAGAGGTACGGTGGTAGAAATGGATGCGCTCTCTTGAGGATGCCAATCTGTCAAAGATGCAAGCATATCCCACGTATATAGTCAATTCGTCGTACCCTCTGCATGTGCTCTCCTGCTAAGTGCATCAGCTACCACGTTTCCCTTACCGGGATGGTAAGAGATCGTGCAATCATAATCCTTCAATAGCTCGAGCCATCTGGGTTGCCTCATGTTCAACTCTTTCTGATGAAATATGTACTTCAAGCTCTTGTGGTCTGTGAAGATCCAGAAATTCTCCCATATAGATAGTGGCGCCAGATCTTCAAGGCGAAGACAACGGTCGCCAACTCCAAGTCATGTGCGGGGTAATTCCGTTCGTGCGGCCTCAACTATCATGATGCGTAAGCAATCACCTGTCCTCTATGCATCAACACTACTCCTAGACCTTCTCCAGATGCATTTGTGTAGACTGCATAGTCCTGAATGCCTGAAGGAAGAGCAAGAATAGGTGTTGTAGTCAATCTCTCCTTCAGTGTCTGGAAGGCCTGCTTACATGAATCGTCCCAAATAAATGGAACTCCCTTCTGCGTTAATCGTGTCATAGGGTGAACAACGCGTGAAAATCCGTTGACAAAGCGTCTGTAATAGCCCGCTAGCCCGAGGAAGCTCCGAATCTGCGTGACAGTCTTGGGCTGCTCCCAAGACATAACTGCATCTATCTTCGCAGGATCAACTGCAATGCCTGCTCCGGAAATGACATGCCCTAAAAATGAGACCTGGGATAACCAGAACTCACACTTGCTCAACTTGGCATATAGCTTGTGCTCCCGCAATATATCCAAAACAATCCATAGATCATTCGCATGATCCCATTCATTCCGTGAGTATATGAGTACATCGTCAATGAATACCACCACAAATTTGTCCAAGTATGGGCGAAAGATCCGGTTCATCATATCCATGAAAGCCGCAGGTGCATTGGTGAGCCCAAACGGCATCACCACAAACTCGTAGCGTCCATAGCGAGTCCTGAAAGCAGTCTTCGGAATATCAGACTCTCGAATCCTCAGCTGATGGTAGCATGAGCGAAGATCGATCTTCGAGAAAACCGAAGATCCCTGGAGCTGGTCGAACAAATCATCGATGCGCGGCAATGGATAACAGTTCTTCACCGTTCTTTTGTTCAGCTGCCGGTAATCCATGCATAGTCTCATGGATCCATCCTTCTTCTTAACAAATAGAACCGGAGCACCCCAAGGTGAAGTGCTCGGCCTCACGAAACTCCTGTAGCTGTACCTTCAGCTCCTTCAACTCAGTTGGTGCCATGCGATATGGTGCCAGCTTGCCACTAACACCGAATCTCTGCACTCCCTTCATGGGAGATACACAGAGAAATACCCAATCTCCAACCTACAATCGATAGGAATGTTATTAATATGCGATTAAGTTGATCATATATCTATCAGTTATTCATGATGTCTTCCACATATCCAACTAAAAAAAATCTTCAAGTCTTGAAGGTTAATTTGTTGTAGATTTTGAGATAGGAAAGAGCAGCAGCCCAGTGGCATTTGATGCAGGAATTAATCTATCACTGAAGTAAGGCTGAAAATATCTACATATACAGTGTTGAGTAATGCAAAATGCTTATTCTGCGTTCTAAGCAGACTAAGCTGAATGTTACTTCTATACAGAGAATACTATTTTGATGCAATTTAAGTTAAGTTTCAGTCTGAAATAAATTATGAAAACCAAATAGTGTTGGTATATGTTTATTTCATGTTTTTTTGGATTTTAACAAGTGTAACGTGGGAGGTACAAGAATTAGATGCCCCCTTTTGACAACCTTCAAATATGGAAGTGTGACTTGGTTGACTTAAAATGGGTGTTATAACACTATTTTCATTAAGTTCCTCACATCCTTGGGAAGGAATAAATTCAAATAATGATTGTGTCATATGTTATGCTAGATTTACTAACATATCCAATCATAGAGATATCTATTAATAAGAGTAACTATTGAGGTTAGAAGTAAATCACAAAATGTCGATACACTCCATATAATGAAAGTCGTGTATAATGTCCTGTCGTAATCCAAGCATGGACAAGTGTTGTATTCAAAGTGGGTTTGAAGTACATAAAGTTAGATCATCTTCAGAAAATTATCCTCTATGAATACCATGCTATATATAGATCACTACCGATACGAGATGACCGAGAGATCTGGATCTATATGATTACCACAAGGCGATTTATGGCCTGAAGCAGAGTCTGAGAGCTTGGTACCAGAAGCTATCGGAGTTGATAGAGCACCAGGGGTTTATGCGGTCTACTGCGGACCACTCACTTTTTGTTCAGAGGACGCAGAGAGGTATTGTTGCTATTCATGTTTATGTGGATGATATTGTTGTCACAGGGGATGATGACCACGGCATTCAGACTGCCAAGGAGTTCCTAGGTCAACAGTTTGTGACTAAGGGCCTTGGCACTCTTCGATACTTCCTTGGGTTGGAGTTCACCAGGAACCAGCGTGGTCTGGTGATGACCCAGAGGAAGTTTGTGATGGATCTCCTTTCTGAGACAGGTATGACAGGATGCAAGCATGTTACTACCCCTATGGATCTGAGTATGAGATTATATGATGATGACACTGAGGAGAGATAGCATGAGATATAGAGAGCTGGTTGGGAAGCTTTTATATGGCACTATCACCAGGTCGGATATAATGTTTGCAGTAAGTAAAGTTTAGCCAGTTCATGGAGCAGCCCAGAAAGGTGCACATGGATGTTGTCTATATGATATTGAGATATTTGAAGAACCCACCTGGCTCGGGTCTTATATTCAAGAGGGATACATCTCTTGAGGTGACAGCTTGTGCAAATGTTGATTATGCAGGTTGTCCTAGAGACAGAAAGTCTACTTAAGACTTTGTTGTGTTTATCGGGAGCTCACTTGTCTCATGGAAAAGCAAAAAGCCTATAGTGGTGGCCAGATCAAATGCAGAATCTGAATACAGGGCCATGGCACAAGGGAGTGCAGAGAAGATGTGGGTTAGATCGGTATTGGTTGACCTTACTATTGAGGTTCCTCTTCCTATGCAACTTTTATATAATAATCAAGCTGTAATTTATTGCCAATAGTCCTGCTTTTCATGAACGGACAAAGCATATAGATGGGGATTGTCATTACACTAGAGACATGATCCAGAAAGATCTCATATCTACTTCTCATGTTTCCACGGGAGATCAGACAGCTGACATCTTCACCAAGGCCCTAACTAGAGGTCTATTTCAGAGGTGTTGCTCCAAGCTGAGCATGATAGATATATATGCTCCAGCTTGAGGGGAAGTGTTGAGATAAATATATCTCTCGGTCTCATTTACGTTTTATGTTTTCTTGATGTACTTATCATGTAATTAACCCAAGGGCTTTTCTCTTATATAAGGGAGCCCTCGGTCTATTCTATATGCATGATTCATTTTTCTCCCAACAAGATCGACTACGGATCATTCATTGTTTGTTCAGAGGTCTCAGAGAAATACAGTTCCCATACTAATTTACGTTGATGATATTATTGTTACGGGAGATGATGTGCATGACTTCCAGGCAGCTAAGGATCAGCTTGGTTAGCAATTTGTAACCAAGGACCTTGGCAGTCTACGTTACTTCCTTGGACTGGAGTCGCCAAGAACCAGCAAGGTCTTGTGATGACCCAGAGGAAGTACGTTATAGATCTTCTCTCTGAGACGGGCATGGCAGATTGCAAGCTTGCCACTACTCCTATAAACCTGAGCATGAAGCTATATGATGATAAAAAGAGATACAGGGAGCTCGATGGGAAGCTCATATACGTGACCATCACCGAGCAAGATATATCATTTGCAGTGAGCAGAGTGAGTCAATTCATGGAGCAACCTAGACAGACACATGGGCATGCAATCCATGTGATTCCGAGGTATCTGAAAAACCTCACTTAGCATTGGTCTCTTATTTAGCAAAAGAACATCCCTTGTTATAGCTTGCACAGATGCAGATTTGCGAGATGCCCCAAGGACAAGAAGTTTAGCTCTAGCTTTGCAGTGTGCATAGGGAATTCCTTGGTGTCATGGAAGATCAAAAAGCAGATTGTGGTCGCCAGATCTAGTGTGGAATCAAAGTACAGAGCCATCATACAGGGGAGTACAGAGATGATGTGGGTCAGATTTGTTCTTACTGATATAGCGGTTGAGGTGTCTCTTCCCATGCACCTCTAATGTGACAACCAGACTGCTATTTTCATTGCCAACAACACATCCTTCCATGAGAGGACCAAGCGTAACAAGGTACACTCAAGATATGATTTAGAAGGGTTTCATCTCCGCCTCTCATGTCAACTCAAGAGATCAAACAACAGACGTGTTCATCAATGCCATAGCCAAAGGGTCATTCTTGAGATTTTGTTCCAAGCTGAGCATGATAGATATTTATGCTCCAGCTAGGGGGAGTGATGAGATATTAGTTATCTTTTATCACTTTTGTGTATTCTCTTTTCTTTCCATCTATATTATGTAATTTGTCGAACAAGTTTCTCCTCTATATAAGAGAACCATAGGGCCTCATGAATAAGCAACTCATTATTTATCTCCACAATCCTCATACTCTGGCTCGATCCCGTAGTGAGGCAAAGAGTCATCTGAACACGACCAAGCTGATCTGACAACCTGGGTGGTCGACCTACCCTTCTTCACCTACCAAAGAAATAACTTCACTCAATGGGGAAGTGAACAACTCCAAATGAGTTTATATAGATTTGACTCAGCACCCCTCCCATGCATGAGATTCACAGTAAGTAGCGCATAATCCTTCCTCACAGAGAACTTCACATCAGCACATTTCCATTTGTATATGCCCATCAAGGAACCAACTATGTCCTCGGCTCACCCAACAACTTCAACCTCTCCTACACACATTGCTCTAACAGTCCCAAATGAAAAGAGGGATACCACATACCATTCTCCCAAGTTTCCAGAACACAACTATCTTGATCTTTCACAAGATCAAATAATCTCAGGTATCAGTTTGCCAATGTTCATTCACTTGTCTGGACATATTTTCAAAAGTGAAAGTGAGAACCATCACCTAGTTTAGGCTTCAACATCCCTCTCATCTTAGGCAACACCTCACAAATCCCCACCAAAAAATTGATGGGTGCGAAATCACGCTTGGGTCAGCCAATGTGCCCATATTCACACCATACACCATATGCAATAGTTTAACCAGCACATCCTCCCAAATCCTCGAATCCAAAGTACTCATTTCGCAAGAAGAGCTTGATTCAGATCTTTTAGTCTATTAATCCCAAGACCAACACATTAATTAGGCCTAAACGACATGTGCAAAATAATGTGACTCGTGATTTGTTCATGCCCATAAGAATCTCCGCATGTTCCTCTCCAACTATTGTCACACACCCACCGATATTAGTCCAAAAGAAAAGAAATATATGGGGATAGCTGCCATCACTGAGGTCATGAGTATGAGTCAACCATCTTTGGAAAAAGTAGGTGATTTCCAGCTCGCCAAATGTTGCTCAAGTTTCTCAATCGAAGGACATCATTGTGAAGCTATAAGTCTTATATGTGAGAGGAGACCTGGGTACTGCAAAGGGAGGTTAGCTCTGGGGGTATGAGGAATGTTGCCGCAAGTGTCCATGTCCTCCTTAGATAGACAAAAAAGAAAACAAAATATTTACTCACATTGATCGAAAGTCTGACCTATACAAGATATGCGAGAGTTGCTCATAGTTGGAGTTGAGTCTTTTGTTTGATTAAGTGGGTGGTTAAAGACAGTCAAATCATTCATCTTCGATTTCTATTCTTACGTCGAGCCTTTCTCGTTCTGATCTTGATCTTCCTGATCACATTGGTACGAAGTCTGCGAGGTACTCAAGGATTTCAGCGAAATAATCAACTAGGCCCAGGATGAGGAGTCATACTTCTGGCCTATAGCATCAATATTGTGCGGGTCCAAATCTCCTTGCTTTCAACTAAGGGGAATGAATGCTAGCTGAGATGCTTACAGAAAAGATCTAAAGTAATCGATATGTTGCGAGCATCACAAATGCCCCCTTCAATGAAGAAGATCATGTCGTCTGCATATTGTAATAGATGGATAGAAATTTTATGACAAGTAAATCCAGATGTGAAACCTATAGTAATAAGTTTCTTCACAAGAATGACCAGAGTATCTACTATAATAGCGAAGATGAGAGGTAGAAGGGGACACCCCTAACTAATCCCCCTTTGAGGCTGAAAAAATCCACCTTTCGAACTGCCATTCACCAAAATCAAAATTGATGTGGTTGTTACGCATTGCCTCGTCCAATTGATCCATAAATCTTGGAACCCCCTCCAATGTAATACATCCAAATAAACCTCCATTCAATGATGTCATAAGCCTTCGAGAAATCTATCTTCCCGATTAAACTCTTCGTCTAACGCCTCCTCTAGTTTGTGGCCATCTCATGGACCAAAACCAAGCTGTCCATAGATTGTCATGGGATGAAGGTAGGTTGTGGAGGAGAAATGATACCATGGAGCACTCGACGGAGACGATTTGCAAGTACCTTTACCAGGATAAGATAGATCCCATTGGAAAGTGCAATGAGCCTAAAATCCTCAACATGTGTGACCACATCACCCTTTGGCAATAAAATGATGAGAGCTCTATTCAGCAGTTCAAGACGAATGTTATTCTGATGAAATTCATCAACAACCACCACATTATCCTTGTTCACATCCCATAATTATAGAAAGCCATAGGAAAACCATCAGGTCTAGGTGCACCACTTGCACTAAAGTGCATCAACACGTCATCAACTTCCTGAATGCGCAACCGGGCCATAAGGTCGGTGCATTGTGGCTGTGAGATCTTATCAGCATGCCCTCATCTCCATAACCAAGGACTAACTAGCCTACATTTGGTAAGATAGTGAAAGAAATTCGAAATGGCTGTTAAAATTTCTGCACTTATCGTGATTGTTACTCCATTAACCTTAAAAGTGTGAATATAGTTGTGCCTCCTTCTAGCACTAGTCATATTGTGAAAGAATTTAGTATTAGCATCCAATTCTTTCAACCATCGTTGTATGGATTGTTGTATCCATTATAATTTGTACTTCTTATCCTCGTAAAGGATAATGTGTTGATGCAAGAAGCGTTCATCTAATTCTTTGGGTGATAATTCTCTCATATCTTCAATCCAACGGTCCAAAATCGCTAATGTGACATTCCTTCTTTCCAACCTGTGACTCCTTCCTTAAGTTGAAAAGCAGTTTGCGTAGCATAACGAGCTTTTTGTGAAATCTCCAGCCACTGAAAATCGCAAGATCTACAAAAGTCATCCATCATGTCAACAAATCTATCTTCTAACATCCAGAGTTTTTTGAATCTGAACACAGAATGGTGAGCAGGAATCTCCTCCCTCAGCTCCATAGTAACGATGCATGATCAGAATGCGCTCGAGGAAAATCTTAGCATATATTCATCCAAGATCAGCTATTGATCAATGCGCGAGAGTGATGTTATATTTCTCTAGGTGAAATGCATATTTCTTGCATCAAGCAATGTATCGTGTATCCCAATGAAAGTAACCCTCGATGACAAAGTTTTCTTAACCAACGAGCAATGGAAAACTGGTGCATGGGTCTATGTACCGACGTGTATATGCTTTTCCAACAGGGAAATTAGCAAAAATAGATAAAATTCTAACGTTCAACTCAATGGTGTATCGGTACAAGGTTAAGTCACCGGTGCAACAGTAGCTTACAAGGTCAAGACATCGGTACAGAAGTAGTTCAAAGTGTAGATCTCAAAACATGAAAGATGGTACCATTGCAAGGCCAAATTTATCAATGTAACATGCTAAAAAGTATAATGATGCAAGGTGTCCATGTACCAGTGCAACAGTCCATTTCGACCTATGGAATATACTACGGACTTCTTGTTATTTATTTAGAGTTTGTACTATGTAATTATAATCTTACTAGATAAGAACAATAAAAACACTCTTCTTATCCTCGTGTAGTCCACTTGAAATAGTGTCTTTGTACACTTAGAGTAGTATTTTATCTTATTATTTGTTCTAATCATGTAGTTCACTCAATCATGTAGCATTCAAGTATATTTGACTGCGCAAATACTTTTAGGATAAACAATTATATCAAGTACTTTTGCATGCCTCTTTTCGTTCTTCCACTGTGATTGTCTCTAGCGGCCTACATGTCTCCATGCATGCTTGGAATCGATTAGGTTTACAAGGAGTGCAGTCTTTCTCCTTCACATTCT
Organism: Ottelia alismoides; assembly: GCA_037367405.1. Classification (NCBI taxonomy): domain Eukaryota; kingdom Viridiplantae; phylum Streptophyta; class Magnoliopsida; order Alismatales; family Hydrocharitaceae; genus Ottelia; species Ottelia alismoides. Next base: position 257,819 of record JAZKJV010000242.1, on the reverse strand, counting down.
CCATCTCAATCTCAAAAAGTTTGAGAGATGGTTTTTAATGATGCTTGCAGTGACACGCATCTTAGCAAGTGTACCATCAAACTTTGGGGCAGCATATAAAGATCCCATGCACTGTTTGAGTGCCATTCTCATTGTGAATGCTTTGGTGAAAGATTTTTTAACTATGTTTCTTTACGATTCTGAGCCCATCTATTGCATGTTTGATCATGGAGTGTTTGTGGATGGTGCAACTTGTTTTCATGTTTATATAATACGTGCCGCATTTAATGATAAATATATGTAAGGCCGATGTGCAAGCAATTTATACCAGTTATTATATATCCATCGATATGTGCTGAGAAAATTTCCTTTCTAGCATCTGCAGGGAAACTTGTACCCCATGGACGGTGCATTTTCTGTTAAGTACGGTAAGGAAGACTCTTCTTATAAGAGGTGGCTCTGATTCGAGATGAAGCCGACCCTAAAAAAGGTGGCTCTAGCTTAGTATAGATCAAACATGCCCGCACGCCCACCACTTACCTCCCAATTCCACTCCCACTCTCCCTTGCAACGACACTTCAAGAGGACTCCGAGTCCATGCCCATTGAGACCCGAGTACCTTTGTTTGTTACTCGTGAGCCTATTGTAGTGAATTCTGGCCTGGGTGAAGGAATTGATCCTAAAGTTGACCGAATGAGCATGGATGGTGAAATGGAGAATGATGGCATAAAAGATGAAATGGAGAATGATGATATGAAATCTGCATGGAGTCCGGTGTACCGTTCTTCAATGCACGTGGCGACAATGATTATAGTAAATATGAGGAGGATTTTATCTGCTGCGTAGGGAGGCTCAACCTTTCAGATGAGTTGAAGGATAGGATGACATTTAAATCAAAGGCCAATTTAGTTTATTAAATGAAGTTTCGCATCAAGAGCCATTACAATTTTTTTGGTGCACGAGTCAGATAGATCGATTTGGGTTGTTTATTGCAATGAGATGGAGAGAGATTGCAAGTGGTCATCTTGCTCCCTCCGTATTGTCTAGAAGGGCAGGAGTTGTACACGGGCAGAACACCACTCATTCATTTTTGCATTGTGGAGTTATAAGCGCATGATCGGGTCTTACGTCATTTCGAAGCGTTCAGGGAGTCCCAGTGCAGCATGACATGCATGTACATCTTCACACGGTAGATCTTCGAGGGAAGACATCTGTGGACCAGGTAGAGTATCATGCAAATTATGTACAAATGCAGCATAATCACCAAGATTATGTGATGCCTACTACATCTATTGCCCATAGAGGTAAAGAGATCACTCAGGACTACATACCCTGATACAATAGCATTATATGGTGATTTATAGGGAGGCATGGATGTGTCCTCGACATGGTAATAAGCTAATGCCATAATGCAATCAATACCCTTTCATGTTCTCTTCAGTTTATTTCTGGCATATGATACATTTCCAGGTTTCCTGATTAGATGAAATCATTCGCCTTGCATGTTAGAATGAGTGTGTGTTTCATATGGCGACAGACATCTGTCACCTAGCAGAGTACTCGATCCAGCAACAATCTAGGGATGAGGAGGACAAGGAAAATGATGAGGGAGGTGCAACTAAAAAGTTGAATTCACATAGATATGTCCATGGTCGAGGACATGGACGAATGTGATGACCACATAGAGGACAACAACCTCATGATATTGGCATACACATTAGGAATTGAATATCAAACTCCAATTTATGAATGTGAGCCTTCGAGGGTACAACAAATTCCAAATGCACAAATGAAAGAGAGGTCAAGGGCAGAGGTTGGACCATCTCACCGCCATTCATTGTCACCGCCATTGGACTTCAATGATAGGAACGAGGAAGACGTCTACCAGATTTCACAAATTGATCATGAAAACTATTAGAAAACTTGAATGCGAAAGCTAATATCAGAGAAAAGAATAAACATTGAAGAACATCGAGATTTAACGTGGAACCCTACTCCCTAAGGAGCTGAATGAAACCACGGGAGAAGGCCTCAAAGGGCTTGAACTTTCTCACTGGATACAGGAGGTCTGGGACTTCTTATATAGCCTCCACAGAACCTCCAAATCCCATCACTGGTTGATGTGGGACTAAACACAGGGCTGTGGTAAATGGATCCTGGAGTGATCCGTTTACCCATCTACATATGAATGACGCATATACTCTAACAAAAAACAATTGTTTGCTCTCCACATCGATTCAATTGAATCGACTCTATCCGTAAAGAGAACAACAAAGCTAAAATAAATCCCCAAGGAAACGTATTTAGTTGTGTTGTAACGAAACTTATGTTCTCTGAATTAACGTGGTCTTCATTTTTTTGGGATGTTTTGGTGTAACTAACTTATGTGTCTCCTTATGTATTTACTTGAAACTCCTTTACTTTTTTTTTAAGAAACTCCTTTACATTTTCATTGCAAATATTATACTAGATGTTGTTGGTGCATTATATGTGGTGGTATTTTTTGTTTTTATACACGTGATTCCAATCACAAAAAATGTGCAAATAAAGAAATGAAAGAAGCCATGGACATTAGGCAGCATACAGCAGCAAGCCATATCTTGTGGTTGTCTGTCCGCTGCAAGCTGCCTCTTATGGAGAGACTCTAGGGCCGCATTTCGTACAGGCAGTTTAACGTTGTTCTTCATTAGAGCTGCATCCTTTAGGTGTGGCTTCACCTCGAACCAATGAGAGGCAGCTTCCTTACTGCGCTCAACAAAAGAAATAATATGCACCCAGGGTGTATGTTTCCCTGCATACGGTATGGACTGCTTCCAACAATACGTACGAGTCGAAGGAAGGAAGAAAAGCCAACATAATTGTTCTCAAGCATGAACCTACACACTCTATGCAAAGCTTCCGCTACTGAAACTGCACGTGCGGAGATAAGTAGCCCACACTGCCTAATGAACATGGCAAAGAAACCCAATTGATAAACTAAGCAAAATAAGGAGAAATCGCTCAGAAGGAAGAGATGATAAAAACGATCACAATGCAGCATACCCATCTCTCATTCACCGTTTGTTCTGCCGAATATGGAGATAAAAACATTCACAAACCAAGAAAAGCCCAAAAGAAAAGGGCAATGGACGTTATAAGATCGTCGCGGGGTGGTAAAGAAAAAAGAAAAGAAACACCACAGCGGAAGAACACTCGGTAGCTTTCGCCTACCAAAGAAGGGAGAGATGAAAGACCCACCTGAGGAAGTTGCCACAAGGTGTCGTGGGACACCTGCAAGGAACATAAAGAGGGAGACCAGCAAAGGCGGAACCATCAAAGGAGGTGAGTGCAGCGTGAGAGAGTGTGGGAAGGTGGAGAAGGTAAGGTAAGAAGGGCACGGTGAGCAAAGGTAAATAGCGTGAAAAGGGTTTCTATGAGATCGTCTCCCTTCTTTTGCTTTCAAAACGATGCGAGGGAGCTGTGGGTATAAAAGCTTATTCGCCAGTAACCTTCTTTGCCTGTTCCCGCCGGTGATCATTTCACCGGATGGGTTGCTCCATGAAATATAGCTCTTGAATTCAAAAAAAGTTCCGATGTGTGATGTGGTCCATACAGATATGTCTAGCCAATTTAATCGTTGAATCCATGTAGTTACTCCATCTTTAACCATTGTGTGATCCACGTGGATGGTTATCCACATAGAAAGTAAGCTGATGGAATTAAATTCCAAAAAAATGATTCATTTTGCAAAGACACGATAGAAAGTGTAACGACTCCAAGGAATTCAAAAAAATGATTCGGATACTCGATAGACTGATTCCACGCATATGTATTTATACATTTGAAACACGTAATAAAATATAAGCAGGAGAAATTAGCATAAAAGACTGGAAATTTAAAATTTGTTTCCATCCAGCAGTTCCATTCAATTCATATCAGTCAATGGTTGTAATACATGTATAATCCATGTTCACAAAATATACACGTGTGCGTCAAAAAGTTGTCCATAGATACATATTGCATCACATGTCTCCCAAACTACAAGTACAGTAAAAATGGTAAAAGCTGGCTACAAGTAATTGTACCAAAAAGAGAAATCGTGTGACTGCACAAAAAGGAACCTCCGAGCAAGAGTTGCTCATTACTACGACTGTCCCTAAGAACTTGTGAATTCAATCAAAGGTACGTTACGAGCAAAGTTGCTTAGTACAGTGCTAACTACAACAAGTAAGGTGCTAAGAAAGTATGTAAGAGAGAACAAATGGGTAAATTATCCTTACGAAGAAGACTTCTCTAAGATTGTCGTCAATTCCATTACCCTTAATTACACAAGTAGCGTGGATAGTTCGTGGTCTTGATCCATGTGAGACCTCACACTATGACTCTAAGGCACTAAGTAACGTTAGGGTTGGGGTGCCTCCGTAGGCATCCGGTGAGATACAATGCATTCTAACTAAGTTCCCAACACGTCCACTAGCTTATTATGCCAACTTGATTCATCGCATTCCCCGTCGCTTGACAAAATCCCGATCCACAAATATTCATGTGTAAGAGCCCACGGTAGCGTAGGGCACAAATCAAGGCACCGATTGCTAAGATCGTACATACCATAATCGAAATCCTCATGACGATCCCAATCCTCCTTATACACAAGAGACTTTATTCATTTCCGAACTTCAATACCCATCATTTCTCTAAACTCCCCTCTTAGTGCTCTTACTCGGAATACCAACCAATGCTGCCTACACTAACTAGCACAAGAGTGTTACCATAAGTGAAAAAGCGAAGCAATAGACCACCAACTATGACTACTTGACCCGCTCTCTAGGTATTGGGTTGAAGGCATGTAAGTACTGAGGTTGAAGATCGTGTGATGACTCCTCAGTGTGCCAAGCAACATATCCTCCAACCGTCGCAGCTACATAATGGCGATCGGGACAGCGACCATCTAAGCTTCTACCCATGGCCCCAAAGGTGTGTGCCCCTCCGTTGGCTGCGACTACTCTACTACCAACATGTCATTTAAGATCAATTCATCATGGCATGGACAAGAACCCATCGAAAAAGGCATCCATTATAACTTATAACACCGATGTAGATATACATATATGGATATTCCCTCATAAATCATCCTGCTCAATGCTCAATATGCTCTCAAATCACTGAGGCTCATTGCATTGTGTTTTTAAATTAACATTGCTCGCAATGGACCCATTTCAGTCATTTATCAACCCATTATAGTCAATCCATACATTTATTATATATCACAGTGTTCTACATGGGTCTAAGTCTTTTTTGAGTCAATTCCATCATTTTTAAGGTCCATTGAGCCTGCAATTCCATAATGATCGATCATCTAACTTTTATGATCGATCAGTACCTGATCGATCAACAAAGAAATCCATGATGATTGATCATACCTAGAACAATGGTCGAAATCACTCCGGTGACGTCCGACGAAGTTGCTTTATCGTAAAAAATTAGTTGCGCTCCTGTGTTCTTCTGTTTAACCAAATCATGAATATATGATTATCTCTTCCGTGCATTCATCCATTCAACGGGAAATCGTGATAATATGTTGCGATAAAATCAGTTTTTTGTGTAGAACTCGCCCAAACGCAAAATTGACACCGCTTACAGGTTCTAAATACTAACAACCACACATGGTGCAAAATTTATGTTGATCTGATAGCAAACAGAGGGGAAAACCATACCATGAGAATGTTCTCTCGCGAACTTCCTTTGCTCAGAATGAGAGTTCCATAGCATATCATGGAGAACTAATGTGCCCACGATGATCCTCGCTTCTCACTCTTCGAAATGGCATGCTTGAACTTCCATTAGTTGTCGAAATTTGCTCTAGTGATGGAGCTCCAATGAGAGGGCGGTAGTGGTGCAAACAATGGGTCAAATGATCTAACCCGTTGGCTTAGCCACCACCCCCCTCTTATACATGGGTTTGGTTTTAAACGGATGTGGTTTAAATCCAGATCCATGTAGTCGCAGCCCACTCGCATTTTGCGCATAACTCTCTCATACAAACTTTGATTTTGACGTTCTTGGATCATTGGAAAGGCCTCGACGAACACTACAAGATAGGGTGGTCATTTGTCTTGTTTAATTACTGGATCATATCATAATTTTAGAAAAAGGATTGGGTTCTAATATGAGGGATCTCACATCATAAAAATCTTAATGGAAGTCTCATCCCCAAGACCTAGTGTGCCTCTAAAACTGATCTCTACACCGACCTTAATGCATAAAAATCTCAAAGAGGGATGATCTCATAAAAATCTCAAAAGAGAGAGAAACCCGTAGAAATTTCAGAAATGGAATTTGACTATGGTTTTGATTCCACACCTACAAATAGAAGAAAATACTTCTCCCTCATATCTTCCTTAGGCTCCCATGTCGGCTCCTCGATGTCTTGACTTTGTCACAAGACCTCGACTAAAGGAATCTCCTTCGACCTTGGTCTCTTGATTGCATGTTCTAGTATATAAACCGCTTCGTCGTGGAATGAGAGGTTTGGCTCCACCGCTAAGTCCTCGAAGTCGATCACATACCTAGGATCTCAAATATACTTCTGGAGATTCGAGACATGGAACATGTCGTGAATGCCCTCAAGGTGTGGGGGAAGGTCCACTCTATAGGCCACCTTCCCAGTTCAGGTAAAGATCTCAAACGATCCCACAAGCACAGTGCAAAGCTTACCTCTAACACCGAACCAATGAATGCCACTCATTAGGGATACTCGCAGAGCACAAAAACTCCAAATTATGATTATAATGAATACTTTAGGCACACAAGGTTGGTTAAGAATCACATCCTTAAGGTGTCAATGTAAGATATTGAACATGGAACTCAAGGTCTCGACACTGTTTGTCTGCATAGCTCTTCCGATGATTCTATGCGACTAGCGATCTCTTCCTAGCAGTCTCCACGACTCTAGATGTCTCTTCTATGATTTGTGGGGTGAAGGTGTTGTCACCCACCTATTGCAAACACATGGGAGTGGTACATCTCCTCCCATACAAGATCTCAAAAGGTACCATGCCGATACTGACATGGTAGCTATTGTTCTTTGTGAACTCAAAAGTGGAAGGCAAACCTTTCAGGTTCCCAACCAATGAAAAACACAAGACCGTAGCAAATCCTCCAATGTCTGAATGGTACTCTCGGACTGTCCCTTTGTCCGTGGATGGTAAGATGAACTAAGATGTAGGTCGATCCTCAAGGCTCTCATGAACTCTCCCCGGTATTGTGGAGTAAAGCATGAATCTCTTGTCATCTCCACCTCCTTGGGTATCTCGTGCAGTCGAATGACATGTCGTACGCATAATATGCCTAGCTCAACTGGAGTACATGTCATGTTGATCGGAATGAAATGTGCTAACTTGATCAACCGATCAACGATCGCCCATATCGCATCATACCTGCCTGAGGTGCACGGCAATGATGTAACCAAATCCATGGAGATGCTCTCCTACTTCCACCCCATAATGGGAAGAGGTTGTAGTAAATCAAGGGGCCTCTAGTGCTCTGTCTTCACCATTTGACAGGTAAGGCATCAACTAATGTGCTCGACTATGTCCCTCTTTATACCCTCCCACCAAAAGTATTGGTGGAGGTCTCGATACATCTTAGTGCCACTTTGATGGATAGAAATCTTCGAATTGTGCACCTCATCCAAGATATCTACCCTTATCTCCTCGTCATATGGGACACGGACGGTCCCCCTTCCACATAATGGACCCGCGGAAATCCATCAAACATCCTTCAAGCATTTGTGATACAAGCCATGTATCCTATGATCTGTCTGCTACCCTTGGACAATCATGTCCCACAAGTTACTATACTTCACCGGTATAGTAATTGCATCAAATGTGTTCTCAAATAGATGTCACTCATTAAGTGTATCAAGAACATCCCAAGTCTACAACCAACTTGTTGAACCCTTAATGTATGACTGCATGCTCAAGGCGTTTGCCACCACATCCCCCTTACTAGGATGGTAGGAGATGGCACAGTCATAGTCCTTCAACAACTCCATCAACTGTCTATACCTCATGTTTAGCTCATTCTAATAAAGAATGCACACGAGGCTCTTGGGGTCGGTGAAGATCTCAAAAGTTACCCCGTACAAATAGTGGTGGCATATCTTCAGTGTGAAAACTACAACTGCTAACCATGAGTCGTGAGTGGGGTAGTTGCGCTCATGGCTCTTCAGTTGATATGATGTGTAAGCCACAACTCATCCTCGTTGCATCAGCACAACAATCAACCCTTCCTTGGAAGCATCAGTGTAAACTGTAAAGTCCAAGGTACCGGAAGGAAGGGTGAGAATGGGCACGGAAGTCAACCGCTCCTTGAGTGTACATAAGATCAAGTCGCGTTTTCACTCCAGACAAATGACACGTCATCTGCGAGAATCGGGTGAGGGGTAAGGACAACCGAGAGAACCCTCTAGTAACCACCTATAGTATCCAACGAGGCCAGGCAAACTGAGGACCTCTGTAACCATCTTGGGTTGCTCCCAATATACAACTTCCTTTACCTTGGCAAGATCAAAGAGACCCTAAACTTGGGAGCACGCGGCCTAGGAATGCCACCTCAAAAATATAGAACTCGTACTTGTTGTATTTGACATACAATTGATGATTCCAAAGTGTCTATAGCACAATAAGAAGATGGGACTCATGGTCGTGTTCATCATGGGTATACACCAGAACATCATCAATGAATACGATCATGAACCAATTTAGGTATGGATGGAAGACTCGATTCATCAAGTCCATGAATGTGTCATGTGCATTCATAAGTCTACAAGACATCACCACGAACTCGTAGTGACCATATCTAGTACGAAACATGGACTTCATCACATCTGCATCCTTAATCCTCAAATGGTGGTATCCATATCACAGATCAATATTGGAGAAAACTACTTCTCCTTGTAGCCTATCAAAAGATCGTCAATCCTCGGGGGAGGATAATGATTCTTAACCATTCTCTTGTCAAATGTTTGTAGTCAATGCATAGTCTCTGGGATCCATCCTTCTTCACGAAGAGGATCAGTACTCCTCATGGTGATGTATTGGGCCAGATGAACCCTTTCTCCAATAGCTCATGTAACTGCACCTTGAGCACCTTAAGCTCAAGTGCCAACTTGTATGGACAGTTAGAGATCAGCTGTAAGTCTGGCAACGACGTGATCTCAAACTATATCTACCTTACTAGTGGTAGTTCTAGTAAGGTAGGCAAGGTAGCCTATATCAGACTATATCATTTGATTCAACATGGTTGAGTCTGCCATGTAGGCAAGGTAGCCTATATAACCCTGGTTGAGAAACAAGGGTGCCCTCGAGGTAGGGATGCACTTGATACCACCATCAAAAGTATGTCCATCAATTTCAAATGGTGGCACTCCAGGTAAATGAAACACCATCATCTTCCTAAAATAGTCCAAGCACGCGTGGTATCTCTCCAGCAAGTCCATGCTTAGGATGATGTCGAAATCCTCCAACTGAATCAACAGAAAAAATACGGGCATCTCGTGCCCACCTATTTGTACGACTACATCCTCTGCTACTTGACATATGATAACAATGCCCCCCTTGGGATCTTGATGTAGTACATGGATGGACACCTGACACGGACTTGCTAGAGGTGGGCACCAATCGGTGTGCAAGAAAAGAACGTGTAGCCCTTGAATCAAATAATGCATGTAAAGAAATCACATGGTCTAAAATCACATCTCAGATGACTGATCTAGAAGTATGAGCTGGCTCCCGTGTCACAACATTCAATTGCCCTCGTGGTAGTGCGTTAGATATTGTCGTGCTGAGTGCATGATATGGGGCTCGCTAAAAGTCTTAGTCTTTGCGTCGGAATATTGGAGCCCGAAACTGTCCAGAAGACCCAACTGGTCTTCCACTTTGCTGTAATCGCGTGCCCAAGCTGCTGGCATGCAATGGGAACTAGGCCTTGAATTGGCATGGATGTCTACAAAGTAATAAGTATAATTGCCTTCCCCTGACAAACTCCCTTCAGAATCAAAACTACCGCCCCAGCCCTACAAATATATATTGGCATAGGGAAACATGAAGAAACTAAACCACGACCTGCTAAGGCCTGCCACAATGTAGGGGATGGGGTGATTCTACTGGTATCTAGTGCCATCACGGTCGGGTGGTAGCCACGATCTCTGTGTAACTGAGAGAAGTGACGATGCGTTGCTCTGTCAGGTTGGGGTGGAGGCAACTATGACTGATCTCTATGTAATCGACTTTGTGTAGCCTCCCATTTCGTCGCCTTCGTTGTACCCTCCTTGATGGAGGTGAGGTCCAAAGTGGAGAGTTTGTCATGGACCTCCTCGCACATCCCCCGTATGAACTTATGTAAGTTCTCCGCATAGGTTGTAGTAGCAGAGGAATGGTGAGACAACTCCATGTAACAGATCAAATACTCCTGGGTCGTCATCGACCCCTGGGTCAGCTATGCAAACTCTCTCTACTGATCCTCTGCCCAATTGTTTGGGTAGAACTCAATGCAGAACTCGTTAAAGAACACCTCCCAAATGATGGGCTCAGTCAGATGCTCCATGGTGGCATTCCACCACATCGTTGGTACCCTGTTAATGAGTACTTTGCAAAAGATACCCATGCATCCTTAGGCACATAGATCATCCTCAGTACCTTGGAAACAAGTGCCATCCACTTCCGCATCATCAAGGATGTTGGTACTAAAGAACATGATACAAAATCCCATTGATATGCCGCATAGGTGCTCTGATGCTTCTGTAAAGCATCTATGTCCTCCATATACTCCAGCTTCATAGATATTGATGGGTTGATGCTTTCCTCCCCATCATGAGAAGTACGTCATGAGGGATCATCCTACTGTTGCAGTCACTGATCAATCGCCTGTTGGTATTTCTGGATACCATATATTGCATGTATAAGAAAGGCCAGTTGTTGCGCCACATCATGATTCATACGAGGCGGCATGGTTCTGCATGAACCATAGCATTAATACTTATTGTACTTTAAGAGAGACATATGGACATGGATATAATTTATGTTGTTCTAGTTAGGACTCATGTCGATCAGGAGTCTCACAACACTATCATGTATTATGAATACTAATGAGGAAAACATATGTGTAGAATGGAATTGAGTACCACTACTATGACCAAATTAAGACCATTATGAGGATCTGTGTAGTCGACGAATCGATTCTGCGCATACACATTTCTACATTCGAAATGCCTAATAAAACATAAGCAGAAGAAATTAGCACAAAAGATCAGAAATTTAAAACTTCTTTCCATTCATTTCCATCCGCATCGTATCCATCAATAATTACATAATCCATGTCCATAAAATATACATGCTTGCTTAAAAATGCTGTACATACATACACATTACATCCCATGTCTCCCAAATTACAAGTAAAGTAAAAGAAGTAAAAGCTAACTACATGTAACTGTATCACAAAGAAAAATCATGTAGTTGCACAAAAAGGAACCTCCGAGTAAGATTCGCTCACTGCTACGACTGCTCTTGAGAACCTGTGGATCCAATGCAAAGGTACGTTATGAGCAAAATTTTCTAGTACGGTGCTAAACTACAATAAGTATGGTGCTAAGAAAGTATACAAAAGGGAATAGTTGGGTAAACCATCCTCACAAAGAAGACTTCACTAAAGTCATCATCAATGTTATTATCCTTAATTACACAAGCAACGTGGATATTTTGTGGTCTTGGTCTGCATGGGACTTTACACTATGACTCTAAGGCGCCAAGTAATCGTAGGGTTTGGAGGCCTCCATAGGCATGCGGAGGTACAATGCATCCTAACTAAGTTCCCAATGTGTTCATTAGCTTCTTATGTCAACTTGATTCATTACATTCCCAATCACTTAATCAAAACCCAACCCTCGAACCGCCCAAGTCCACTAACCATGTGTAAGAGTCCACGACAGTGTAAAGCAAGTCAGGGCACTGGTAACTAATATTTATCCATACCATAATCCTCACGACGATCCCAATCATCATTATACACATGATACATATTTCATCTTTGAACTTCAATACCCGTCATTTCCTAAAACTCCCCTCTTAGTGCTCCCACCAGGAATATTAACCAATGTAGTCTACACTAGCCAATACACTAGTGTTAACCATAAGTGAAAAAGTAAAGCAATAGACCATCAACCATGACTACTTGGCTCTCTCTCTAAGTACCTGGCTGGAGGCACGCAGGTATTGAAGTTGAACACTGCGTGGTGACTCCTCAATGTGCCAAGCAATTTGTCCTCCAACCGTCACAAGTACATAGTAGCGGCTGGGATCACGACCATCTAGGCTTCTACCCAGGGCCCAATGGTTCATGCACCTCCCTTGACAATGACTACTTCTCTACACACATTCCACTTAACATCAATTTACCACCGTATGTACAAGAACCCAACGGGAAAGATATCAGTTGAAACATCGATGTAAATACACAAATATGGATATCCCCCCATAACTCGATCGCTTACCAATCCATTTATAACTAATCCATATATTTATTATATGTCATAGTGTCATACACAAGTTTATATTTTTTCAGAGTTAACTTCTATCATTTTAAGGTCCATTGAGCCTAAAATTTCTAGAATAATCTATCATCTAATTTTGATGATCGATCGTTTGTGATCGATTGACAAGGAAACTATGATATACCATTTTGGTGTCAAATGATCAATCGTGCCAAATGATATGATCGATCATAACTGGAACAATGGCTGAAATCACTTCGGTGACATCCGACAAAGTTGCTCCAATCGTAAAACTAATTACACCCCTATGTTCATGTTGTTACCCACATCACGAATATATATTATATTTTCCATGCATTCACCCATTCAATGAGAAATCACAATAATGTGATATCATAAAATCCTAATTTTTCCGTAAAAATTGCCCAAACATGAAACTGGCACTGCCTACGGTATCCAAATACTAACAACCACCCATGGTGCAAAAAATGTATGGATTCGACACAAACGGAGAAGAAAACCACACGTATGGGAATGTTCTCCCACAAACTTCCTTCGCACATAGCGAGAGTTATATGGTATTCCGTGGACCACTAACGTGCCTGCGATAATCCTCTCTTCGCACTCTTCGAAACGACATGCTCGAACTTGTAACCGGTGATCGAAATTTGCTCCAGCGAGAGGATGATGGTGGGGAAAGCAATAGGTCAAGTGGTTTGACCCATTGATTTAGACCCCATCCCTTATATTTGAGTTTGGTTTTAAATGGACAAGGTTTGGATCCGGATCCAATTAGCAATAATCCGTCGTATTTTTACATGTAACTCTTCTTATGAACATCGATTTTAGCGTTTTTGGACTTGTTGGATAGATCTCGACGAGCACTACAAGATGGTATGTCATTTGTCTAGTGTGGTTACTGGATAAGATCAAAATTTTGGAAAATCACGAGAGATCTCACAACAAGAAAGGCAGAATTTCATTAGATACTGTCATCGCTTTCATCATTCTCAAATTCACGTTAAATCCCACAGAGTTTGTGCCCTTTGTGCCATGAAAATCCTAACTTTAAAGAACTTCTAAGAACATCTAAAATCCTATTCAAAACCGGCAGAATTCTATGTGATTTGTATCTCAAATGATTCTGTGAATTGGATCATGCTTGTCGAGACATTCATTCGGTGCAATTGCAAGCAAATTTGAATTGTTCTAGAATCATGGCTTCCTCTAATAAGATGAGAAACTCACAAAATTAAGGGGGGGTTTCCGGGATTTCTACTGCATTTGATGAGATTTCGTTGAAGTAATAGCCCATTATTTATAGAGGTCAACTTTTACTTGTAAAAGTTGATCAAACTTCGAGATGGCATAACTTTTATGTTCGATGTCTGATCGTCGTAAGTTTAGTGTTGTTGGAAAGATCTCATTATAGCAAATGCAACGACTATGTAAGTCATGATCCAACTGACACATTGAAGCTATAAAGAAGCAAAGAGGATAGCAACTGACACATTCGAGATGGCATAACTTTAATCAGAGTTGGAATGTTATGTTGTTTAAGGTCCTAGAGCAGAATCCCTCCTCTGTGAAGTTTCTAAAAGAGATAAGTACAACAAGAGAAAACCAATATCTCGACATCTTCGAGATACTGGAAGACCATATGCAAGGGAACGCGACCCAGGAAGTTAGAGCACGAAGACCAGTATCTTGACATCTTCGAGGGGAAATGGAAGCATATCTAAGTAGAAAACCTGCAATTGCACGTAAGAAACAGACATGCAAACAAACAATATGAAAAAACATTGAATGCCAGTTTTTATTCCATTTTTTTGTCAATCATGTTTAGTAGTACCGATTTAAATGTGATTACTTCTTTTAAGTCCAAATCAACACAACTATCGGTTAATCCCATTTCCTTTTTAAATCTTAATTGAGAAGATATAACTAAAAGAAAAGAGATGGAAAAAATGTAAGACGAGAAACAATGATGCATGCTCAGAAAGAGACACTTACAATGATCTTCACAATCTCCATGTAAGATGTATAACAATATTGGAAAATATACACTAAATGGTATGCATGCGGGAAAAATGGCACCTAGAAGATGAACTCATATCAACGAGGGATGGAATCGATTATTTGATCTATAGTACGTCTTGTCAGTGAAGGCATGGTGGCATATCCGTACGAGTACATACACGTCCAAGAGGAAGCTCTAAGAGTCGGGTGCACTCCTAAAACTATGGCAAACAACACAAGGTTCAAGGCTCTGACAACCCAACTAGAGTCGAACGAGGCCAATGTCTAGTGTTCTTGCACAATCGCGAGTCCCTAAACGGCAACCTATGTAGAGATGCATATATTACAAAAAAATTCTTGGAAAATAAAATCCCAGGCATACTCTCTCTCATGGACTTTGAAATTAAACATTGCAAAAAACTTTTCTCCTCTACAATAAACTTGGTCTACAAAATCATCTTGGTCTATAAAATCATCTGCCTCTAATTCTCCTGAGTTGCTCGGCTTCCTAGAAAGTTGCATCAGTTCACCGGGACCTGGTCAAGAAACAAAATTTAAGTATTAAGAAAATGAGAAAAACATACAAAATTTGTACAAAATGTGAATAATGAAAAATAGAGATAAATAATTAAGATCACAAAATAATAAATACATAAAATAATTTAAACACTAATGACTACACCATTCTCCGGCAATGGCACCATTCACGACTATATCATTGGACCAATGTGAAGTGGTACATGTCATTGACCACTGACCTCATCAATAAAACGAAGAAAAATCAGAAATAAGCAAGAAAAATAGACTCGTAGGAAAATAGACTCAAATGAAACGTGGTTTTTCATGAAGACTTCAAAATCAAAAAAGGCCAATTGAGCATCTAAATAAATTTGGTAGATATTTTATATGTACAAAATACATGTTTTTATGAGTTTGTATTTTTCTATTTTTAAGATATACACAAAACAAAATTACATAAAATACTAGAAATAAAAAAAATAGTTGCTCCAGCGAAGGGGTGCGATGCTTGGAGGTTTAACGGGCGGAGGTTGACGGCACACAAGCTTTGTTGGATCAAGTGATCCAACAATCCTAATCACGACGCAAGGGGATGACTCATAACCGCTTGATCATTTGATCAAGTGACTGATAGAGAGGATCAGTCGGGGGTAAGAAAGGGAAAATTATGTATACTATATACAGAGAGTCACACTCGTTTCTCCTAGTTTTAATGTTTTTTTGTGGTTAGTTAAAATACAACTCAATGAAAACAAATGAAAAATAAATAAATTAAAAACGGTAATTTATGCACATGAAATATTAAGCTCGAGACCAACTATTTGCAATATATACAAATTGGCCCAGGACCTGGGTTTCACATATGAATTCTGATTCCTTTGATTTTGATTCTGTTTTGTAGATATTTTAGAGTATATTAAAGGTAAGTAAAGTTTCATAGGAGACTATATGGACGGGTTATCGAGCTTTTACAGCTTTTTGATCTCTCAAATTAGGGTTTCATTTTATTGCTCACTTATACAAGTTAGTATTTTTTGTTTGGTATTTTTCATTGATTAAGGTTAATGATCTCTGCACAATTAAGTTGGTATTACTGAATTCAAAGTAAGTATGAATTAATTAAAAATAAGTCAAGAATTCTTTATTATAGGTGAATATTTGCACAAATAAACTCCTTATTATGCAACTTTTTTCATATGATGTGAATTATCATATTTTATTTATTTACAAGCAATGTTAAGAGTTTATTGGTTAGTTAATCGAGAAATCAAGTTAAGATTAACCACTTAGTGTAGATGAATCACGGATTCACCAATATGGATGTCTTATGGCGAAGAACATCTAAGAAACATGCGAACCACATGTTCTTGGTGCGTGCCCTAGAGTTAACAATCCACATTTCATGGGGGTTTTATTATTTAGGTTTTCCACATCGAAGAGGTGAATATATTTCATTTAAAACCTCTAAAATATGTTGAATTGATTAAATACTCAAGCTTTAGCGAAACACATTTGAGATATTCAGCAGAGGTTTCTCCTGCTAATTTCTATATTTTTGAAAATAAAAAATCATAAAACAAAAAAATCATAAAACAAAAAAAATCATAAAACAATGATACAATGGTGGAAAATACAAAAAATCAATATTTATCTAAAAATAAAAAAAAACAATAATTTTATTTTTGGATTTTTGCCCGCTAACCTTAGAAACTTTTTAAATTACCTCTATGATCTTTTGCATAACATAATTACCTCAACGATCCCATAAATTACCCCAAGAACCCCCACGAGTTTCAAATAGATTAACCGTAGGGTTCAAGGGGGTAAGAGTTAGCAAGTTTACGGAGTCGAGGGTGGAATTACATTGTTTCAAAGGTCGAGAAGGTAATTTACAAAGTTTATATGGTTCATGGGGTAAAAATCCCTTATATTTTATCTATAATGCAATATATCTAAAAATCATAAGAAGACATAAGTCCTATCCCTTAAAAATACAAAACACCAAAACCTTGACATATTCATATAAAAAGCAACTAAAATCCAAAAATAGTAAAAAGGCACATATTCTCTTTTATGCCACATCTACTTTCTAATAAAACAATCCTATTTTTTATCCTGGAATTTGCTCTAATATTAGCCATTTTCATTCCTTCTTTTGTTCTTCTTTAAAATTACTTTAAAAATAAAATTTTGTTTTCTTTCTAAAAAAATTATTGATTAAAAATACACAAAAAACATCTTTGAAAAATACCAAAATAGAAAAAAAATTGTATTTTATTTTGTATCATATTTTTATCACCTTTTTATATACTAAAATCCCCTCTTTCTACTTATATACTGATCCTTTTCACTTTTTATTATAAATTTAAAAATAATAATTAGAGATTTACAAAATTTAAAAGAAAACTAAATATTATAAAATAAAAAAACACAAAGTAAAAAAATAATTCAAACAAAAAACACATAATTATATACACATATACCACCATATATAAGTATAACAAAAACACACAAAATACATTGGAACACAAAAATAATATAAGTGGATTAGAAATCTGAGTCTGGTTACTTGACACAGACTTAACTGATAAGTTGCTTCCTGAATCTAACTTTGGTTACTTACCCCAAGTTAAATAACAGTGTAATAAAATTTATATGATGACTGCTTGAGTTGGACTACAACATACCTCTTTTTCTCTATATGTGCATCCCTTGGGCGGACTTTTATCTTGCGAAGTCTCAACTTAAAGAGCATCTGAGGAACATGTGAACTGCATGCTCTTGATGTATGTCATGGAGTAAATGGTCCACATTGCATGGGGTCTTATAATCGAGGTTGTCCGCATAGAAGCGTTGGATAAATTCCACTTAAAACCTCAGTTCTACTGAGCTGATTAAAGAATCCCACTTTAGCGAAGCACATGTAAGATTTTCAGCAGAAGTTTATGTTACTAACTTTTATTTTGGGAAATAAAAAATAATAAAACAGTGATATGGCCTTGGAGAATCTACAAACATATTCAATATATATCAAAAAAAATTAAAAAATACAATAATTTTATTTTTATCTACACTGCGATACATATAAATCATAAAAAATATAAATCTATCCCTTAAAAATACAAAAAAAAACTTGAAACATTCATATAAAATATAACAAGATCCAAAAATAGTAAAAGAGAGCCTATTTTTCTATTATATTGCATCTACTTTCTATTAAAATAATCCTATATTTTTATCCAAGGGCGGAACTAGTATTGATTATAGGGGTCATGACCTCTCCTTAATTATTATAGTCCCCTTATCTAATGTTATTTGTTTAAGGGTGGTCCGTCCTATAGTAGAAATGTAATTTTAGTGATAACATCAACATAATGGCTTGATGGAAAGTCAGTTGGTAGACATTCTAAAGATCTAAGGTACGAATCTCTCTATGGTATAGTACTTTTAATAGTTTTTCTTATTAATCAAATTGTCACTTTCAAAATACATTAACATTGTAAGTATAATTTAGTGTAAAATGAGATGTGTGCTTATTTATTTATCAAATTATCTCTAGCTCTATTTATAATTACATAAATTTGTTTACTCCCTTTTAACTATGCTTTGTTAAAAAATGTTTGATAATTTAGCCGTAAGAATAGATTTGGATGGTTATTAGATTTATTACAATTTAAAAATCTCTATCGAAATAATAATTTATTTGAAGATCTAATCTTGCGAATAGATTTATGTAAGATTTAAATGGCTAGTTTCTCAAAATATAAAAAAATCATTAGAGTATACTTACTATATTTAAAAAAATCATGTGAAAATACACCATTCTTTTTCCTTTTTGAGCATACGTGATAGATGTATATTTGACCCCTCCTTGATAAAATTCCTGGCCCATCCCTATTTTTATCATATAGTTTATGCTATATATTAGATATGTTCATTCATTCTTTTGTTTTTCTTCAGAATTATTTTAAAAGTATTCTTTTGTTTTCTTTTTTTAAAAAGTATTTTCTTGATTTAGAAAGTACCAAAAACATCTTTGAAAAATACAAAATTCACAAAAATATTGTATTTTTTATGTATTTATCACCATTTTATATACTAAGACCCCTCCTCGTAATATTATATTAAATAATATTCCTTTTTATTATAAATCATCAATTAAAAATTAGAGATTTGCAAATTAAAAATAAACTAAAAACTTTAAAATGAAGAAATATAAAGTAAAAGTTAAAAAATCAAACAAAAAATATAGAATCATATACACATATCCACTAATGCACAAAAACACAAAAATACACTGAAACCACAAAAATAACATAAGTGGATTAGAAGGCTGACATTGGTTACTTAACACAAACTTAATTGATAAGTTGCCTCGTGAATCTGAACTTGGGTTACTTACCCCAAGTTATAAAAGGGTCATAAAATTTATGTGATGATTGCTTGAGTAGGACTACAACATACTTTTCTCTATATTATCACAGTGGTTATTAGGGTTCCAAAAAAAATTATGGCAAGTCACAACTTACGTAGAAGCAACCGAAATGAGGCTCAAAGATAAGATGGGCTAGCAAGTTGACAACTTGGATGGGAGGAGTAAAGAAATTAAATTTATATCATTGGTTAGAATTCTAATATAGTAACTATATATTTGTTGGGTTGTGTGGGTCCAAATTATGTCTCATCATAATGATAGTTTAGATTGTTCGGGTGGGTACACTGGAAGACACAAACCTACCAAGCAACCCGATACCTCTCCAAAGAATTATGATTATTGTCCAACCTATTTCAAAACCCAAATGATCCAATTCACTTGATTCATTTTCAACTATTTGATTGATTTATGTGAGTTAATCCAAATAATTGCCCATGCATCTCCAACCGAGCATACCGACAACTACTATATATGACAACACAGTGCTATGAAGAAAGTATTCCAACCGAACTCACCCGGCGAATCGAACAAGCATATATGGTTGAGGCTATGTAAAATGTTGAAACACTATGTAAAATGTTGAATACATTAAGCCTATTGGGTTTAAAAGTGTTTATTGGGACTTGGAGTGGCCAACTGGCTGCCTCCACATCATTTTTCGATGATTTTTTTCATTTTTTAAAAAATATCGTTATGCATTTTCATCACTATATCCCTCTACCGTATCATTCAAATTTCATCAGAAACATATACTCATACACCCTCTATATAGAACATGTCGATTACATCAATTCTAAGACCGTTAGAATTACCTGTTATATATGAAAGACAAACGAGTCTCTATTTCTGATGAAATTTGAATAACATATTAAAAGGATACAATCATAAAAATACAGGATAATATTAAAAAAATGCCGAAAGATAACACGCGGGCAGCCAAACCAGGTTTAAAAAGGGAGTTCTTTGTGAATTTGTCGTATATAATGGAGGGAACATTTGTGGCGTCTCCAATAATTCTGTATGGTACAGGGTGTTGAATCGACCACGTACCATATATAGGTTTCTAATCTCCACCCACACACGCTACCGAACCTAGATGCCAATTATTTCGTGTCGACGTGACGGTGCCCAAAAGATGTAAAGTTGTATCTTTTTTCTTGGAATGGGAAAATGTAATAAAAATATTCTTTAAATGGAAACAGGTCAACGTCATATGATAATGTTGAAAGATATCTTATATCAAGTGTTAGACTATTGTTTCATCCACCCTATAAATAAATAAATAAATATATATGGAGAAGACCAAAGGCACATAGGAACAATTTTAATATATAAGGATCACATTTAGATAGTCATCTTTGTTCTCTTTTCTCCATTAAAAAGGGCTAATAACACTAAAAAAAGTTGCATACGAATACAAATACTCTGAATATTCATTGTTACTTCTCAAGCATAGTCACACATCGAAAACTTATGAATACTTTGAGTATTCATTGTTACTTGAATCTTCATTGTTAACTAAACTTGTGATGTTACAAATGACAATGAAGTTGGTTTCCAATGATAATGAAAAGAGCTACCTGGTGGATCTAGTCTAGAGCATGCAACCACCACTATCACTGTGACTAAGTAGAACAATATTGTAACAATGATGTTGCAATTTTAGAAGGGGAATTTGTAACTTCCCGAACATAGTTCCACATCAAAAACTTATAAAATTTGAGATAGAGTTATAAGAGTGACTAAGTAGAACAATACCGTAACAATGATGTTGCAATTTTAGAAGGGGAGTTTGTAACTTCCCGAACATAGTCCCACATCAAAAACTTATAAAATTTGAGATTGAGTTATAAGAGCGGGAGATTGTATAACTTGAGCTTAAGCACTTG
This sequence comes from Ottelia alismoides, assembly GCA_037367405.1. Lineage (NCBI taxonomy): Eukaryota > Viridiplantae > Streptophyta > Magnoliopsida > Alismatales > Hydrocharitaceae > Ottelia > Ottelia alismoides. The sequence continues at coordinate 236,452 of JAZKJV010000242.1, read as the reverse complement.
GGTTGTTGACATGTTCAATCAGACACGCCCTAACAAGTTGTCAAGACCAATTTTCCTCAACAACGATATGGGGACCTAAGCCCATGGCGTTACAACAAGCACTAAAATAAAAGTGGTGTACGACAACAAATACTTTGAATATTCATTATTATGTATATTCCCATGTTAAATATATAATAACAAATATTATGCGTTGCAAATTTATCTTTTGTTCTCATCATTCACACGACCTATTATATTCATTGCTAAGTTCGATATTATGATGATTATAAGTTGACCTTTTCGTCAAAAATTAAAAAAAAATATTATACTTGAACAAAACTGAGATCGTTCCATATAGCATCTTTATCCATTGTTGTTTTTCAGAGATTGAACTAATCGTCGCTATTTCCATGGTTAAAAAATAGAAATGACGTGTCATATTCTGAAAAATAACAAGGGATAAGTTGCTATATAGACCTTTGTTAATGATATAACAACATATATGGAATTATGTACTATTTTCGTGTATTTTACAACAAATAATGTTTGCAATTATATGTGTGGAAGAGAATAATAATTTGAATTATTCATTAGGCCTTAGGATTCTCTTATTTAGAGAGAAGAAACTCTGTTGGACAACTATATAGTAGAGATAGACAAAAAAGAAAATACATAAAATAAGACAAGACAACATAACTCTCAATACTCCCCTTCAGAATGGAACACATATGTCAATCATGCTCATCTTGGAACGACATCTTTGAAATGGCCCTCTAGTTAGAGAATGGGTGAAAACATATGTTGTTTGTTCCTCTGAGTTGACATGAGAAGTAGATATAAAGCCCTTCTGAATCATGTCACATGTATATTGATAATATACATCAACGTGTTTAGTTTTCTCATGGAAGCCGTGGTTGTAGGCAATGTAAAGAACTGTCTGGTTGTCGCATTGTAGATGCATCGAAAGAGGCACATCGGTATCTAGGCCGATCAGAAGGGATCTGACCCATATCATCTCATTTCTCCTTTGTGTTAGGGCTTTGTACTCTGACTTCACATTAGATCCGACATGCATTGTTTTCTTCTTGCTCTTCCATGACACCAATAATCTTCCTATGAACACAACAAAACTGGAGGTAGATTTTGTAAAGCCTTGAACTTGGCATATCAGACCCTATATAATAAGATCTGGCTCGTCAAGAGAAAACCAACAAAATTTGTTTCGTGTGAATCGGACTTTGTTTCGAATTGTTATGATTTTTTGAAGAAAGAAAAGTAAGGAAGGCTAAGATGTCATTAATCCATAATGATTGTCATTAAGACTAATTAAACATGATTAAAGAAGTTAATGATGATTGAAAGCCGCTAATGATCATTAGTAAACACTAATCAATAGTTAACAAAAGATAAGCGTAAGCCGCGAAAGTTAAATCGCGATAAGTGAAAGTTAATCACGATTAGTGTCAATTAGGCGTCATTAGCGAATCTAGAATCCTCTAAAATGTTCTAACTTAAGCCCCAAGTTTGGGATAAGTTTTGGCTAAAATCATGGGCCAAAACCATGGGCCGCAAAACCATGGTTAAGGTCTAAACCATGCTTTTCTAACCATGATTAGTGGTTTTCTGGGGCCTATAAATAGACCCCCCTACCCATTCATTCTCTACGACTTCCACTACGCCACCACCCCAAGGGCTAGGGTCGAGAGGTCAGAAGGAGGAGTGAGAGGCGAGGGAGGAGCGCTAGCAAAGTGCTGCCGGGAGAACGATGAGGAGAAAGGTACGATCCTCTCTTAGTTTGCTTCGTAAGCTAGGGCTTTCAATTCATCCTCTAGTTCTTCCAAGTTTTATTCTTGATTCATCTTTCTTTCCGATTCGTTTTCATGTTGTGGTTCGAGAAGAAATCTGTGTAACACCCTACTTAGGTGCGGGCGGCTATGCACGTCAGTGACCCTGTGATTCGTCACACGTTCACTCATCTAAGACGCGTGGTGTCTACCGATTCTCCATTGTTTATGTTTCTATTCTTCGTATTATGCTTTTATAGTTATTTTGATGGAGAAATCTGTGTAATACCCTACTTAGGCGCGGGCGGCTATGCACGTCAGTGACCCTGTGATTCGTCACATGTTCACTCACCTAAGATGTGTGGTGTCTACCGGTTCTTCATCTCTTGTTGTTGAGTATATTCTTTCAGTTTCGTTATTATTTTCCTCTCGATTGATTTTATAGAGGAAACTCTTTTCGCTTTTATTTTGAAATATGTCCCAATATAAGGGGAAACTCTGCCGAAATTTTCAGAGAAATATGTCCTGATATAAGGGGAAACTCTACTGAAATTTTCCGAAAATATGTCCCGATATAAGGGGAAACTCTGCCGAAATTTTAAAAGAAAATATGTTCTTGACGTTCTTCGTGTTCTTCGCGTTCTTCGTGTTCTTCGTTCGTTCTTCGCGTTCTTGACATGTTCTTAGCGTTTTGATACGAAAATGAAATTCGATCTTTTCAGGAGCCTTAAAATAGCCTTTCTAAAAATGAAACATGATAAAGCCTTGCATACACGAGAGAGAGCTCGATTAGGTAACAAAATCCTTCCTTTTGCTGTTGGGTTTTCATAAGAATTTATTGAAATTCTTGATTTTCTGTTCTTTGCTACGAAGAACCCTAATTTTGGCTATTTTTGAAACAGTATGAAGAATTGCTTTGTGATTCCCATTAAAATAAGGTTTACGCATCAAATTGATGTGTTGGCTCTGAAAGTTAGGGTTTGGGAGTTAAAATAGGCATAAATACGAGTATATATATGGTTATTAATAATATATATGTGGGTATATACTAAGTGTTGTTGATTATGCAAATTGAAGACTTAACGAAAGAATTACATCATGGGAATTGATGTGATTTGAGTTAAATCCTGAAAAGGATCGTGTGTCACGTTAAGAATGACTGGGAGTAGAACTACAAGTCGGGCATGCAACCTGTGGGTTTGTCGGAAGGAACCCGTATTAGCGTTTCCCTACCTAGGTGGTACACGGTTGCCCTGTTATGATAAGTGCGCACGAAATGAATATTTTGCAATGCGTGGTACCGGGAGCCAATATCGTCGGGTTGAACGACGGAAGATGTGGTCGTGCCATGTGGAGGCACGGGTGGTTCAATGGCGGCTGGGTCACGATAACATGTATTTAAAGCCGCTAGGTTATATGATTAAATGTTAGCCTGAGGTTTTAAGCAACCGAGTCCTCGAGGATGGTGTGCTCATTTGATTTTCCAGGCTGAGGGTTGAGACCCTGTTTAATAAAAGAAAAGGAAATTGTCAGGGTAGTTTGGAGGATTGGTTGAGGCGACGTGCGATGGCATAAGCTTACCAAGATCAACACAATCTCCAATCCCGAAGTGTCCACAGCTTCGGAGTCTAAGAATGGTGGGGTTCCCCTGGACTAATCCCTGATGTGGAATAGAAAGGAATAGGACTTAAATTAATGAGAAAGAATGAAATTTTTGTGATGTCAAGTTTTGAAAAATTACACAATTTGTTTGCTTTTCTCTTCTTCGTTACTTAGCATTCGCTAATTTTTATCCTATGATTTATGGAAAACCCAACAGGTATCGGTGAGCCATCGCAAGGACTTTAAAAAATACATCCAGCTTACATACTAGACATCCAGCCAGCCATAGTAGCTTTACTCTTTAAGGTACGTAGTTAGTAATCTTTTGTATATTTTCCTTTCAAGCTGATGTACATGTAAATGGTTATGGTGGGACAGTGTATCATCTGAACTTTATTTTGTGAATGGAAAAGTGTTGAAATACTTTCTTCTGAGTATTTTTATTTGCAGTCTATTTCTGAATGTTAGTTGTGATTGCTGAATAAATTATTACTGAGTAACCAGATCCGGATATGGGAGGATCCGACGGCCCAGGAAATGGGGTCACGACAGATTTCCTGTCCTTGGAGCATCGTGCATAATCTGTACTTGCCATGATGGCAAGGATGTCCTTTTGCTAAAGAGCAATCTAGTACTTGAAGAGGACTTCACCTCAAAATCATGTGAACCGCATCCATATGTGCATGTCTCAGTTACTCCATGAAGTGGATAACTTTGCATACGTTGAAGAAGACTGGCTTGGTGATGGTTACCTAAAGGATATTCCCAACTAGCTCCATATATCTCCTCTTGTCTCCCTCCTTTGCATCATCATCATCATCATATAACTTCATGTTGGGGTCCATGGGAGTAGTGTCAAGTCTGCAATTTACCATGTCTGTCTCTAAGAGGAGATCAATAACATACATCTAGGTCATCACAAGGCCCCGTTGGTTCCCGGAGAGCTCAAGTCTTAAGAAGTATCAAAATTGTCGAAGTCTTAGGTACTAAATTGCTATTCAAGGAACTCTTTAGCTGCAATAATACAATATACATCATCTCTTGTTATAATGATATCATCAACATACACCATTATAACAACGATGCTCTCTATGTCCTTTGAACAAGTTGTGAATGGTCTACAGTTGAGTTAGTGAAGCCCTACTACACTATCAAGTTCGAGAGCTTCTAGAACCATGCTCCGGGACTCTGTGTTAGCCTTATGAAGTATGTAATCCTTTTGACACTTCCCAACAACAAACCCATGTGTTTTTTGCATGTAGACTTCCTCCTGCATGTCACCTAAATGCATTCTATACATCAAACTGGGACATGGACCGGTACTGTTTCCACTGCAACAGAGAGAAGGATCCAAATATAAAATTACGTGCCACAAAAAGAAAGTATCCTAATAGCACCCCATAAATCTAAGTGAACCCACGAGCCACCATCCTTGCCTTGTAGCGATCAATGCTGCCATATACATGGTGCTTCACTACAAACAACCATTTGCATCCAATCACAGAATCCCCTATTAGGGGTAGGAACCAAGCTCCATGTGTCGCGCGACTGTATCGCGAGCTCCTCCTCCATAGTAAGACACCGCTAATTGTTTCACATAGACTCTTCATATGTCCACGGGATATATACACCTGATAAAACCCATGTCAAATGTCCGAAAATCATTTGAAAGATGCTTCAAAGCAACATGAGCAACGAGATGATACATATTACAGATATGCCTCCACTTCCAAAAAGCAATGGGCACATCAAAGATCATTTGTAACCTGTAAAGTTATCTCTTGTGGAGGAAACTGCTTGTCCTGCAAAATATCATGCTGTATAGATAAATCACCAGTGTCATCGATAATAACAAAGTGCTTAGAACATAAACAGGGTGTTGTAGATGACAGGGAAGGCCCATGAGCATGGAATACATGAAGTGTCATGCGAATGCAAAAATGTGGCAAAAACTGAGCCAAAGTACTAGGTCATGGGCCTGGAAGAGCAACCATAGTAGGAAGTGAAGGTGATGAAGTGGGCAAAGGTGGTGGAGGTGGTGCCAACATAGGAGGAACCATCAGAGAAGGTGGTGATGAAGTAGGAGGATGTGGTAGATAAACCTCCTCACATGATTTAGACATGGTCATCCTGTCACCTGTAGGAGTAAAGTACATGTCCGACTTAAAGAAAGTGACATCATAACTAACGTAGTACTTCTATCTATTTGGATCAAAGCAACAGTACTCTTTCTGAGTCCGACAGTATCCTACAAAGACACTTGATACATTTGGGAGAGACCTTATCATGACCAAGGGTCAGATGATGAACAAAGGCCACCGAACCAAATACATGAGGTGTAAGGGAGAAAAGATCCGTAACAGGAAACACGATTGAAAAAGGATATTTTCACCTAACACAAAATACAACATCCACTTGACTAGATAACATGACGTGAGAACGACATCCCCCTAGAAGAGTGAAGAGCACAACTCTGAATGAGAAGTGTCATAGTCACATCAAGAAGTGTGTTTTGTAGCATCATTTTGTTGAGAAGTATAAGAGCAAGACATCTGATTTATAATGTCATTAGTCCGGAAGAACAAGGATAATTGAGTAGTACAAAACTCCAAGACATTATCAAAGTGAACATATCTATCACAACGGAAAAGGTATTCTTTATTTCATAAATTTAAAATTGAATGATAGACCTGGCCTTAGACTTGTATTTCAAATGAAAAATCATGACAATTTAGAGTAATCATCGACATCTACAAGATAAAACATGTGTCCCAAATAGTCAAGGACACAACTGGACCCCACATATCAAAATGTACCAAGTCAAATAAAGAGCTACTCTTATGGCCCTGACGACTAGGATAACTAGAATGGTGATGCTTCCAAGCTGACCAACCTCTCAGTGAAAGGTAGATTTGGATGGAATATGAGAGAGGGCTCTATATAGCTTCTATAGAGGAAGATGATCGATCTAATGTTTTTGAAACCGAATCGAAAACCTTACAGAAATGGTCAGATCGGGTTGAACCGTGTAATCATGCCGGTTCAACTAGATGATGATGCCATCATTGTTTAAAACCGAATCAAATCGAAATTGTGAGAAAAAAATAGTTGAATCAGTTAATTGAATCTAAATGAAATAAAATGTATATAAAATATACACTTAAATATACTTGAAACAGAAATAAAATACACAAACAATGTATATATTTTACAGTATACATAAAATATTTTTTTTGTATGCACCATCCAATGTCATACACATCATATATATACATATATTATTTAGACCAGAGGCTTTATAGAATAACAACCGTATAATTATATTTAAAATCCATTACATGTAAAAAGCTGTGTTCGAGTAGTTGGTCAAGAGTTTGAGATAGATAACCAAAGGTTACAGGTTAAACTTCTACTACTAGCATTATTTTTGAATAAATTAAAAAAATAAATACGATTTAGTTTCGATTTAACTTGGTTAAAAAAATAGGTTAAACCGACAGTTTGATTAAAATTTGAACTTTCGAATTGAACTGACAAGAACCGATTAACAAGATTGATCTAGGCTCGGTTCACCGATAGAACTGACTGGTCTGGTCCGATTTTCGAAAAATGAGACCGAACCAAAGATGCAACATGTAGGGGGAGACTGACCAAGTGGGAATGGAAGAAGCACCAACATACATAGATTGAACCTTTTTGTAGAGTCCCCCTTGTTTACAACCGCATCCAATCATATTGTCCGCGAGTATATTTTGAAACATAAGCGAAGATGGATCAAAGATGGCACGATAATGTAAATCCTTGGTGTTTGACTAATATATAATAAATTCATTAAAAAAATCAGGGGCATGAAGAACATTCTGCAGGTGCATGTACTGTGTCAGTGGAATCTCCCCTTATCCTATAGTGAGAGAATGCATCCCATCATCCATAGAAACTATTTTTCCAAGCTGAACAATTATGTAGGAAGTGAACTGAGCTCTGTCTCTCCACAAAGGCACCTAAATCCATGATCCACTTTGAGAGGTCTGCCTTGTGATAACTAATACGGGTATATTATACACTTCAAGCACTGGTAGAGATTGTGGTAGCGATGTCAGACGAGCTCTATGGAGCACTAGAGGATCCATAATTGGGAGGCATGATATCCCTCATATGGGAGACAAACTCTCCGAACATCTGGTCAGTAGCAATTACTGGAGCATTAGGAGTCCCAACCCGCTCAATGATAACGGTAGATGCCAGAAATGCATGCTTAAAATAGCATGTCTCCTTAGAGTGCCAGAACTGTGATAATAAATGGAGGGTTGATGTGTATGAGCCCCTCCTCTATGAACACATCCTCTGAGCTGAGAAGTTCACCCTCTACCGCGAGATGTGGCACTCAATGAGGAGGTCTAAGAGAAAACTGATGAAGGGATTATCATCCTGTCGAGTCATTAGTATGCTTCCTCCATGGGAGGTATGGTAGCATCCACTAGTTATTAAGATCATGTGGTATCATAATTAAGATCAAGAGCTACCAAAAGGATGCCAACCATGGTGGCATCCATGTACACCTTCTGCTATTCCAGAGTAGCTACCAGAGGCATGAAGCCATGGATATTCTCAAACATGCCCTTGAGAGATGTATATACGATATGAAGAAGATGTTCATTCTTCTTGACTGTGAAGATGTCATGTTGGAGATGAAATCTCTTCATCGTATTCATCGCCTGAGAGTATGTGGCATCGAGGAATGTCCACATCACCTTAATTATGGGCTGATGTAGGATATCACTAGATATCTCCACAACCAGGTTACCAAATACTCAAACATGCTTAAGCGCATCATCTGCCTTTAAAGAGGCATTAGCCCTAGTCTTGTCAGTCATCTCCTCATGTGTCAGAATGTACTTCTTCACATGCACTACACGAGACTCATGAACTACATGGCCCACAACTCGTAGTTGGTTCCAACCATCTTGACAATGGGTGCCTGACCTTTGAACACACCCAAAGATGGGATGTCGACCTTGTTCTCTGACATGATGTAAGGAAGAGACAAAGGCTATGGTTGTAGATTGAAGTAAACATGTCTATACAAACATATATGGAATCAATTGTGTGTGCGGACTCATGCCATATCCATTCCCATCAACTGTGGTGGTGCCTAAGTACGGACAGGATGATTTGTAGGTCTGAAATCACCCTAAAAACTTCAAAGTCAGAACACTAGAGTATCGTAGATCACATCTAACACAAAGGAGGGGACACGTGTTAGGATGTGGGGGTAGCTCAAGGTGGCCTTGGGGCCATGTGGTGGCCCCTACGACAACTACAAGGATTGCAGGAACCGGCAATGATCGACTGTCGATGAAAGGTAGTACCACACCTACACCTGAAACAATTGCCGATAACTAGGCATGTGTCGTGCGATGGGCATCAATGTTTGGAGGAGCAACTAGGGTCGCTGCTAGTGTTGTGGGGCACCTAGGAGAGGTTGTATGAGGATCAGAGGTGCCATGAGGTGACTGGGGTGTCACACGAGGTCTAGGGGTGCTGTGCGAGGATGCCATAATGAAGAGGATGAGAAGAGCTTCAAAATGAAACTGAAATCAACTCGATTGGAGCTACGTAGCTCAAGATATGCATAAAAGAAGGCAGGGGCATAAATGCAAGAAAACATGAAATGATAACTACAAAAAGGTCCCTGGGGAGGACTAAAATGAAAATAAAATAAATTCTGAGGCCTTCCCTGTAAATATACCAAACGCACGGGGACCTTTTTGCAAATTTGGAGAAGTTCGTGGGCAGCTCTGCAATTTACCCAGATTAGCACGTGCGATGCACGTGCTATCTAGGCTCGGAAGGAGGCTCGGCAGAGGCTTGGTTGCTGCTTCGGCTAGGCTCGGGTGGTCCGAAGCTCTAGCGGGCTCAGTGGAGGCTCGGGAGCGTCCAAGCCTGGGGCTCGGTCGCTAGGCTCGGGGATGTTCTGTATGAAGCCACGTAGCAGTATGTAGGCCCTTGGATCATGATAATCCAAGGGCTGCTGATGTCGATGACGCGGCTCTATCAGGACCGTTGGATGGTCGCTGGAAGAGGACCATCCAACGGCAACTGCTGTCCGTCCTCCTCCTTCGGCTGGCGGAGGGAATAGAGCTCCGACGAAGGTGGCTTTCCTCCGCCGCTTGTTCCCCATCGATGAGGTCCTCCCCTGAGCCCAATAAATGATCGTCGATGAAGCAGGGTCCTCGGGGAAGACCCAGGAGACTCTGGTGCTGCTCGCCGGGGCTCGGAGGACGGCTGCGGCGTCGATGAAGGTAGCTCTGAACAGGCTCCGGCCATTGATCACTTCGAAGACCTGCAGCTTAGTGAAGCGTAGCCGAAGCATATAGGTGCGTGCGTGAGGCGATGTGAGGAGCTCCTGCGGGCGAAGAGGGTGGTGAGCTCGAAGCTCCTCCGCCGTGAGGGCGGAGGAGGTGGGTCGGAGGCGACTGTAGGTCTGAAGGATGGAGAAGGTGAGCGGAAGGTATCGCGAGGAAGATTGGAGTGTGGCGGAACGCGGAAGGTGTTCAATGGAGCGGGAAAGGGGGTGAAGAAGCTACGAAAATTAGGCAAAAATAAGAAGAAAAACAAAGAAAGATCAGAGAACTTACCGGGGCAATGGCGGTCGAAGGGCCTGTGCTTGAGCTCCGAGAGGAGCTCGGGGTCGTCGCAACATACTGGGCGGCCGTCCCAGCGAGCTCGGGCGGTCGCGATGCGCCGCAGCTCCGCCGTGAAGGTCGGAGGGTCTCACCGGGAAACGGAGTCGTCTTCGCTCGATCTCTCCGCCTCCCCCTGTCACAGGGAGGCGGGGGAGGGCTGGGCTCCCTTCCTCGTAAAGGTGGACCGGTTGGACTGACGGAAGGGGCAGAGTATTTGAAGGGGAAGATGTCGGTCTTGGTGGTGGTTGACGTGATTTTCGAGGGTTGTTGAGGAGCGAGTGGGAAGACGACTGGAGTCGTGAAGTGGTGCGCGAGGATGGTGGATGACTGGGGAAGACCCAGCGGTGGTTGGCGAGGTGCGAGGGGCTCTGGAGTCGTGGAGAAAATTGAAAGGGGGAGAGGTGCGCGAGTGGAGATCGTGGGAGAGAGGAAGAGGCCGAAGGTTGTCGATGATGCGGGGCCGTTGGATCTGGAGATCCAACGGCGAGGATGAAGGCGCGCAGCGACGGCTATGATAAGATCCGAGGCGATGCGATCGAAGGGGTATGAAATCGCCACGTGTCTTCTTGTCGTTGAGGCGCGAACAGGCGGTCATGATGGAATAGAGGGTGGATCGAATGGCTGAGGCGCGATCTTCGACAAGACGGCTGTGATGAAAGATCAGATGAGCGATCCAGTGGTGAGCACACCGCCACGTGGCGTGAGGGAAGAGCGGCGGCAACGAGCGGTGGAGATTAAGGTGCGGGTCTGATCGAAGGGTTGAAGAAGAGGCAGGTACGTGGAGAGGCCTGGGCCGTTGGATCAGAGAAGGATCCAACGGCCAAGGAAGCAGGCGGCTGAAACAAGGAGGGCGGGGCCACGTGGCGCCCCCAGAATGGGCCACGTGGCCCAATCAGATTTATTCGAGGGAATTTTTGATTTTTGAGGGCCAAGATGGCCGAATTTGAGAAAACTCAAAACATGAAAGTTGTAGATCTTGACGAGATCTACAAGTTTCATGTTGACCAAAACTGGAAAAGAGATCAAACAAGGGCCCGAAATATTTTTGAAAGTATTTTTAAGTCTAAAAACACCACGAATTTTTGTTTTGTCATTTTTTTGTGGTTTTTAATTTATTAAGGACTCTGTTAATTATAGGATATTAACAGGGAATTATTTACAAACTTTTAAGCAAGGGGGTTAATTATAGGAAATAAAGATGATGAAACTGAGGTTCATCACCCCCCTATACTTAAACTATGCTCGTCCTCGAGCATCAAAAAGAATGACTAAGTTGGATTAACCCCCTTGTACATGTGAATACAGGATCCAATCTGATCAAGTCGACTCGGCTTCAGAGATCCAAAATTTTAGAGTTCAACCCAGTCTTAATCAAGAGGCTTCCAATTCCTCTACTTCTCTAGACTCTCTCTGATGTACATATAAACTAAATGATATGAAGTTTAGTGTTGACTGCAATTCTGAGAGTAGAGTCAATTCGTCACTCAAAATCTTGGTCTGAGAAAATCTCCTAAGGACCCAATCCTCAACACTAGGGAATAAATCCAATCTTGCATTCAGTCTACCGTCTCTTTAGTTGTCAGACTTAGAAAATGTAGATGGCAGGCCAGAAATGGAGGGCATGGGATTGTGTCAATTCTTCTCTCCCTCTCATTGGAACAAGGATTCTCTCTAGTGCCTTTTACGCAACACATTTTTTTGGTGTTGATCAGTGCGTCCGTCAAGAGAAGTTGGAGCCGTCTGCACTTGTTTTCCTGGGAGTACACCGGGGTGTGTCTCTTTTGAGTACCTATCGTACCTTCTACACCCAGACTTGTAGCATTTACGATGCAGAGCCCTTTTTTGGTGCAAGCCCGACTCCTGGTCCTAATAGCGGTGGTCCAAGTGGACACTTTGAAAACTTTGGGAGCGCTCGCCTTTGGTGGAAGCTCTTTGATATTTGACTTGGTGGAATGAGAGTTTTTCTTTGAATTTCATTGACTTGTATAATTTGTGGCTAGCTCCACTGCTTTTACCAAGAGTTGGCTCACACTGATCAACATTTTATTTATTTTTCACACCCAGGCACTTAGGTTAATGTCAAGAGATTAGTATAAGAATCAAGTTCTCATACTGGCTAATATTGCTGACACTCAGGTTTCACGAAGCCTCCAAAGATTTTATCCCATCCTCGAGCATCATTAGATCAAATCCAAACTCGACTTCCTCATCCCGATCCCTCGAGTGAAAAATCAACTCATCTCATCAAAAACCGCAGTCGTGCATGTGATGTGCTGATCATATTCTTTCTGTCTGAGACTAAGCATGGAATATAGCATGCAAATCTAGAAACCTAGGGGAATGTGGATGATTAAGTCTAAGACCCTGATGGCTAAGGCTGGTTAACCTAAGATCTCAAAGACTTCAAAAAGCTAAGTCTCCTTGACCAATTCAGATCCTGGGTGAAAGTGTAAGTGTAGAGGACTAATCCATCTTCTTCATTCAAAAACAAGACACACTTTTTTTTTAACTTCAAGAGATATTAGAACTTTCTAAGCTCAATTGAGCATCTGCAATTCAGCCAGTATGGATGTAAGTACAGGCCGAAGCCCGTTGCTTGAGGACGGGGCCTTGCATGATGTCCTCTAAACCATCCAATCTGCTAAGGGCGAACCCTCACTGAACGCGGCTTTCTTAATTGGGCTTAGTAGTCACTAATAGCTCCTAAAGGTTTTTGGGGGTTTTCTGATTTTTATGGATTTTAATAAAGTTAAAACACAAGTTAGACTCAACTTTCCTTGAAAAGAGATGGCGATTTTTTTCAAAACCATGTCACACAAAAAATAAAAAAGTTTTCAAAACATTTTCAAAAATCATTTTCGAAAATATTTTTATAAAAATAACGTAACATAATATCGAAAAGCCGCGAAATCATTTGAGTTCTCTTAGTCCAATGATTTTTACCTTAGCCAAAAAGTTTTTAATTTTTCAAAATTTTCAGATTATAGCTAAAGCAAATATACGGTATATACGGTATACCCCCCTATACTTAAACTTTGCTATGTCCTCATAGCACTAGATGTTACAAGTACATAGGTCCATTTAAATATAGAAGAATATACGGGAGCTAAGAGGGGCTCCCCCCTATACTTAGGTTAGAAATAACCTAAGTATAAATGCAAGAAAAGAGGAGTAGAGAAAATCACGGGGACTTGGGTCCCCCCTATACTTAGGCTCAGATTAGCCTAAGTATAAAGATGAGGATTGATGTTGGAAGGAACCCAAGGTGAACGAAGAAGAGGAATGAATTTACAAGTGAGCGGTTGAATCTTAGGAGATGAAATGGAGGGACTAAGGTTCTAGGGTGTGTGTCGCAACAAAGGCTCAATTCAAGCAAGCAAACCCTTAGTTTCACCAACTCACACATGAAACCAACCAAGGTTGGTTGATTATCTTGTCGGTTTTATTGGTGATAAAACGTTAGATAATTACGCGAAGAAAATGAAAATCAAGGCGTATGCACGGGTGTTGCTCTCCCAAAACCAAATTTTACTCCATTTTAGGTTGACTTGCAATTAACAGTCCCAATTTTATTTTGAATTATCACTGAATTAAGGTTAGCACATCAATCAGAAAATCATCGTCTACCGTTCATCCCATTTTCCATTAATCCTAGGTGATCAATCTAGGAAATGAAAGCCGTGAAAAACATGTATTCGATGAAGAAAAACGCGATCTAGGCTAAGCGAGAAATCATGCAGTGGTTTGACGATAAATCCGCGAAAAAAAAACTGGGGCCGTTTTAAAAATCAAATCCAACATGTATGCAAGTCGAAAAAGCCGCACCTAATCATGCATCTATTAGCGGTGATTAATCTTCATGAATTTTAGCTAAGTGACGCGAGATTATGTGCGGATAGGATTTAGTGTGTCCTACCTACGATTAAGCACATAAAAATATGAAAATAAAATGAGCTCGGAGAGCCGTGTGCCTATCCTAGGTCGACACTCAAGTGGGGACGATCCCCACACAACCACGATCGTTCGATTACAATCGCGAGTCTTCGATCGAAGACCGCTGTAAAAGACGAATTATTAGAAATAAAATGCAACAAAAATGCGAGACATTTTTTTTTCTTTTCTTCCTCCTTTGCTCCAAGCATGCTCCTGCGGCTCCTCGGAGCGGGGAACGTCCTGCTCCTCGCCTCCTTGATCCATCAAGGACCCTGCCACAGAAACATTAGTTAGATATCAAATAAGGAAGAAAAAATTTTATATGCAAAATATGTGATTATTTGACCTATAAAAAGGAACACTAAATTAAACACACAAAAATCCAAAAAATAAAAGAAATGAGCCGTGTCCCCGGCAACGGCGCCATTTGACGACCCGCAAAATCGGCCCTTTAAGGGTGCGTTTTTAGCACCTCAACATGTCGTGGCAGTCGGGCCGATTTTGGTCGTCAAAAGGTCCACTCATTTAAAGATATGCAATAATAAATCAAAATGAGGTGATCGTGATTTATTTTACTTGGCAAGAAACCAAGGTCGAACTCAGGGACACGAGCCTCTCTCGTATTAATCGGATTTAAGTGTATTTAATTAAGTGTTGAGTTAGAGGCATATAGGTCAAAACATGCAGAGACACAACAATAAGACAATGCATTAAAATAAAATAAACATGCATTTTTTTTAAACAATCTTATCATGCAAATAAATGATCATGCAAAGCGAATGATATGCCCCAAAATCATAGTCACTTGAGCCATAGAAAAAAATGCGAGTTAAACAGAGTTGGCATTAAGAAGCATTCCACATTTAATAAGCAAATAAGCATGTCAAATAAAGCATTCAAGACACTTAGATAATAGAATAATACACTATTGATCTTAGTGTCAAATCTAAAATTTAAGCATGCCATAATGAAGAGGATGAGAAGAGCTTCAAAATGAAACTGAAATCAACTCGATTGGAGCTATGTAGCTCAAGATATGCATAAAAGAAGGCAGGGGCATAAATGCAAGAAAACATGAAATGATAACTACAAAAAGGTCCCTGGGGAGGACTAAAATGAAAATAAAATAAATTCTGAGGCCTTCCCTGTAAATATACCAAACACGCGGGGACCTTTTTGCAAATTTGGAGAAGTTCGTGGGCAGCTCTGCAATTTACCCAGATTAGCACGTGCGATGCACGTGCTATCTAGGCTCGGAAGGAGGCTCGACAGAGGCTTGGTTGCTGCTTCGGCTAGGCTCGGGTGGTCCGAAGCTCTAGCGGGCTCGGTGGAGGCTCGGGAGCGTCCAAGCCTGGGGCTCGGTCGCTAGGCTCGGGGATGTTCTGTATGAAGCCACGTGGCAGTATGTAGGCCCTTGGATCGTGATAATCCAAGGGCTACTGATGTCGATGACGCGGCTCTATCAGGACCGTTGGATGGTCGCTGGAAGAGGACCATCCAACGGCAACTGCTGTCCGTCCTCCTCCTTCGGCTGGCGGAGGGAATAGAGCTCCGGCGAAGGTGGCTTTCCTCCGCCGCTTGTTCCCCATCGATGAGGTCCTCCCCTGAGCCCAATAAATGATCGTCGATGAAGCAGGGTCCTCGGGGAAGACCCAGGAGACTCTGGTGCTGCTCGCCGGGGCTCGGAGGACGGCTGCGGCGTCGATGAAGGTAGCTCCGACCAGGCTCCGGCCATTGATCACTTCGAAGACCTGCAGCTTAGTGAAGCGTAGCCGAAGCATATAGGTGTGTGCGTGAGGCGATGTGAGGAGCTCCTGCGGGCGAAGAGGGTGGTGAGCTCGAAGCTCCTCCGCCGTGAGGGCGGAGGAGGTGGGTCGGAGGCGACTGTAGGTCTAAAGGAGGGAGAAGGTGAGCGGAAGGTATCGCGAGGAAGATTGGAGTGTGGCGGAACGCGGAAGGTGTTCAATGGAGCGGGAAAGGGGGTGAAGAAGCTACGAAAATTAGGCAAAAATAAGAAGAAAAACAAAGAAAGATCAGAGAACTTACCGGGGCAATGGCGGTCGAAGGGCCTGTGCTTGAGCTCCGAGAGGAGCTCGGGGTCGTCGCAACATACTGGGCGGCCGTCCCAGCGAGCTCGGGCGGTCGCGATGCGCCGCAGCTCCGTCGTGAAGGTCGGAGGTTCTCAACGGGAAACGGAGTCGTCTTCGCTCGATTTCTCCGCCTCCCCCTGTCACAGGGAGGCGGGGGAGGGCTGGGCTCCCTTCCTCGTAAAGGTGGATCGGTTGGACTGACGGGAGGGGCAGAGTATTTGAAGGGGAAGATGGCGGTCGTGGTGGTGGTTGAAGTGATTTTCGAGGGTTGTTGAGGAGCGAGTGGGAAGACGACTGGAGTCGTGAAGTGGTGCGCGAGGATGGTGGATGACTGGGGAAGACCCAGCGGTGGTTGGCGAGGTGCGAGGGGCTCTGGAGTCGTGGAGAAAATTGAAAGGGGGAGAGGTGCGCGAGTGGAGATCGTGGGAGAGAGGAAGAGGCCGGAGGTTGACGATGATGCGGGGCCGTTGGATCTGGAGATCCAACGGCGAGGATGAAGGCGCGCAGCGACGGCTATGATAAGATCCGAGGCGATGCGATCGAAGGGGTATGAAATCGCCACGTGTCTTCTTGTCGTTGAGGCGCGAACAGGCGGTCATGATGGAATAGAGGGTGGATCGAATGGCTGAGGCGCGATCTTCGACAAGACGGCTGTGATGAAAGATCAGATGAGCGATCCAGTGGTGAGCACACCGCCACGTGGCGTGAGGGAAGAGCGGCGGCAACGAGCGGTGGAGATTAAGGTGCGGGTCTGATCGAAGGGTTGAAGAAGAGGCGGGTACGTGGAGAGGCCTGGGCCGTTGGATCAGAGAAGGATCCAACGGCCAAGGAAGCAGGCGGCTGAAACAAGGAGGGTGGGGCCACGTGGCGCCCCCAGAATGGGCCACGTGGCCCAATCAGATTTATTCGAGGGATTTTTTGATTTTTGAGGGCCAAGATGGCCGAATTTGAGAAAACTCAAAACATGAAAGTTGTAGATCTTGACGAGATCTACAAGTTTCATGTTGACCAAAACTGGAAAAGAGATCAAACAAGGGCCCAAAATATTTTTGAATGTATTTTTAAGTCTAAAAATACCACGAATTTTTGTTTTGTCATTTTTTTGTGGTTTTTAATTTATTAAGGACTCTGTTAATTATAGGACATTAACAGGGAATTATTGACAAACTTTTAAGCAAGGGGGTTAATTATAGGAAAAAAGATGATGAAACTGAGGTTCATCAATATGCACGAGGAGAGGAAGGGGTCCACGTTTAGTGAAAGACTCCCAAGGTAGAAAAGTCCCTAACAAAGGAAACACTCTTCAATATATTTATGCTTCAATTATTTGTTCTATCTTTACTCGAATTGACCTATATGTTCCCTCTAGTTAATGTGAGAAACTCTCTTTTTTATGTCTATCATCTTATCCAATAAAAGTTATTTAGGAAAGCCATCTTCATAGGAAGGGGCAATGATCAACTGCAAATAGAAAAAGCTTGCACCGTAAGAGGACTTTCAGAGTTCATGTGAAGACCCTAGCGGTGGAGTTTTAATAGCTCAAACGTTGAGAGAAGACCTTACCTAAACCATGATAGAGGTAGTTTTGATGTCACCTTCCAAGATCCTAAAGAAATTGCTGAACCTCACATTCCTTGTGTTAACTAGACTTGATACAGTAAAGATAGACTGTGGTTTTTACATGTTTACAACCACATGAGACCTAAATTACATGCACCTATGTTAGACACACTTTGTTGAATAAATTCTAAACATACTAAAAATACAAATGACATATGAAATAAAAACAAACTACACACATAAATAAATGTAAAAGTGCTTATTTGGCTACATATATGGTTGTGTGCATGTGTATATATATGTGTGTTGTCTGTATATATGTATATGTATATGTATATTGATATATTTGTGTGTATTGTAGCGACGTAGTGAATAAACCCAAATAAGTTTTACTCGAACAACTCAACGTGCACTAATTATAATCATCTAACCAAGATCAAATCGTTTATTGAAGATATAACAATATGCGAGATTTTAACCAAACATGCAGTTATTCAAAGAATGAAAAATGATACGATCTTATTGCATATGACATGTATAAAGGATCAATGATAACACTGCTCAATTATTTCTTATATGATAATGCATACAAACATGCATCATCAACTGAATAAAATCAAGTGCGTACACGATATGCCGATAGAGGTCAAATCATTATAAGGGAGTAAATAAACCTCTTAAACATTCTTTCTATGAATTGGATGCTCAACAAGTGTGATAAGAACCAAGTGAAGGTTCTTCGATCACTTGTTTTTCCAAGGTTGGTCACAAAATAGAGTATCAGTCAACTAGTCCAGTAGGGAAAAAATGTGATATATAAGAAGATAATATATATGTAAGACCCAACCGTATACTTATGTTTGAATGGTTTAAGGAAAGTTAACATAACAACAACCCATACAAGTCCTTCTAGTCTAAATCCTATAACAAAAACTTTATAATATCATCATATAGTCATATAGCCTATATTAAGTATGCTTGTTCAAAAATATCCTAGTAGGTTAAGAGAAGCATCCTATTAGTCATGGATTAAAGAATCTATTACTACATACATCAAAATATAATGAAAGCAATGCTTAAGTTAACCATTAAAATCGGAAGTATGCAACAAACCATTTTTGGCCTCAGTTAATTTGATCATTTTGTAGTATGAGTCCGACAAATCGATTAGTCAAAAATACCACGCTATTAGTAATTCAATATGTCATGGATATCTTTGTGAAGAGAGTGTTGTGACTTATTTTACTTGGTAACGTCCAAGGTCGAACTCATGGAGGCGATGAAGTTTTTTTTAGTTAACATGGTTCAATTCAGTGTATTAAATCATATGTGACATGCATCCAAATTGTGGTGTGAATGTATAGAAATTAATGCAAGTTATGCAATGAATACGAATGCGAGTGTGTTTTGTGTTTTTGTTTTCTTTCTTATCTTAATTTTTAAAATTTTTATTTTTAAAATTTTACATTTTTTATTATTTTTAAAATATATCTAGAAGAAAATGAAAAGGAAAGTGATACTTAATATACTAAAGTGTAAAGAATAGTGATTTGAATTATTTCAAATGGCGGTAAAGAATAATGAAATAAAAAAACACGTTTTAGGACTTTTACAATTTTGTAATATCTTTGGATATTTTTAAAAAATAGATTAAAAATAATTTTAAATTTCAGAGGAAAAATACGGTTGATTAGAAAAATAGGAACAATGGGCCCCCAAAAATTACAAATATTATTTTTCCTAGTCATGGATTTATATAAAGACACCAAACATATTTTATGATTTATTGGATTTAATGAGAATTAAATATGAATTATCCAAGAAATGAAATATTTTTGGATTTTAAGATTAAAATGCAATATTTTTCAAAATTTAAAATATGGGATATTGTCTTATGAAAATGCAACCTAATGTGATGTTTTTATAGTTTTTGAAATCAATATAATTAATTAAAAGTGGAATTGAACACGAACCTTATCTATATTTTGACTTTTTAAAACAACAAAGTATGAAATTAAAGTCCCCAATAAATCATGCCATATAGAGCTCAAATGAGGGTCATCTGAAGTTGCTTTATATTTGTAGAATTATTGGGTAAAACACCGTACATAATTCAAATAAGTAATTAATCAATTAATTTATAAAGGTGTACTTCTAAATGAATTCAAGTAAGACATATGGCAAAAGTTTGTTTATCCAACGATGCACAGAACATCCAATTTCCAGAGTTTTCCACAATTTAATATAGAATTAATAAATCAACAATAATATTTTAATAAGAAATAGACAATTAAATCAGTTTGCATCATATAAGTGCATACTATATCTCTTTTGAAAGATGGAAGAACACGCTTTAAAATGAGACCAAGTTCATGAAGTTTGAAGCTAGGGGTTCTAAAATATCGAAGCACCACGACAAGGACATTGATTAATATGCATTTCATCATCTTTATTCATTTATTTTAGCTTAAAATTCCTTAAAAAACACTTGTAAATATCACTAATTTCATTCTTTTACTAACTCTAATTCTTGTGTAAATATTGGATATTTATCACTATTTAATCTAAAATAAATATATAAAGGAATAAAGGAAAAATAAAGGAAATAAAAGATTGTATATATGCAATAGATACATGCCGAATCAGATCCCGAGAGAAGGTCAAGACTTGATCTGATTGACAAGGAATAAAATAGGGAGAGATACGACCTAAAACACCAAAAATTCCAGAAAATTCCCTTGTCATATATATATATATACACACATATATTCATATGTACAGTATTGTCTATAAACACACATTCTTTCATTAATTTATTCATTACCTAATCTTCTGTAAATAATAATTATTTCTTCATGAAAATTTTGCATAAAATTATTTTGTAAATAATAAAAATAATTGTAAATACAAATATATGTAAATAATGTAAATAACCACACTCTCAAAAAAGCCACATAGCTTAATTTTCAAGATCAATATCTACTCCACTAAGATTCCAAATTCTTCAAACTCACTTCTATTGTACTTCAAATTAAATTATCTTTAAAATGGAGATGATTTCATAAAATTCAGAGTTAAGGTGCAAAATGTGGCCAATTGGGGCACTAATGTATAATATACCTATATAAACTATGTATATTATTTTATTATTTATTTTCTTGTGCATATCTGTGAATATTGTATTTTTAATTAATTGTGAATATTATAATTAACTCATATAAAATACAAATAAAAATCACAAAATCAAAACTCAACAAAATAAAATCATGTATATATTGTGTATGTATCACCTTGTGTATACTATAATTATACCTATTTAATTAACCTAATAAATCAATTCCTAAAAATTAAATAAAAATATCATAAAACCCTTGTAAAATATTGTAAATAAATAAAATACTAAATTATGTATATATTTGTATAAATAATTAATTAAAAATCAAAATCTTGTATGTATAGGTATACATACCTATAAATAACAACCTGTAGTTATTTTAACCCTTGTATATACATTATTTAATTAATTAAAAATCACCAAAATTAACTTTAATTTATTCTAAACACTTTTTATTTACATTATGTAATTAAATCATTTTCGATTTTTAATTCAATTATTTAACTTTTTTTCTACATGTCGTCATTTAGCCTATTTTTGGCCGTATTCTTCGAGCCAGATCCGACTTTGGCCCCGTTTCATCCGAGATTGAGTGACAGAGGATAATCTCTAGTGACAGAGGAGATATCCTCCAATCGGGAGCGTGAGAAGGAGCGCTAAACAATGTGATCCAACACTTCGTCGGAGACTTCCGCTGCGTAGTTCCGCCACTCTGCCGCCTATCGTTGATTGAGGCGAATCCACCATTCTACCCTTCTCCGTAGGTAACCTAGGTAGTTATTCTTTGATTTAGAATTTCTTTTTGCTTCAATTTCATCTAAATCATCTATAGATCATATCATCATTGTCAACCTCTGATCTGCACGATCGAAGGATTTCCAATCATCTCCGACTACTTCCGACCACTCCAATACATTCACCCGACCCTTCTCCAGCTCTTCCATCATCTGAATGCCCTTGGATCCTTCCAGATCCGAGGCACGTCTCCCCTCCAACCACTCTTCACCGGAGACCCCCATCCATCCAACGTCTTCTACGATTTGGACCTAACTTCTTGACCGGAGGATACCTCCGAGCATAAGCTTCCATTTACATGTCTAAAGACACTAATCGGAGCAAAGGAGCAAGATTTGGGGGTTCACCTACAGTTGAACCTAAATCAACCCCCAAATCCACGCTTGAAGATCTTCGAGCTCCATTATTCCCGCTGATTGATAGAGGAGGAGCTCAGGAAGACGTTCCACCATCTAGCAGCTTATTCAGGTAGAGGACGACCAAGATTTGCTTGATTGAAGTTCACCAGACGCCTTGTGCTTCATAGTTCTTCCAGGGGTACACAACATCGCATGATAAAGAACATTCGTCCCAGTTACGATCTCAGCTGTTAAAGTTGCCCCAAAGCTCTACCGTTGATTAAAGCCTTTAGATTTGATTAAAGCCCTTCACGCACGAGCAATCTCCACCATCCGATCTGTTCTACAAAACATGAGAGCCGCTCCTCATGCCACATCATTTAAGGGTACAATTGCATCTATGCCCCTGCCTTTATTTAATTATCAAATAAGTTCTCATGTGGAGACATGTCATTTTATCATAAATTGAACATTTGCATGTTTGCCCTTCATCTTTATTTTAATTGCATTTAAGTCTTGCTTGAATTATAACGTGTGTGCAACACATGACTTTGGGTAATTTGCAATATATCGTTTGTAGTTTTGAGTTATTAATTGGTACTTGAAATTATTTGATTTACATTTAAGTCCAGTCCAACGAGGCGCACGTGCCTTGGCACATGTTTTCTTGGAGAATTTACACAAAATTCCTCACATTTATTTTAGTTATTATAGTTTAGTATTAAAACTTTAAATAATTACATTTAAGTCCCTGTGAGTTTATACCTATTTTGCATATTATACAATCAAATAAAAATATCAAAACCCCTTTAAAAATTCTATAAAACTCATCTAACCGCTTGTTACATACATATTGCATCCATAAATTGCATTTCACGTTTTCATTATTTCAATTATTTTTAAATATTAAAAAACTCCATAAAAATTCCTTGTTTGCATGAGAAAATCAATAAAAAATCTGAAAATTGCATGAAAAAATCTAAAAAAATTCAAGTCAGCTTATTTTGATTTATTTTAATTTCTTTGCAAATTTCATATCTTTATCATTCATAAAAACCATAAAATCATAAAGCTCTAAAACATTAAAAATTCATTTAAATTCATTTAAAAATTAAAAAAAATCATAAAATGGGTTTTTGGAAAACATAAAAATTATCTTTTATTCTATATATTTTCATCCATTTTTTATTTTATTTGATATTTTAAAAATCCAAAAACATTCAATTTGTTTATTTATTTATTATTTATTTTTAAATTTATTTAAGGGCTTTAAAAATTGTGAAAAATTCTAGAAAAATACCAAAAACATTAGAAACTATAAAAAACCCCGAAATAATTTTTGCTTGATTTTCTGGCTATTTTTATATATGTGAAAAATAAAAAGATTGGTAGAGTGTGTTTGTCTTATTTTTCTTTAATTATTCCATTGTTTCTAAAGATAAAAAATCTTTTGCAACATTCTAAAAAAAATTAAAAATAGGAAAACCAAATAAAAAATAAAATTAAAATTTCTTAAAAATCCAAAATCCAAAATCCAAGCATAGTGTGCATAGAGATTCCTTTATTCGTTTCATTTGATCTTTCATTGCATAGAATAACACTCGGGATTTTTGTAGCCTCCCTGAGTTCGATCTTGTTAGATATATAGTAAATTAAATAGCATTTTTTCTTGCTACATTTTCTTCATTGACTTTTGCTTGAGATTTGAATAAATTTTTGTTGAGAGTTTTTTAGGGTTGCAACGACATTGCGCATTAATTTCAATATTTAAAACCCGAAATTTCTTGATTCAACAGGCATACATGTAATTTTTCAAAATCAAAATGGAAACTACAAAGTCCCTTATAGGCACTTATCTATATATTTGAAGAAGCGACGTGGTAGCTTTAAAATGTTCTCTAAGTAAGGTCTTGGCTGCGGATACTAGAAGAATTAATGATGTTCCCACAATTTTCATAACCATGTAACCAAGTTGTGTGGTTCTCTCGATGTTCCGACGATTATGGCTCGTGTTTTATCTTGGAAGAAGAGCCATTTTATATTGACTCAAGGGATCTTACTTAGTCATCATGTCATCTCCAACAAGGATATGGAGGTTGACCCAACCAAAGTGGAGGTCATTAAGATGTTCGCTCCACCGTCCAATCCTAAACAACTACATTTTTTTCTAGCACGTGCGTTTCTATTGATGGTTCATCAAGGACTTCATCAAAATTACCTGAACATTACTAAACTCCTAGTGAAGGATACCAAGTTCCAAATCGATGATGAGTGTCTTTCGACTTTTGTTATTAAAAAACAACTAATTCATATAGAGCCTATTCCACTCTCATCTTTGACGGCTTCGTATCCTCGTATGATCTACTGAATCTCATACTTGCATGTTATGGTCAATCATATAGACAAGGACTAGTGAGCTTGTCGATTGAAGAATGGGCCCATGCTCTGGCAAGAAACAAGAGAGAGAAAGTAGATATTTGCTGGAAAAAGCTAGCATGTACGGAACGTTTTTTAGCTTTGACTGAGATACTTGGGCTCTTTTTCCTCGTTTTCTTTGATCCCTCCTTGAATATTTGGAAGACACGGTGATTTAAGCTATTTTACTCCAATCACCTGATTGGTCTCTCTTGTTCGAGTTCATGGCGGTTGCTTCAGATTTTTACACTTAATCTGTGCTAGGATAGAGGAGATATGGTATACCATTTGCACTGCACTACACTAGCAAGACTATGGATGCCACTCAGTGGAAACACATTGGTATAACGAAGGAGATGCTAGCCATAGTTTTAACCTTAGAGAAATTAAGATCCTACCTTCTAGGTTATAAGGTTATAATCTACACGGATTGCTCCACCATCATCTACCTCATGTTCAAGAAGGATGCTAAATCATGACTTACACGATGTATCCTTTTACTCTAGGAGTTTGATATAAAGATAAAGGATGAACCTAGAGTTAAGAATGTGGTGAGTAGAGATCACCTTCCTAGACTACAACTTGGGGAGACTTCTAAATAGTTTACACCTACGATCACAACTACTTTTCTAGACGAGGTGATATGTATGGTTGCCTCGTTTACATTGTATGCCAACATTGTGAACTATCTTATCTTCAAGAGTGCTCTACAAGGTTGGTCCAAGAGGACGCTTGAGACTTTCCCAGCAAAATACAAGTCATATCATTAGAAGATATGGTTCTTTACCTTGATGGAGCATATAGTATATGGAGTCAATTTATTCCTCATGAGGACTATGTAAGTGTCCTCACTTACTGCCATAAGTTGGAGGTATGGGGACACCATTCTAGGAAGTGTATAACCCATAAAGTACTCTAATATGGTATGTGGTGGCCAACACTCGTCAAGGATGCCATTACATTCGTGAGGAAGGTTACTAAATATCGGAAGATGGGTACTTTTGGACATAGGGACATGATGTCTATATAGCAGATTCTTATTTATGAGGTATTTGATGTATATGGTATCTATTCCTGGGCCCATTTCCTATTACTCAAGGATTTGAGTACATTTTGTTGGTTTTCGACTATGTCAACATATGTGTGAAGGCTATTTCTGCCTGAGTTACAAATAGTCGAATCATTTATCACTTCTTGAGGATGCACGTCATATTTTGTGGTTCATAGTTTGTAAAGTTCTAATTTCAGATGTGGGTAGCATTTTAATGCATATGTGAAGGAACTTGTAGAGTAGTACATCATTTATAATCATGTAGCAACTCCTTACCACCCCCAAATAAATGGCTTGGACAAAGTGTCTAATCATGAGATCAAAACTATCTTGCAGAAGTTGTCTAACTAGATAGGAAGAATTGGTCTCAGTTCGTTGGGCTTCAGGGACGTCTTTCAAGACCCCTTTAGGTACATCTCATCCAAGACTTATTTTCAGGAAGGCATGCCATTTAATCGTGGAGATAAATACCGATCATTGTGGGTTGTGCAAGAGGTGATCTTGAACTTAGATGGAGCATGAGTGCATCATAAGGCAGAATTGGCAGAACTAGAGGATCTTAGAGAGTCATCCTTCTCGTGATAGTCTGAGTTATAAGGATAAGATGAAGGCATGGAACGACTCTCACATCATCCACAAGGCATTTGATCCCCAAATGAAGGTTTTTTTATTTGATTCACGGCTAGAGATGTTTCCAGGGAAGCTATAGAGCAAATAGAAAGAACCTTACATGTTGCGAAATGTTCATAAATGGTAGCATTAAGATATTCGAGTTGTCTTCTGATATGACCTTTCATGTCAATGGTCATCACTTGAAGCCATATCTTGATCATGAAATGCTTACTTTTGGAGGTTTTCCCATTCATTTTGTGTAAAGACATATAGGTCACATATCATATTCTGGGTTTTACACGTGATCTGAATCGTTTCTTGTACATATACATTTTTTTACTTCATACCATCTTTCATTTTTTTGTCCTTTGCCCCAAATGTCTCACTTATGATTGTTGCTATGCTTAAGAATATTAGAACCTAAGTACAGGAGGGTTGATGAACCGAGTTTGTTCATTTATTGTATTGTTCACCCCTATTGTTGCCTATACTTAAGTTATCCTTACCTATGTATAGGCAGGGTGATGATGTTTATTTCTCCTAGTTATTTGTTTTTGCATTTTCTTCTATTTTCTCGTATGTCCCCCAATCTCCCGAATATGATACTTTATCACATGCATGGGGGCTATGCCTGTCTTGATTTTTGATTGGATGCTATACTTATGATTACTTGATCCTAGTATAGGAGGATGATTGACTTCTACTCTTTCATTTTTGTTCTTTTCACCTATCTATACTAAGCGTGAGTTATGTCTTCCTTTGTTGTTTCTTGATCACTATGAGGATATAGTTTAAGCTAAGTATATGAGGTCGCTGAATATATATTCTATATATACTTTAGAACCATAACTCATACTTTATCCTATTTTCTAATATGGCTTAAAATTATGGGTAATTTAAAATCTTCTAGGGTTTAAAAATCTTTCAGAAAACCAAATTTGACTGATAAATGTATAATTTAAGCTTATGAGTAAAAAGTGGTTTACAATCCATGCAAATAAAAGCTATAATTATTAAAACCTGTAAATATAATCCTTTTGTATAATAAGTATAATACATGTATAAGATTCTTAAATATTAAAATCCTTTGTAAAATTGTACATAATTTAGTTAATCCTTGTAAATATGTATAAAATACTTGTACATAAAATATGCAAAATTGGTAGATTAACACACGGAAAATTTAGAAATATATAAAATCCATAAATTGCAAAATTCTTTAAAATCAAATAAAAATTATAACAACTATAAAATCCACACAAAAAGTTTAAAACCATAAAAATGTGCTTAACAAAAACATCATTGGATTGCATTCATACTTTTTAAAATAAGATTTATTCTTGAACCAAATAGAACTAAGTATGAAGGATGGAGCTTGGTTAAGGTGTTAATTCACTTAATTCTAAATATACTTCTTAGGAAGTGGACTTAAGACTTTTCAAGTCGGACGACTTAATTTTTTGGATTTCACAATTTATGTTCTGAATTCAACTTAAACTTGCTTAAGTAGAACACTTCATGTCATATGTAGAACTCTTAAACAATGAACAAACTTGGACTCCTACATGCCGCATTTAACTCAACCTAAATAAGGTGTGTGAAGGGCCATTCATTCTAAGTTTGGTATGTATATAGCTGCTTCATCTCGGGTGGTAGATAATCAAGCCGAGGTGTTTGCAGATACTAATGCATCCCCAACCTTGTCTAGTGGTGAAGACATCTAAAGACATAAGATGTGGGGTTGAAAAACTTTATCTGAGAAATAGTTTGTTAGCCCAAGAATTAGAAAAAAAGAAAAAAACTCCAAAAAAATGATGGGCATGAAAAAATTTTATATCCATCAGAGTATATAATAAAAAATGTGGTGTAATGTCAAAGTCAAAGCCAAAAAAATCAATGACCACAATGATCCTTCTAGAAGCCTGTATCAAGAGGAGATTTAGCTACACTGATCAAGCTCTAAGAGAAGATGTTACATTGGTCACACTCTAAAGTGACACTACTTCCAAATTCTTGGGGTCAGATGTACTTGAACACAGAAGGGAATATCCCCTCCTCGAGGAAAGAGCATCTAGATGAAGGAATCCAAGGCTACCTCACTGGAATGTTCAACCCTATTGCTTATTTAATTAGGAAGAGTTAACACCATTAACATTGTACAAATTGACTTCAAGGTTATAACAATGTGCATGATGAATAAGTGGATCCAAACTGGTTGTTCAGGTGAAACTGGAGAGAGATTTGTGGAACTCGGGGGCTATTGAGACTGAAATCCCAAACCCAACTAAGTTATGCTAAACTAATAATCCAAAGGTCTGACCATGATCTGTACTTTGAGAAGTAAAGTTCGATTTAAAGAAAGAAATTTGTTCTAACTCCTTTCCTTTTTCTTTTCTTTCTTCACTTGCACTTATTCTTCTAATAAATGTCACTAACGGATTGACAAAATTTAAGTATATGAGGATGAGGATTCCCGGATCCATTTCCTTTATTCTTTCATGTTGGCTAAAATTCGAGGTAAAACACATGCAAATTAATCCCAATTTATCAACAAAATGAATCTCATGAATAAAAATATGTTTTTACACGTTTTCATCCAAAATAAAAGAGTAAATAATATAAGTAAAGAAAAATAAAAGAATGTTGTAGATACGTACAGACTGAACCTAACCACTGAGACTGAGTCAATATTGATTTGGTCGACTAAATTAAAGTAGGGAGAGATAAAAGAAAAATGTAGAAATAAATAATTACTGTATATAAAATAACATTCAAAACACTTATATAAGTACAAACTCCCTGAATTTTTATAATATTAACACAACCTCAAATAAAATTATTTCTTCTTGAAAATGATTAATAAAATCCAAAGAACAATATAAATTATGTCCTAAGTTATACAATGAGCATATGCTTCGAAAATAAAAATTGAAAAGTCATCAAGTCAAACTTCAAAGCTTAATATCTACTAAGTACGAACTCTAGATTCGTCAATCTCACCTTCAAAGTTTTAGTTAAGAAAATAACTTTCAGATTACGATGGTTACATTAAAATCAGAGTTAATACAAAAAAGTTCGATTTTGGGTCTCGTAGGTACCCGTTGTTAAGAAAATAACTTTCAAATTACGATGGTTACATTAAAATCAGAATTAATACGAAGAAGTTCGATTTTGGGTCTCGTAGGTATCTATACAACTTTTGTATAAATTAATATTTAATTATTTTATAATTATCTTATACTCCTTAAATATAATAATAATAATAATTAAAATTCTCCAAAGACAATTTAAATAGATAAAAAACTCTTATTTATCTGTATATAATTTTATAATTATATTATACTATGTGTTCGCCTATTTATTTATCCTTTTTAATATCACCATAAAAAATTAATAAATATCTATATAAATTATTATAAAAATAAAAATGAATAAAACTTAAAATATACTAAATTGCATTTAATAATAATAAATTTAAAATATGTATACTCTTTATACAAGTATATTATACCTAGTATTTATCTAATTTAAACATTAAAAAATATCATTTTATTATTT
Source organism: Ottelia alismoides (assembly GCA_037367405.1). Classification (NCBI taxonomy): domain Eukaryota; kingdom Viridiplantae; phylum Streptophyta; class Magnoliopsida; order Alismatales; family Hydrocharitaceae; genus Ottelia; species Ottelia alismoides. Next base: position 206,931 of record JAZKJV010000242.1, on the reverse strand, counting down.
CGAAATTATGGCTAATTAGATTATTTATTTACTTATATTTTTTATTTAATAATTTAATCATTTGAAATCAATTAATATTTACTTTCTATTTTATAAGACATTTTCAATCCCTCTTTTGTCTCCATGTGGCCTTTTGACCATTTGACCACCATATGGCGGTTGGCCATTTGAAGGATTCACCGGGGCCATTTTCCCTTCTCCCTCCTCCTCCACATGCAGAGGAACATGGAACAAACCCACCTGTGCACTACCCAACAAACCCATCACGGAACGTTTTTCCAACCATCAGTCGTCGCCATCTCCAGTTCTGGTCACCAACAATCTAAACGCCAGTCACCTATCTCCACATCATCGAGGTCTAAGGTGTGACAAGCTTTAGGTCTTCTCCTCAAGTTGAGAGAGGAAAATGGCAAAGAAAGTTGGCGAGATCAGCTCCGTCATTGCGAGGTACAACCATGCAGAGCCTCCGGAGAGGTCGTTCTCGTCGAGGCAAGATCCCAGATGCTTTCCGAGCAACGAATTCAAGCGAGGTCTGATTAATATACAATTTTGTTCTAGGTACATCCAGTTTCTCTATATCTTCTTTATCTTATTAAGTTCTGACAGTCTTCTTTCCCATCTCACGATCTTTCTTCCGTTATTCTCCCATTCGTTTCCATCGATCATCTTCAACTACGATTTAATCTTTTTGATCCATGTGCATACATCCGTCAGAATTTCATTGCAGTTGGGTTTTCGACAGGGTTCTATATTTGAGAAGTTGTCATCACAGGAATCGAATTGAAATCTTGAACAAATAAATTGGAGCTTCTGCTAGGGACATCTTTAGATTCCTTTTAGTTCTACTTTGACTGATTGTAGTTGGTTATTAAAGATTAAGAAATGAAGATTTTATGATATATTTGTGTGATGTCTGAGTAAAAGCACAATCTTTTCGTTCTTTCGAGCCAAAGCTTTGAACACGATCTGGAGAAGAAGCACGGAAAGACCATCTCTGACCTTCTTCTGAGATCTGGAGAACCACCACCTACGCAAGGAGTCGATCTTCGCCTTCGCCGACCCGATGCTTCCACGCTTTCCTCCTCATTCTCAGGCGAACCAAGATCCCAAGATCTCCACCTCGAGTCCTCGCTGGCGATCCGCATCGTCGAACGCCAACTCCAGGCTTCTCAGACCACATCAGATCCAAACACACCTCTGATTCTCCTCGAGATCATTATCGACCGGGCGAGTCGGTGGAGGCGCCCTCTGCCCCGGTTTGTCGTCTTCCATTTTCAATGAGATCCAAGCCTCCACTCCGAGCATCATCTCTGAGATGATATCCGCCCTCCGATCAACATCAGCGCAGCCTTTACTCCGTCACCGCTCAAAGAAGATCGAAGAACATATCTGTCTCCAGAATCAATGAATGCTGTCATGCATACGGAGTTGGATGGTTGCGTTTATTTGAGAAGATTTTATTTCAGTTATTGATTCGCAAATAATATAATGGGAAATAGCAAGGACATCCTCAAATTTTCTATTGAATTGTAAAGCTGCTAGCCCCAGCAGCGCACGTGAGGAGGCCAAAGAGATGCGTGCGGATTTGGCAATTTGCTGATTCTGCCGAAACACTTCCAGAAATATAGAGCATAAGAAAAGTTTTGGGATCTTATGCTTATGCCCCTTCGCAGGGGCTAAATTGAGAGGATTTTATATTCTTTTATTTCATTCATACACCTATATTGATAGACCTATTTGGACACTTTAGTGATTAGCTTTCACGAAGCCATTTATCTAGGGAAGGTAGTTCGCTTCCCTAGCAAATGTTCTATTCTAATTTCATGTGTTTTCGCCGCCGATTGAATTTATTTCATTTCTCCAATTTTGTCTTTGTTTCATGATTTCTTTACTATTTTTCTCACTCTCTTATATACCACTTCACATGTCTCACAGATATATTACACACACCCGATCTACTATATATAGTATCATTACACATCATCTGTACTATATTGAGTAAATCCTTTTAAAACATATTTTTTTGTTTTCAAAAATAAAAAAGTAAAAAATGTAAAAAATTAAATAAAAATATAGTATATCTATCTACTAGATATCACTCCTCATTCTTTCCCCATCCTTCACAAAATTCCATAAAATATACAAACCATAAAATCATAGAAAAAATCATTAAACTTAAAACCAAATAAAAATATCAACATATTAAACTATACAACTTGAAAATTGACTATACTTAGGATAATGATTCACAATCTAATGCTTCCCCGAGTTTGATATTTTGACTTCACACTACACATATGAAGGAAGGAGTATAAATAATATAAGTTTTGTTTGAAATGCACTTTCACAAGGTGTAATAATACAATATTAAAATCAACTCATCCGGCAGTGATGGGGGAGGGAATGCTTGGCCCCCTCGGCTCCCCATCAATATATGTTTATATATGAATTTTATCCAATGGACTTTGTGCCCATTAGAGTTACGATGAGCACCAAATATAGGCCATCCACGTGTATGCTCAATTGAGGAGTTGCTTATTTTAAAGAAGTACAATTTTGGAAGTATGCCAATATGGTTACCATTTTAGTTTCAAATTATATTATTTCCTTAAAACGAGGGGAGTCCATTTTGGAAAGAGATTTCTTCCATTCACCATTTTCCTGTGGGAAAATGACCAGGAAATAAAATACAACAATGAAATAATACTATTTCGTCCATGTATATTACTTTCTATCTTATACTAATTACTAATTTATGTTATTTTTTTACTTTTTTATAAATATTTTTTATATTACTTTTCTCCTTAAGTTATTTACGGATTACTTGTATCTTATGCCACAAGATTAGTAATATATATACAATTATCAAGTAAATGATTTTTATGTGATCTTTAATGTTATGACAATTATCAGTAATTTACATATATAATATTACCTTGTACATAATATCAATAATTCAAGGATATTATTCAAGTAATCTATTAACAAAGAATTAGTAATATATTCTTCTTACCTACGTAACTCAAACTTGTTATGCGGTCAATAGTAGAACAATTGTCAATAATTTACATATGCAGTATTATCTTGTACAGAATATCCGTAATTCATGGACATTACTCAAGTAATCTATTAATATGGAATCAGTAATATATTCTCCTTACTTAGTAACTCAAAGAAAATGCTAGCAATTCAATTGCAAAGTATGGATATATACCATTGTTGTAGTAATTGTTTTTATGTGAAAAATAAGTGGAAATGAGACATTAGTAAATCATCAAATAATATTAGTAAATAGAATAAAAATAGGACTATGTATCATTTGTATTGATGTTAGTAATGAATATATGCATAGAATGTAATCCTGACTGCAATGATAGTAACTGATAGAGCAATATTACTAAAGGTTTTATGTAATATACCGATCATTCATGGATTGTTACTTACATAACTGTAGGAAGGATCAAATTTGGAATGATCATTATGCATCACATGTTATTAGGTTTCCTAATTCGTCATCCTACAAATAAGTAATCATTAACATCCTACAAATAGCCATCAACGCTATAAAGAAACTCTTTTTTAAACCATAATCGTTAGATCAAAACCTTTTTTTTTGACAAAGAAAAGAGTGAGCTCTTGAGTTGGGAGTCACAACATAAATTTTATATCATTAGAAGAAAGGTTACGCGATGTATTACCCGGACTCCCAAAGACCAAGGAGAGCTTTACGGTGTGACACCACATTTTCTGGGTAAAAACTCTGATTTCTAAAAATGAGCTCATTTCTTGCCAACCAAATTGCCCACAACACCACAAATGATTTAGTGACGTCGTCAGATGAGTTACCTCCTACCCTTCTTATCACATCCCAGAATGCTGAACGACCATCTGCATCCACCAATGGGATCGCCATTTCCCTCTACACCTTCACCGAGGCCTCATGAAGAAAAGGTATTCTGAGTTCTCCATCGTCATCCCACACCTGTCATAAGTCACCTCTTGGAGACCCAGCAATCTAGCCCTCCTCACCTTGTCACAAAGCTTGTCTCTTCTCAAGCACTTGAGGAAAAACTTTATCCTGCTCGGTATCTTGCAAGTCCAAATAATCTTCACATCATGGAATAAGTCACGATCTTGCCCCCCCTCCATTTCTCATCTCCCCATAAAATTGCTTGATCGAGAATCTTGTACCGATCCACTCGTAATGATCCCTTATCTGCGAGAAATCATCAGTGAAAGGAACCACTGCTTTTAATCTAATCAGATCCTCCATTCTTCTATAAGAGAGAACCATAGTAAAATTTGGCCTCTACTCTCCCGAATGTGCATCCTCCCGCAAAGTGACCTCTTTTGATACCGTCATCGCAAAGAGTCTTGAGAAGCGTGTCTCTAGCACCCGTTCCCCCATCCAATCATCCCTCCAAAATCTAAATCTTCTCCCATCTCCCAGCTTCGGCATTAGCCTACCAGACACAATTGCCACAACTTCTTGCTCCCCTTTCCACAAAGAAGATTCATAGCGAGTAGATTCAGCCAACAACTCACCTTTCACCCCATAAATCTTTCTCAACAATCTTATGATAAGATCCAAAGAAGATCCCCAAATGTACAATACCCACTTCGCCACCAACGCCTTGTTCATACATGCCATGTCCCAGACTCCCAACCCTCATGTTCACGAGTTCTCGTGATCTCCTCACATGCCACTAGATACAAGCCCGACTTTTGATATTTCCCATCCGACCAAAAGAATATTCTCATCAGCTTTTCAATCTTCTTTCTTACCCCTACTGGCATCATCCTAGTCAAGAAAAAGAACGTTGAAGTGGCTGACAACACATGCTTCAACAACACCAACTTCCCACCCCTAGATAAAGTGACCGTCTTCCATCCAACCAGCCTACTCTCTATCTTCCGGATAAGTGCATCCTAATCAGCTATTTTGAGCTTGCCACCCACCAGAGGAAGCCTCAAGTAAGTAATCGGCATGTCCCCCAACGGACATTGGAGCATCTCAGCTACACGTATCCGCTCCTCATTTTGTACTCCAAAAGTGACCGCCACAAATTTCTGCAGGTTAATCTCAAGAATAGATAGACTGCTAAAAATGTCCAACAACCGAACAACCTTGCTAGTCATCTCATCCGTTCTGCCAAGAAAAAGTAATCTATCATCATCGTACTGCAACAATGGTATAGAGATCTCACCGAGGCAAAAGCTTTCACACCAGCCACCTTCTATCGCTTGTCTGAACAGGACCGCTAACGCATCTACTACCAGAACAAAGAGCATGGACGTCAAAGGATCAAAATCTTATGGATGACATTGTGTGCTCATCACAACTCTAATGGACACATTGGATAAAATCCCTCGATATATGTATAAATATAAATATATGTCTAAATATAATAACATATATAATCTAAAGACAATGTTTACTAATTAAAATTTTCATGTTAAATATAATAGCCTGATGACCGCCCGAATGACTAAGGTAAAGGTGTAGAAAAATAGGTCGTTGCGACCTCAATCACTCAGACTAAGTCAATCAAGAAAAATCAACCACTCAGGACATGTAAAACTAATCAAGCACAAAAGAGAGCGGTCTCGCTATGAGATTAACCTGGTATAGCACCCAGGGTCGAACACAAGGAGCACGGATTGGCCAAAGGCCTACGAAGTAGTCAAAATGAAATAAAACACAGAGAAGATATTTTTAGTGATTTTTAATGATTTTTATATTTTTTTGAATTTTTAATATGTGAAGAAAATAAAAGAAAGTAAATATCAACACACTTCTACAATTTATTTCACACACCAAAAATAAAGCAAAAATTCAAGAAAAAAGGTTTTTATGTTTTTTAAGTTTTTAAGTGTTTTTGGTAAATTTTTGGTAATTTTCTTTGGTAAATTTTATTTTCTAAAAATCAAAAAGTGAGAGAAAGACAGGGTACTGTCCAGCCAGAACCAAAACCCTTAAATAAAATATCTAAGGATCACAAAAGGCTCTGGAGGTAATTTTCCTATATTCTAAATAAAATAAGGAAAATTTGGGCACCAGAATTATTGCTTTTGGATTTTGAGATTATTTATTATAATTTTTATGGGTTTTTAAGGGTTTTTAAGTTTTTAGGGTTTTTACGCAATGAAAAATAGCCAAAATTGGCTAGAAAATCAAACAACACACAAACAACAGTAACTAAAATTTTTAGAATTTTTGGGGGTGATTTTATTTTTTTTTTGTGATTTTTCAAGTTAAACAGTGGCAAAAATAGGGGTTTTTGAATTTTTAAAAATAGCAAATGAAATCAAAAATGTCCTCAAAAATTCATAAAAATTCTACACCATGGCAGGAGCCATGTGTCAAATTTTCATCGAATTTGGAGGTGATTTGATATTTTATTCAAAAATAAAGGAGGGGCACAGTGCACAGGGACCTAAGTGCAAATACCCAAAAGTTCTGGAGTCCTGGTGCAAAATACCCAAGAAATCACGCACGTGGCGCGTGCCTGGGGCACTCAGGGACCTAAATGTAAGAAGAATAAGTTCCGAGGGCTTATTGGTAACAAGTACCAAAAGTCCAGGGGCTTATCTGCAAAATACCCAAAATAAAACGCACATGGGGAATTAAATCACGCACAGGGGCATAAATGCAAATAAGTAAAAGATTTCATTCAATCCGTAACATCCAAAACTATAGGGCTTAAGTCGCAAATAACCCAATAAAGTTCACGTGACGAAGCACGTGGTCCACGCAGACAGGGGTATAAGTGCAAATAAAATAAGTACGAGGTCCTTAGTGCAAATATCCCAGAAAATAAACAACTTAATTTAAAAATTACAGGACTAAAATGAAATAAAACAAACAGAGGGGCCTAAGATGAATTTACCCCTTTTATTATCATCGACGGCTTGATGTGCGCCACGTGGCTGATCGGACGGTGGAGAACGGGGGCGACTTTAACTCTGGAAGGGCTGGCCTGATCGAACGGTGGAGAATATTCCACGTGGCAGATCTGACGGTGACGAAGCGTGGTGGAGATACTCTTGGTGAATCGACGGCTGAGAGGAGGACGCGTGGCGAATCTGACGGTTGAGGCTAGCTGGTGCCTCTCTCTCTGCGCGAGCGGTCAAGATCGACCCTCGGGATGATCGGATGGTGGCAGTGCTCCGTAGATGAATGGTTCAGATCAGATCTGGAGCGAGGAGGATGATCTGACGGTTCTGGAGGATCCTGGAAGAACTGGTCGCCGGCGAGATTCGTCGGGCTCGAGCGTGCGCTAGGGTCCTCTGGAGAGCCTTCTGGAGGTCGGAGAAGAATCGCGGAAGGCTCCCGCGTCTGCTGGTGGTCTCCGACGAGCACCCCAAGCTCCGAGGAGCTCGAGCGAAGGCGGCGGAGCTGGGTCTCCTGGCTGGATGGCGGAGGGTCTCAGATGACCCTTGTCTTGACCTGAAAAGCGAACCAGAAGACTCACGGGTCGAGGGCAAATTGCCTCGACCCGGTTAGGCGGCGTGAAGGTGCATGGTGCGTCGGAATGGAGAGCTCCGGCGAAGATGGTCGGCGGAGGAGCTCGATTCCCAGATCCTGTGCGATCTGGGTTGGGTGAATGGGTGAAGAAGATGCGGAGAGGACTGGCGAAGATGATGGTCGGGTCGGAATGGCAGATGGGAGATCGGAGGTGGCTGGCGACGGCGGCGGAGCTACGCTACCAGTAAGCTAAAAATCGAAAGATACGCTAATCTACGGCCTAAGAGATCTACCTGGGTGGTCGGAGAGACTGGGGAAGAGCAGGGGGTGCTCCTGGTCTTAGCCTCAAGGGTCGTCTCGGCCCGAGGCTCGGTGCTCACGCTAGTGGCGGAGCAACGGCGGCGACACACGCCGGATCAGTGGATTCACCTCCTCGCCTCGCTGCAACAAGGGCGATCGCTTGCTGTCACTCTCGCGGTGCCTCTGGAGTTCACTGGGAAGAAGGAGAAGAGCCAAAGATAAGGCGCGGAGGCGGCGGAGGTCGAGATATATATGGAGACAGGGCCGATTAGGGTTGGGTGGAGACGGCTATGGAAGGCGTGGATCCTTCGGCGAAGGATCTGGCGAGGATGTCGGATGATTGGCGAAGGATCCGGGCACGGGATTTGCGGAGGCGACAGGCTGGAGACGCGTGGAAAAATCGGCGAAGTCGGGTCGGGCGCGGGTCTCCCCAAAAGGAAAGAGTCCGCGGGGGAGTTGACCGGGGTCAACAATCCCCCGTGGACCATTCAGGAGCTGCCACGTATTTGATTTTTTTGTTTATTTATTTTAAGGCAGAAAATGGCCGAATTAAGAAAAACTTAAAACATGAAATATTTTTCTTTTATTTTTTTCTATTTTTTGGTGATTTTTAATTAATTTTTGGAAATAAGAATAAGGTATGTACATTATAGGTCTATACATAGGTATATGTACAAGATGTTTTTGTATTTTTTAATTTTGTAATTTTTATTTGATTTTTGTTTTGTTTCTTTTTATTTATTTTATTTACAAAATATAATCTAGAATATTTACAAAAAGTTTGAGAAATAAATAAATTTATTTACAAGGTAAAATAGCTAAGGAAGGTGGTATATGTACATGGTAAAAAGATATTTTTGGATTTTTGATTTTTAATTTTTATTTTGTTTTTAATAGCTTTTACAAAATATATACAAATATTTACAACATATTTTTGGGTGAGGAAAATATATAGTTTTATTTATTTACAAATATATACATATGTGAGCCCCTATCTCCCTCTACTTGGCTTTTATGCAGTCAGGCCCATGCTGAGCCCTCCCTTGGGTTAGGTTGCTCAATATTTATTCTAAATATTTCCCTCTTTTTCTTTTTACTCTTTATTCTTTTATTTTTGCACAAAAACATGCTAATTATCTATTTTTACAAAGATGCATGCTTTTGCTAAATAATCCTATTTGCACATATCTACATGCATTTGCATAAGTTTTTGTAGCTAAAATATAAGAATAAAGAGTGATGAATGGGTATTCATCACCCCCCTATACTATACTTTGCTAGTCCCTTAGCAAATACTTATTTGAAAAAGAAGTGAAAAAGAAAGAAAGAAAAAGAAAAAGAGGATGTACATGGATCAAGATTGAATTATTAAACTTTCCTTCATTAATTTGAAATATGGAGCTCGATCAGATCTTTGGATTATTAATGTGTCGGAACCTTATTTAGACTTAAGCTTAAAACCTAACAGCCTCCAAGTTCCACTACTCTATAACCAAGACTCCTCAATGCTCCAGATCAGAACAAGTCATCAACTACAAACCCTGAAGATCATGAATCTTTTCTTGTCCTGTGAAAGTGAGGTCTAAGCTCTCCACCTCAGAAATGGCAACTTGACAACCCTCCCCAACAAGGTAACTCTATGACCTCAATCTGGCCACTCTTTCCTCGAGGAGCGGGGTATTCCCTTCTAAGTTCAAGTACAACCGGCTCAAGAAGAGGGGGAAGAAGAGAATGGGTCAAGGCCAGTGTAGCCAAGTACCCTTGGGAGCTTGACCAGTGTAGCCAAGTCTCCCTGCTGCAAGCTACAACAGGTGGATCATGAAACCAAGCTTTGCTTATTGCACTTATGTACATACTCCGGTGGGATTATCATTTTCTCTCAGACCCACCACTTTTTTGGAGTTATTTTCTTTTTCACATTTATTTATTTATTTTTTTTCGAGTGCATCTATACAACATGTACATGTGCAGCATATATACAAGGAGTTTTTCCTCTTGAGCCAGTAGACTATCCCTCTTTTGAAGCTTTATTGCAACCCACAACTCCCGTCGTTAGACTTCATGGCAACCAGACCAAGTTGAGACGCACTTCCTTCACTAAATGAAGAAGAGAGGTTCCGCCTAGAAGTACTACCCTCATATGCTACCCCAAGTCAAGGAAGACTGCCTCCTCACCACCTCATCCGTAGAGAGCTCGGTGCATAGTGCGGTTGTCCAAGTAAAGCCATAATCTATATGAGTCATGTGTTGTTGTTAAGTGCTCTACTTAGGCTCATTGAGATGACATGTGATCATAGCCTAGTGGACTCAAAGAATTAAGTCACCATGGACCTGAAAAGCCTTAAACCTAAGCCCTATAAGGTTCCTCTTAGAAATTAGGTGGATTAAGATCTTAATCAAGCTCCATTTCTCAATTTGATTCCAGGCTAGTTTAAATGTCAACTATTATCCAAGGAAAACTATATACATATGTACAAAAAGATGCATATTTACACACATTTTACAATCATGCAAAATTTTTGAAAAATGTTTTGAAATCATGAATGATGATGCATGAAGTGCAAGTTTTGCAAAAAGGGTATTTACACACATTTACACAAGATTTTTGCAAACTTTTGATTTTCAAAACATTTTGGAAAAATTTTGTACTATATACATAATTTTGATACAGAAAATATTTACACAAGCTTTACACACAAAAGGTTTTTGAAATCATTTTTACAAAAATAATTTGTACACTAGCTATGTATGTGCAAATAAAAGAAGATTATGAACATGAAAATTTTTAATTTTTGTGGTTTTTAGCCATTTTTATTTATTAACACACTCACACAAAGTACGAGTTATGGCTAAAGTATATATGAAATATATACACACCCCCTATACTTAGCTCGAACGATGTCCTCAGAGTCAAGAGCGATGAAGAAGACATAACTCGTGCTATGTATAGGGAAGTGAAAAGGAAGGCTATACAAAAGAGAATGAAAGTCAAGAGGGACTCGGGTCTTCCCCCTATACTTAGGATCAAGTAATCCTAAGTATAGCAGGCTGTACACGAAGGGAAAACCGAGTGGAGAATGTACAGGGTCTACCCCCCCTATACTTAGGGTAAAATATCCCTAAGTATAGGCAGCTAAACAAGGATAGACAGAAACAAAAAGAAATACCCGAAAGGTCTCACATCCCCCCTATACTTAGGGTAAAGTGCACCCTAAGTATAGCATAATCACAAGATGAAGAAAGGGATCTGGGACTAAGGAATGTGGTGATATGGACATCTGGATCTATATACAGCGGAGGATCAGGAAGGCTCAGGCGTGAGATGCATTAGATGTGAGTCAAAGACCACATCTCACGCAAAATGAATAGGGGCAAGATCAGCGACCCGCGGCTCATGATCTAGAAATGGCTTGAGCCGCTGGCCGTTCACTCGGAAGGTACTCTCAGAAGACAACTCAGATATGTCGATGCTACCGTTGTCGTGTACCTTCCGAATCAGATAAGGTCCTTTCCATTTGCTCTGTAGCTTCCCTGGAAATAATCTAAGCCTTGCATCAAACAACCATACTCTCTGTCCAATCTCAAAATGCTTGTGGCTGATATGAGAATCATGCCACTCCTTGACTTTCTCCTTATAATGTAGGCTGTTTGAGAAAGCTGTATCTCTAAGCTCTTCCAAGGCGGCTAACTCTGCCCTCCTCTGGTCTCCTTCACCATCTGGATCCATAAGAATATCTGTAACTGCCCAAAGTGACTTGTGCCTCAACTCAACAGGTAAATGGCACGGTTTGCCATATACGAGGCGAAAGGGAGATGTGCCCAAAGGTGTCTTGAAAGACGTCCTATATGCCCACAAGACCGAGTCCAATAGCTGTGACCAATCCTTTCGGTCAGGGCGGACGACTTTCTGCAGAATAGTCTTGATCTCCCTATTCGACACTTCGGCTAGACCATTCGTCTGTGGATGGTATGGTGTAGCAACACGATGGTCTATGCCGAACTCGCTAGCAAGTGCCTTCACCTGGTCGTTGATGAAGTGAGATCCCCCATCAGAAATCAGAACTCGTGGAACGCCGAACCGCGTGATGATATGCTTCCTCAAAAATCTGCAAACTGTCCTCGCATCAGCGGCTCGGGCGGGGATAGCCTCCACCCAACGACTCACATAGTCTACGGCCAACAGAATGTACTCAAATCCCTGACTCTTGGGGAATGGACCCATGAAATCGATGCCCCATGCGTCAAAAACCTCACAGAAGTGAATGGGCTGCATCGGCATCATATCACGCTGTCCACAAGTGCCCATCCTCTAACAGTCAGTACACCTCTTCACGAACTCATCAGAGTCCTTGAAGAGGGTAGGCCACCACAAGCCGGATTGGAGCACTTTCTGTGCCGTTCTCCTCCCAGAATGATGTCCTCCTGCCTCAAGCTTGTGGCAGTAAGTGAGGACACTATGATGTTCCTCCTGAGGAATACACCGACGCCAGACGCTGTCCCCTCCCTCGTGGTAAAGGATGGGATCCTCCCAATGGTAAGACTTGGCCTTCGCCAGGAAGGTCTCACACCTCTGCCTGGGCCAATCTTGTGGGACTTTCCCAGCAACGAGAAAGTTCACTATATCGGCATACCACGGGAGTGAGGCGATAGCAAGGATCGCCTCATCTGGGAAGGTATCTCTAATGGGATCAATCTGCTCAGAATCCTCAGGTTGCTCTAATCGGGAGAGATGATCCGCCACCACATTCTTGACTCCAGGCTTATCCTTGATCTCAATGTCGAACTCCTGAAGTAGAAGGATCCATCTAGTAAGTCTGGCCTTGGCATCCTTCTTTGACATGAGGTACCGGATGGCGGTGTGGTCAGTATATAAAGTCACTCTAGATCCAATGATATACGATCTGAACTTATCTAGGGCAAACACTACTGCTAGCATCTCCTTCTCTGTGACCGTATAATTCCGCTGGGCGGAATCCAATGTGCGGCTAGCATAATGTATGGCAAACGGAACTCCATCCCTCCTCTGTCCCAGCACTGCCCCTACGGCAAAATCGGAGGCGTCCGTCATGATCTCGAAGGGAAGAGACCAATCGGGTGGCTGAAGGACAGGAGCCTCAATAACACACTGTTGGAGAGTCTCAAAGGACGAAAGACACTTATCATCGACAAGGAACTCGGTGTCTTTCGTCAAGAGGTCAGTCAACGGTCGGGCAATCTTGCTGAAATCATGAATGAATCTCCTATAAAAACCAACGTGCCCCAGAAATGACCGTAGCTGCTTTAAATTGGACGGCGGTGCGAGTTTTCTAATGACGTCAACCTTGGCCGGATCAACCTCCATGCCCCTGTTGGAGATGATGTGGCCAAGCACCGTCCCTTGAGTCACCATGAAGTGACTCTTCTCCCAAGACAGAACCAAATGGGTAGCAATACATCGCTGGAGCACTCGGTCTAGGTAGTCAAGACAGGAATCGAATCCATCGCCGTAAACCGAGAAATCGTCCATGAAGACCTCCAAACACTCCCCCACCATGTCCGAAAAGATCGACAGCATGCATCTCTGAAAAGTCGCAGGGGCGTTGCATAACCCAAATGGCATGCGTCGAAAGGCGTATGTACCAAAGGGACAGGTAAAGGTGGTCTTCTCCTGATCCTCAGGAGCGATGGCTACCTGATTGTAGCCCGAGTACCCATCCGGGAAGCAATAATGGCTCTTCCCTGCCAGTCTCTCTATGATCTGATCAATAAAAGGCAGGGGGAAATGGTCCTTCTTGGTGGCCTGGTTGAATCTCCTGTAGTCAATGCAGACCCGCCAAGAGGTGGGTACTCGTGTAGCAATCTCCTCTCCCGACTCACTGATCACAGTCGTGATGCCCGTCTTCTTGGGCACCACATGCAAGGGGCTAACCCACTTGGAGTCGGAAATGGGATAAATAAAATCTGCACTCCACCATTTTGATATTTCCTTCATGACAACCTCTCTTAGGTTGGGGTTCAGTCGCCGCTGGAACTCACGCGACGGCTTTGCCCCTTCCTCGAGATAGATATGGTGGGAGCACAACGAGGGACTAATCCCGTGGAGATCTGCTACGCTCCATCCAATTGCCTTGCGGTTCTTTTCAAGAACCCCCATCAGACGGGATTCTTGTTCTCCAGTCAGATCGGCAGAGATGATGACTGGGTACATCTCAGACTCTCCCGCAAGGAATCGATACTTTAGCGAAGTAGGGAGCGGCTTTAGCTCTGGACAGCTGGGTGCTGGCAAATCTGGCTTCTGAAGAAGATGTGTGTATGCTGACAATTCTGCCAAATCTGCCTGGGAAAATGATAAAGAACTCTCACAAACTGGATCTGGAGGAGGCGGGTCCTCTGCATTGTCTCTGATCTGCTCTGCCTCTACCTCCTCCACATCTGTAGGCTCAAGTGGATCCAGGTCTGGTATCTGATCATCACAATCTGCCCAATCAGATTCTAAATCCGAGGGATCTGTATCAACTGCGGTGGCATCAGTACCACCGTAGAGTAGGGTGGCCTCAGTACCACCATCACTGAAAATTGTGTCGCGATCAAGGTCCGACTCTGCTGACTCAATAATATCCTGAACCAGGGCTGTGCTCTCCAGGCTATCCTCTGCTATCATCTGTGCATCAGCTGTGTCTGAATATGAGAGGATGGTCTGTGCTGCAGGATCTGCCCAAGCTGCCTCATCATCTGTGATCACAAAATCACAGTCCTGGTGAATGTCTGGCTCTGTATCTGTCAGATGTTCTGAATCTGTACTGCCCTCTGAGCGGGATCTATCTCTGGTTCTGTGATCCTTAACCGTCTCTATTTGTATACTCTCGCCCTGGACGCGAAATAATACCTTCCCACTGTCATGGTCAGTCACCGCCTTGGCTGTGGCCAAGAACGGGCGACCGAGGATGATGGGGGAATCGGTCAACGAGTCAGGGGTCTCCATGTCCAGCACTACGAAGTCCACGGGGAATTGCAAACCCTGAATCGTGACGACAACGTCTCGCAACAACCCCTTTGGCCTCTTGACAGACCGATCAGCAAACTGAAGGTATGTCCTGCTCTGTCTAAGAGTGCCCAACTCTAAGTGGTTGAGAAGGGCTGCCGGAAGAAGGTTAATCGACGATCCGCTATCTAATAGAGTACGGTCGAACCTCTGCTCACTAATCTGACATCTGACATATGGGGCTCCTAAATCCGGCCTCTTGGTAGGCAGATTATTCTGGATCGCGTAACACGTGGCTTTTGTCAACACATGAATCTCTGCGGTGTTGTTCCTCTTCTTCCTCCTGACTGTGGTCCTGTCTCTCAAGGATCGCTGAAGAAGAGGGATGTGCTGCAAAGCCTCATGGAGGGTCAGCTGGATGTGAAATCGGTCTATCATGCTCTGGCTGAACTCCTCCTGCTCTCTTTTTTTTTGGATCTTTTTCTCTTTTCTTTCCCTTCCCCAACTCAAGGGCTCTAGGAAAGGGGATCACAGGGTCCTTCTCAGATGAAGGACTAGGAATAGGCCTAGACGGTTCGATGACCGGATCCTCACATACATCATTCACCACAGTGGGATCGGAAGAAACTAAACCTTTTCCTTTATTCAAAATAGAGTCCTGAGATACATTCATACGAGGAAAGACAACATCTCCATCAAAATGAATAATGGTGGCCTCAGTACCACCTCTAGCTGGCTCTACAACTACACGTCTTGCGGCCTCAGTACCGCGGGCTGGCTCGGCTCTGCTGGTGGCGTCAGTACCACCTCCTCGATATGGTGAAGCGACGGCCTCAGTACCGCCGGTGGAATCAGCATCTCGGGTGGCATCAGTACCACCGTCATCATCATGTGCGGCTTCAGTACCGCTCTCCTCTTCCTCATCTGGCGCTCTGGATGGATCCTCGCGTTGTCGCTCAGATGAGGCGCCGCCTGCTGGTCTTCTACCGCTCCTAAGTGTAACAAAATCAGCATCAAATAGATCCGACGACATATCATCAAATGAGTCACTAGGAGTGGTAGGCTCAGTGTGAACTACCTGCTCAGACTTCCTCTTCAAGCTATTCGGATTAGGCTCGATCTGTGCAGGGATGGCGGCCTTCCCTCTCATCAGGTCCCGCATCTCCTGGCGGAACTCGTCCATCTCCCGTCTAAATGTAGCCTGCTGCTCTGTGAAGATGCGGGCTAGATCATCCAAGGCGGGGCTCTCATGGGAGCCCGACGGGTTGCCTCTCTGGAAATGAGGCTGCTGGACCTGGTGCTGCTGCGGCTGAGAGGGGTAAGAGGAAGGATGCTGCTGCTGGTGAGCTTGCTGCTCACGTCTCCAATTCTGTCCCTGCTGCTGGTAGGGACGAGGTACGAAGGATGATGGCTGGTGTGGCTGGTATGCTGGGGGTTGCTGGTGATCTCTCTGCTGGGAGTACTGCCCTCCCTGTCCGGCTGGCTGCTGTTGGAACTGGTTACCCCCATTCCCCCACCTGAATCCGGGATGGTCTCGTCGGATTCCAGGTTGAGGACGGTCATACCAAATCCTGTTGACATCCATCAACGGCTCTGCATCGAAGGGGTCTGGCGGCAGTACTGCCAGAGGCTGATCCGGCTGATATACCACCATCTGTAAGTCTGGAGATGGTGGTGACTGGTAAGAGGGCTGCTGCTGCTGGTACGGCTCCGCCTGTACAAGGTGAACTTGTCTAGGCTGCTGCAAGGAGCTGGAGCGCTGGGACGAGCTGCGGCTGCCGCCGGAATCGCCTCGCGACTGAAGACGGGGCTGAGAAGCCGTCTGTGCCTCCTGAAGACACAAGAGATGGGTCTTCATGTCGCTCAGAGTTTGTGCCATCTGCTCCATCTGAGTTATGCCCTGGCACTGCTTCTTCTCTATTATTTCCATGCGGTCCAATTTCTCGCTGATAATCCCCATGTCCGCAGCGACCGACTCTGCCTGTGCGGCTGCAACTGTGGACGAACTGGATGGACCTGCATCAACCCGTGCTATCCGCTGGTACTGCACGGGTCCTGGCGGTTGCTGAGATCTCTGTGTGTACAACCGAGTCTGGGACATCACCATGTAATTTTCGGCCATCTCCTTGTAAATGGCCCAGACTTGGTCGTGGTCCTTGGCAAAGTAGGACCCGCCGCAAGAAGCATTCACCAGACCCTGAAGCTCTGGCGTCATCCCACTAAAGAAGCTCTGAACTAGGTTCGGCTTGGAAATGTCGTGGTGTGGGCATCTATCCAGAAGCTCTCTAAACCTCTCCCATGCCTCGTGAAACTGCTCGTTAGGGAGCATGGAGAAGTTGTTGATCAGGGCCCTCGCTGCATTCGTCCGCCCGAGTGGATAGTACTTGTTCAAGTACTCGGTGCGGAGCTGCTCCCAGGTGTAAACAAACTTCCCTAAATGCTTCAGCCAGGCGGCTGCTCTATCTGCCAGTGAAAAAGGGAAGGCCATCATCCGAATCGTATCCTGGTCCACATGACGGTCGTGGACAGTGCTGCAGATCATCAAAAACTCCTGGAGGTGGAGGTGGGGCTCCTCAGTGGCAAGTCCGTGAAAATGAGGAAGCATCTGCAGGGTGTTTGGAGGGAACTTGAAATCCCCCACGATGGAAGGTACCACCACCCAATGGTGCATCAGTGTAGATCCGGGGTTGTGTAACTCCCGCATCGGTCTCGGTGGTCCCGCTGCTGCGGCGGCTGTCGCTGCGGCAGCTGCTGCTGCGGCTGCTGCCTCGGCATCAGCATCAGGAATGTCCTCAGGCTCGCTCTGATCTCTCACTTCTCTGAGTCGCTCCAGCTCCCTTCTCATCTCAATCATGAACGCTCCCTGATCGCGTAGCTGCTTCTGTACTGTCTCTAATGACGCGATCAGGGTGGAGTTGATCGCTCCCTGGTCTAGTACAAAATGTTCGGGTTGGCGATCATCTGAACTGCCGGCTCCGGCCATAGTGACGTCTGCAAAATCAGATGAGCCCCAATTCAGGTTCTGTCAAATCAATTCGTCTTCCTCGGGCTCATGTCTCTCAGTAGCAAAAGAAAGGGGATCGAGGGGGAACAGGGTGGAATCGTACTCGGGCCCGGAGAGCTGGTCTCGACTTTCACGGGCCAACCTAGATGGTGAAGTAGACGTGCCTGAAAGCGGTGCAGCCCAAAGGCTGCCTAAGAGATCGTCTACCCATCATCTTGATCTGACGAGTTAGGCGGATGGGATCTGGAGAAAATATGATCGCAAAGCAAACCCCCGGTTCACCAACGCAACACAATCTGAGACCGTGAAAGCTCGGTCAATTTATCTTGTCAATTTTATTTGGTGAACATACAGAATATCAGAGCGCTTACGTGACCTGTTAGGATACCCGATGCTACTCCAACCGACTGGCCCGCACGGAAGAGTCGGTAGTTAGCTAGAAATAGCACCGGAGGGCTCTACCTAGGGTGCGGGTCACTCTCGCGCATCCAAACCATACAATGAGGGGGTTGCTCTCCCCAAGACAAATTTTTTTTAATGTGAGTGTCTTTTAGGGTCAATAGTGTTATCCAGTCCCAATTTTTTATTTTTTTCTTTTTAATTTTTTTTTCAAAATAAATACAAGCGGCCTAACGGAATTTTCCGATTCTCCAGATTATTAAGTCAAAAACGGGGGAAGAAGTCGAAAAAGCCGATGCACGCGAAATCAATGATGCATGCAGAGAAAGAAATGCGTACCTGCCTCCAGCTCTCCTACATGCAGAGTGATCCGCGCATAAAATAAAGACAGAAAAGTAAACTAAGCTATATGATGCAACGGTAAAAACCGAGTCCTAAACAGCAATTTCTATTGATCGTGAAGAACAATAGTTAGTCAACCGAATTCGAGTCCCGGAGTCCGATCTTGGGAGTCACTCGGTGCCCGCCACAACGGGTCCTGCCAGCGCTGTATGTGACTCCTAACGTCACGTGGTCTCGAATCCAATTAAACTAACTTTTTCAGTGAATTTAAGTAAGGTCCAATTACGTTCTATAGGAACAGATATTCTATTAAGTGTTGGGCCTTAGGAAATCTTACGTCACAACCAACAAAGAACCTATGTCTAGGGGCTCGAGCAAAAACCGCGAAAACCCGGAAAATGACAGTAAGAAAGAAAAGAAAAGCCGCGAGAAAACCGCGAAAAACCGAGGGGTCTTAATGGGTCCCCCGAGCACGCCGGTGCTCGGCGAAACAGACCCGCTACGTCTAAGTCTATCAGTCCAAACAGTCTCAGAGTCCTGTATTATTACAATTAATAATAAATGAATAAAATTCTATCCTACTGCCTCACTCCACTCAACTCTCTCCTCTCGCTCTCTCCTGCGGCTTTGTAGAGAAAGAAAAGCCGCCTCCGAATGCCGCGGCTGCACCGGCTCCTCGAAAGTCACCTCCGCGGTCCTCGGGCCCTCGCAAGAAAACAGGAAGAGTGGTCAGACCAATCAAATAATAAATGAAAATAAAAGCAAGGGTATATGTGCAAAAATGGAAAACAAAATAATCACACAAAATAAAACAAAAATAAAAACAAAAGAAAATCAAAATAAAACAAAATAAATCAAAAAGGAACTATGAACAAAAGCCGCGAAAAGCCGCGAGCTCCGAAGAGCCGCGGAAAAGCCGCGAAAACAAAAATGAAAAGAAAGTCAAAAGTAACTACTAAGCCGTGCTCCTCGGCAACGGCACCATTCTGATGACCGCCCGAATGACTAAGGTAAAGGTGTAGAAAATAGGTCGTTGCGACCTCAATCACTCAGACTAAGTCAATCAAGAAAAATCAACCACTCAGGACATGTAAAACTAAATCAAGCACAAAAGAGAGCGGTCTCGCTATGAGATTAACCTGGTATAGCACCCAGGGTCGAACACAAGGAGCACGGATTGCCAAAGGCCTACGAAGTAGTCAAAAGTGAAATAAAACACAGAGAAGATATTTTTAGTGATTTTTAATGATTTTTATATTTTTTTGAATTTTTAATATGTAAAGAAAATAAAAGAAAGTAAATATCAACACACTTCTACAATTTATTTCACACACCAAAATAAAGCAAAAATTCAAGAAAAAAGGTTTTTATGTTTTTTAAGTTTTTAAGTGTTTTTGGTAATTTTTTGGTAATTTTCTTTGGTAAATTTTATTTTCTAAAAATCAAAAAGTGAGAGAAAGACAGGGTACTGTCCAGCCAGAACCAAAACCCTTAAATAAAATATCTAAGGATCACAAAAGGCTCTGGAGGTAATTTTCCTATATTCTAAATAAAATAAGGAAAATTTGGGCACCAGAATTATTGCTTTTGGATTTTGAGATTATTTATTATAATTTTTTTTTATGGGTTTTTAAGGGTTTTTAAGTTTTTAGGGTTTTTACGCAATGAAAAATAGCCAAAATTGGCTAGAAAATCAAACAACACACAAACAACAGTAACTAAAATTTTTAGAATTTTTGGGGGTGATTTTATATTTTTTTTGTGATTTTTCAAGTTAAACAGTGGCAAAAATAGGGGTTTTTGAATTTTTAAAAATAGCAAATGAAATCAAAAATGTCCTCAAAAATTCATAAAAATTCTACACCATGGCAGGAGCCATGTGTCAAATTTTCATCGAATTTAGAGGTGATTTGATATTTTATTCAAAATAAAGGAGGGGCACAGTGCACAGGGACCTAAGTGCAAATACCCAAAAGTTCTGGAGTCTGGTGCAAAATACCCAAGAAATCACGCGCGTGGCGTGCCTGGGGCACTCAGGGACCTAAATGTAAGAAAAATAAGTTCCGAGGCTTATTGGTAACAAGTACCAAAAGTCCAGGGGCTTATCTGCAAAATACCCAAAATAAAACGCACATGGGGAATTAAATCACGCACAGGGGCATAAAGCAAATAGTAAAAGATTTCATTCAATCCGTAACATCCAAAACAACAGGGCTTAAGTCGCAAATAACCCAATAAAGTTCACGTGACGAAGCACGTGGTCCACGCAGACAGGGGTATAAGTGCAAATAAAATAAGTACGAGGTCCTTAGTGCAAATATCCCAGAAAATAAACAACTTAATTTAAAAATTACAGGACTAAAATGAAATAAAACAAACAGAGGGGCCTAAGATGAATTTACCCCTTTTATTTTCATCGACGGGCTTATGTGCGCCACGGCTGATCGGACGGTGGAGAACGGGGGCGACTTTAACTCTGGAAGGGCTGGCCTGATCGAACGGTGGAGAAATATTCCACGTGGCAGATCTGACGGTGACGAAGCGGGGTGGAGATACTCTTGGTGAATCGACGGCTGAGAGGAGGACGCGTGGCGAATCTGACGGTTGAGGCTAGCTGGTGCCTCTCTCTCTGCGCGAGTGGTCAAGATCGACCCTCGGGATGATCGGATGGTGGGCAGTGCTCCATAGATGAATGGTTCAGATCAGATCTGGAGCGAGGAGGATGATCTGATGGTTCTGGAGGATCCTGGAAGAACTGGTCGCCGGCGAGATTCGCCGGGCTCGAGCATGCGCTAGGGTCCTCTGGAGAGCCTTCTGGAGGTCGGAGAAGAATCGCGGAAGGCTCCCGCGTCTGCTGGTGGTCTCCGACGAGCACCCCGAGCTCCGAGGAGCTCGAGCGAAGGCGGCGGAGCTGGGTCTCCTGGCTGGATGGCGGAGGGTCTCAGATGACCCTTGTCTTGACCTGAAAAGCGAACCAGAAGACTCACGGGTCGAGGGCAAATTGCCTCGACCCGGTTAGGCGGCGTGAAGGTGCATGGTGCGTCGGAATGGAGAGCTCCGGCGAAGATGGTCGGCGGAGGAGCTCGATTCCCAGATCCTGTGCGATCTGGGTTGGGTGAATGGGTGAAGAAGATGCAGAGAGGTCTGGCGAAGATGATGGTCGGGTCGGAATGGCAGATGGGAGATCGGAGGTGGCTGGCGACGGCGGCGGAGCTACGCTACCAGTAAGCTAAAAATCGAAAGATACGCTAATCTACGGCCTAAGAGATCTACCTGGGTGGTCGGAGAGACTGGGGAAGAGCAGGGGGTGCTCCTGGTCTTAGCCTCAAGGGTCGTCTCGGCCCGAGGCTCGGTGCTCACGCTAGTGGCGGAGCAACGGCGGCGACACACGCCGGATCAGTGGATTCACCTCCTCGCCTCGCTGCAACAAGGGCGATCGCTTGCTGTCACTCTCGCGGTGCCTCTGGAGTTCACTGGGAAGAAGGAGAAGAGCCAAAGATAAGGCGCGGAGGCGGCGGAGGTCGAGATATATATG
This sequence comes from Ottelia alismoides, assembly GCA_037367405.1. NCBI lineage: Eukaryota > Viridiplantae > Streptophyta > Magnoliopsida > Alismatales > Hydrocharitaceae > Ottelia > Ottelia alismoides. The sequence goes on along the minus strand of JAZKJV010000242.1, from coordinate 184,922 downwards.
GAGACAGGGCCGATTAGGGTTGGGTGGAGACGGCTATGGAAGGCGTGGATCCTTCGGCGAAGGATCTGGCGAGGATGTCGGATGATTGGCGAAGGATCCGGGCACGGGATTTGCGGAGGCGACAGGCTGGAGACGCGTGGAGAAATCGGCGAAGTCGGGTCGGGCGCGGGTCTCCCCAAAAGGAAAGAGTCCGCGGGGGAGTTGACCGGGGTCAACAATCCCCCGTGGACCATTCAGGAGCTGCCACGTATTTGATTTTTTTGTTTATTTATTTTAAGGCAGAAAATGGCCTATTTAAGAAAAACTTAAAACATGAAATATTTTTCTTTTATTTTTTTCTATTTTTTGGTGATTTTTAATTAATTTTTGGAAATAAGAATAAGGTATGTACATTATAGGTCTATACATAGGTATATGTACAAGATGTTTTTGTATTTTTAATTTTGTAATTTTTATTTGATTTTTGTTTTGTTTCTTTTTATTTATTTTATTTACAAAATATAATCTAGAATATTTACAAAAAGTTTTAGAAATAAATAAATTTATTTACAAGGTGAAATAACTAAGGAAGGTGGTATATGTACATGGTAAAAAGATATTTTTGGATTTTTGATTTTTGATTTTTATTTTGTTTTTAATAGCTTTTACAAAATATATACAAATATTTACAACATATTTTTGGGTGAGGAAAATATATAGTTTTATTTATTTACAAATATATACATATGTGAGCCCCTATCTCCCTCTACTTGGCTTTTATGCGGTCAGGCCCATGCTGAGCCCTCCCTTGGGTTAGGTTGCTCAATATTTATTCTAAATATTTCCCTCTTTTTCTTTTTACTCTTTATTCTTTTATTTTTGCACAAAAACATGCTAATTATCTATTTTTACAAAGATGCATGCTTTTGCTAAATAATCCTATTTGCACATATCTACATGCATTTGCATAAGTTTTTGTAGCTAAAATATAAGAATAAAGAGTGATGAATGGGTATTCATCATAGCCCCACATATCTTAATTAAAATTCATATATATATGATCTAAATACGATCATTAACTATTAATATTTACACGTTGTACATAACTGAATACTAATGTACCCGTATATGTCTACCACCATATTTGTTTTAAGGGCATCCATATATATAATTTTAGTTTTAGTGGGTACAGATACAAATAAGAATATTTATTTTTATTTTCTTTGCAGATACATATATGAATATGGATGCATTTTTCATTTTTAGGATATGAAAACAGATATGGTTACATATTTTTTGGTGCACACACACACACACATATGTACTACCGAATCTATATTTGTATATTGTATTGCCATATATCAATCTGTGTAAACATATATGTAAATATGGTATATGGCTGTACATGGTATATTGCAATTTGGAATCATTTTCAAATGTACAAATAAAAATATATATCTTCAATATCTTTAGTTATTTATTTTACAAGATATACTAAATTTGCATATAGTTTTATTTTTTCATTTTGTGTTATTTGTACTGTATGCAATTTCGATTTAGTAGACATTTATTATCCGTAAGATACTTCGTATCCATTTTTTATATAATCATATTCGAATTATGATTAGCAATCTCGATATCTCTATCTATATTTAAGGATATGGATCACGATTTTTATTATTCGTAAGATATTTATCTCTATGGCTATATTTATATTTTAAAAGGAACAAAAATAAGGTAACACATATATCTATATATGTATCCACCTATTTGCAACCCTATTTATGTATGAATCTAATTTAAAACAAATATAGCACACGTGTCAAAAAATGTATACCTTATATGATAAGGGATTTGTGCATATATCTATATTTATTTGCATCCGTATATGTAAAGCATGTATATTATTACCTATTTGAAAATATTGAGTATAATGATATTACCTAATATCACATTAATAAATGTATATTTTAGTGAGATGAAGATTTTTATAAGGAGCTTTTTGTAACCACAATGTTTATAGATACTATTTATGTGAGATTGTAAGTTATATGGGTATTTTGTAAAAATCCCTTCTAGATAGCAGTGTTAATCAATTATAGAATTATTGAATTTCCAACAAATATTAACAACTAAAATGACAAGATAAATTAGATAAATAATGTCTAAATAATTTGCCCCCCATCCCCTAGAAGAAATATCTGTCTTCACCTTGTAGGCAGTTCCAGGGAGTAAGTTCAAACACTCATTGGACTTGTTGAATGCTGAAGTTGGCAGTAGCCGCAACGAGGGGCTAGAGGGCACAAATGCTTCTTAGAGGAATCAATTCAAGGTGGAGACTTTTGATATGTCTGGAATCTTTACAATATGTTCTGTCAGTCCCAGTTCAAGAACCGTTTATCTACATCATCCACAATCAGGACGTGCAAAGCCCGACATCATACCAGATGGGGGGGGGGGGTTGATCAAGTAGTGAGTCTGGGGGATGGTGGGGGGGGGGGGGGTTCGAGTTTGATATTCGCTCATGTTCGATTTCATAAAGGCTTTATTTCAGATTCGGTTCAAAAATAACGAATTGAACTTTTATTTATAAGTTTGGGTTCATTTATTTAAACAAACCGAACCTCGAAATGGTAGGCCCCCTTAGCTTCAGTTTGTTAAAAGTTCGATACACGACACATATTATATATATTTATATAGAGAATTTCTCCTAAAAAATCATATAAAGAGGAGTAGTTTGCACCATGCACAAAAGCTTACATCCCTTGATCAAGACATAATGAAGGGCATGATCATTTCACATTCTCAAAATACTTAGATTCAAATAGATGTTTCACTACTAATCAAAACTTAAATGAACTGAACCTTCACTAATAAAGGTCAAGCCGAACCAAATCTGAGAATCATTTCCATTCTATCGAATCGGACCAAACCTTAAAAAATACTAAACGAACCGAACTTGCGTGGGTTCTCTCGAGTTTGGTTCGATTACACCCCTAAGCAGGTAGCGACCTCGACCTTAAACACAATTTTATTTGGTTATTTGGATTTGTTTGTATTTAAGATCTTTTTTAGGTATTTGGATCCGTTTGTATCTAAGATTCGTTTGTACTGGGAGCATTATATAAACTCGCTTGAGTTAGGTTTCTCCATATCCCTGTATTTTTCCGTTCTCACATATAACGAAAACAACCATCACAACCCAAGGTTGTAGTCTAGTTACGAGTGAACCTTATAAATCCATGTGCATGTGGTTGTTTATTTGTATTTACGCTTGTTTGCTTCTGCTACTCGCAATAATTATAGCGATTATTAAATCCCTCGAAAATGGTTAATTACTTGGAGTGTCTTTGCTTGAGAAGAATTGTTGATACATGTCTAATTTGTAGCAGTTTCCTTTTTAATTGGACTAGAAGCAGCATGTTAGAAATTAAATATTGGAAGCATGATAATTTGCTTTCGCTTCTTACTTGTTAGATCCTTCAGCTTGTTCGAATATTGGCCTTATGTAATACTTAAAAAGGTAACTACCTATCATGGACTAACGTGGCCTTGCTTGAGACTTCTTGTAACACCCATACCACTTTTAAAGCAGAGAGGATCGTCTGTTGTAACTCTCGCTGCAACAAACTCTGCTATAGGGCTACAGTCGTCCGATCTCTTATTTCCCACCTCGAGATGCGAGCCCACTATTCCCGACCCTCTAGGAGGGTCGTCGGATACTCATCTGACATTCCTCAGGCATTACAACCCCTGCTATAAATGCCATTTACAACAGGCAATCGGTTCCCCTTCCAAAGATAACTATTTGTCGCAGATAGAGGAAAGGATGCACATTAAAGTGCGATTTCATTCATATGCTTTCATCTTTTTAAAAGACTTTATTTGTCTTTATCATTGCATAGTTAGATGTTATGCCTCCAATTTGCTATATACTACATTTCTAATTTCTCCTCTATATTATCTTTGTTGAACGATTAGACATTTTGTGACCTACCTTATATGATGAGAATGTCTATAAGGAGACAATGGAGGACTATCTTGTGGATTGAGCTATCTATTAGGATAGCAAATATACTACTTTATCACCTCCTTCATAACCATTATAATGAACATTATTCCTTATATCATGCGGCCTTAAAAGTGATGGAATAAAGTTGACTGAATTCTTGTCATTTTCTAATTATCGTAAACCTACACACTTGTTGAATAAAGGCTGTTAGAGTTATCATATTTACATTTATGATCTTAACTATTTACATTATAAATATCATCGCTATTTCATTCGTGTTGTACGGGGAGGATGAATCGACACTCCATACATCTCCAATGAACTTCAAGGAGACATCCTCAGAAAGGCTCTTCCAAGGAATCGTCTCATGTACTTGGTATCCAAGTTGGGCATGATCAACGGATATGCTCCAACTTGAGGAGGAGTGTTAGAGTTATTATATTTACATTTATGTTCGTAATCCTTCAGGTTCCATAACCCTTAAACCTTTGAGTTTCGTAATCTTTAACCCTTCGAGTTCCGTAACCCTTCGAGGGTATTTATGTATTTTCCTCTTGTACTCTCTAAGATTCTCTCTATATAAGAGACCCTAGCCTTATGAGAATGTCTGTAATGAGATAATGGAGGACTATCTTGTGGGTGAGCTATCTATTAGGATAAAAACTTCGTAGCAAATATACTACTTTATCACCTCCTTCATAGTCATTATAATGAACATTATTCCTTGTATCATGCAGCATTAAGGGCCTGTTTGGTTGCAGGGTTGGCCCAACCCTGGTTACTATTCATAAGGGTACTTCCTCCTCACAGATTATTATTCACCCAGCCCAACCCAACCCTGCCCAACCCTGCAACCAAACAGGCCCTAAAAGTGATGGAATAAAGTTAGCTGAATTCTTGTTATTTCCTGATTATCGCAGACCTACACACTTGTTGAATAAAGGCATATGGTATGCCATTGTTAGAAAATTATACTTATAAAATTTAAGACAAGGTGGACATACCAGTCAACTTTGAGGACATTCAAGAGAATTCACTGTATATAAAGTTCTGCATACGTCACACCCTGCACTATTCGATAATTGGGTTGGGTTGGAATAAACTCATGTGAATAGTAGATATTTCCATGGTTATGAGAGTTGAAGAGGGTTGGAATGATAAATGTGATATGATATTGATTATGTGTTATATTGATTTTTTTAGGGATTATAATATATTTTTATATTAATTTTTTATTTAAATATGATTAAGAAAACATTATAATAAAAAATACGGTCCATACAACTAACTTCATACAAGATAGAAATATACCAAGTTATATATCCAACGCTTAGCCCTTCATGGGACATTCATTTCTTGCAGTAGCAAAGATCAATCACAGCTTACTGTCAAAATTTTCTCAACAACTGCATGGATATATGATTAATATGCTCAAAATATTTTAATATATTTTCCTATTATAAATAGTCCCATCAAGTATGACATGGAAGGAACCCACGTAATATTCCTGACACTAAGGGTTGGGCAGGGTTGGCTTGGCCCAACCCGGGTTGGCCCTCCAACCAAACAGGGTTTCCCTCCTCACAGTTTATTATTCACAGGGGTACCCTTGCCCAACCCAACCCTGTCCAACTCTGCAACCAAACGAGCCCTAACCATGTTTCTCATCCCCTCGCCATCGAGGCTGTGGACCTTCTCATCCATCGTCCCCATCTTCCTCCTCCACTTCTCCACTTCTCTGTCCTCCCAACTCACCACCTATATTGTCCACATGGACCCCTCGGCTATGCCGACGCCCTTCTCAGACCACCTCACTTGGTACACCTCCATGCTCACAGCCACCACCCCCGCCGCCGTCACTTCTAGCATCCTCTACACCTACACCAACGCCCTCCACGGCTTCTCTGCTCAGCTCACGACTCACCAGCTCCAGCTCCTCCAGTCTTCACGTGGGTTCATCTCCGCCTATCCCGACCGCCTCGTCCGCCCCGACACCACGCGCTCACCGTCCTTCCTCGGGCTCACGGACTCCTACGGCCTCCTCCCCTCCGCCAACGAAGGGGAAGGCGTCATAATTGGCATGGTCGACACCGGCATCTGGCCTGAGAGCGCCAGCTTCTCGGAAGACAACGTATCTCCCCCTCCCTCTAGGTGGCGCGGCGCTTGCGATCCGGGCACCGATTTCCCTTCGGCAGCCTGCAACCGCAAGTTGATCGGCGCACGCTTCTTCAACAAGGCACTCCTTGCGAGCAACCCGAACGCCAGCAGAGCCGTGAATTCCACCCGTGATACGGATGGCCACGGGACGCACACGGCCTCCACCGCTGCCGGTAATTACGTCTCCGGTGCATCCTTCTTCGGGTACGCAAACGGTAGAGCCCGCGGGGTCGCTCCCCGCTCTCACATTGCCGCGTACAAGGTTCTATGGGAGGAGGGCGGTTACGCCGCGGATGTCATCGCCGGCATCGACCAGGCAGTAGCTGACGGCGTCGACGTCCTATCCATATCCCTAGGAGTGGACGGCGCGCCTCTGCACAAGGATCCCGTAGCGATCGCGGCCTTCGGCGCGGTTTCGAAGGGTATCTTCGTGGCTACGTCCACGGGAAACGCCGGGCCAGCTCTTCGATCGCTTCACAATGGCATCCCATGGACGCTGACGATCGGCGCGAGTACGATAGACCGCCAGTTCTCCGGCGTGATCGAGCTCGGTGACGGGAATTCGATCAACAGCACTGCGCTCTACATCGGGAGCACACCACCTCCGAAACGAGCCCCATTGGTGCAGATAGAGTCCTGCAATGGCAATGGAAAGCTGCAATATGTAGAAGGCAAGATCGTAGTATGCAATTCAATCAAGTCGTTGGAAGATGCGGTCGATATTGTGAAGCGTTCGGATCGGGCCGGTGGGATCTTCATAACAGATGACATCTTTAGCGAGTTCTACGAAATAGTGTCATTCCCGGGAGTTCTAGTAACTCCCCAACAAGGAGATGTCCTGCTGAACTACATGAAAAGAGCTGAAGCGAACGCAACTGCCACTTTGCGATTCCACGAGACCATACTCGGCTCGCAGCCGGCGCCCAAGGTGGTCGCGTACACGTCACGCGGTCCGTCCGCGAGCTGCCCAACGGTGCTGAAGCCGGATGTCGTCGCCCCCGGTTCACTGATCCTCGCATCCTGGGCTCGGAATTTATCTGTGGCGGTCGTCGACGGAAAGCCAATTTTCGACGCATACAACGTGATCTCGGGCTCGTCTATGGCGTGTCCCCACGCCGCGGGCATTGCTGCATTGCTACGAGCGGTCTACCCCAATTGGAGCCCGGCGGCGATACGGTCGGCCGTCATGACGACGGCAGATTTTGTGGATAACACCGGGGAACCGATTAAAGACATCGGGAGCGGCGGCATTGCGGCGAGCCCTTTGAGTATGGGAGCTGGCCATGTGAACCCCAACAGAGCCTTGGACCCGGGGCTTGTATATGATGCAGGTATCGACGACTACGTGAGGTTGCTATGCGCCATGAACTACACCAAGAAGGAGATCCACACCATCATCAAGACCTCCGATTTCAACTGCACAGACGCGTCTCTGGACCTCAATTACCCATCCTTCGTTGCTTTCTTCAACGGGACAAGGGCTGTTTGGGAATTTCGTAGAACAGTGACGAAGGTTGGTGAAGGGAGCTTTTCGTACGTTGCCGAACTTGAGCAAATAGATGGCCTAACTATCACTGTGACGCCAGACAGACTCGTGTTCGGCAACAAGGACGAGAGGCAGAGATTTGTGGTTAGAGTGGAAGGCAGTATAAGGGAGGTGGTGCTGCATGGGGCGTTGACTTGGGTGGAAGAGGCAGGGAAGCACAGAGTGAGGAGCCCCATAGTGGCCACGAGCCTCAGCGCAGAGCCACTGTAAAATGGTGGGTGCGGGGATTATTCATGGATCGCCTTCAAAGATATGACACATAGGTCAATGCGGTAGAACGTCGCCATGATTGGGTGGTGGACATTGCATTTGGTGTAATCAGAGAGATTGGATTGGTCACGAGGGTAGACAAGGACAAGAGCCGGGTGGTTTGCGTGTCTGTTTGTCCCAGTCGATGATGGTTCCATCTGAGCGTCATGATTGGGAAGGTGTCGGTCGGTTTCCATTACTTTTATTTCCGTTAAAATGTTTAATGTTGACCTTTCGTCGACTTCACTTCATGGCTAAATTGGGTAGTTCAGATCCACTACGATGTGATGAATGGAGAATCGGTATGCATCAAACGTCCATAATTGCATAGCTATTACAGTCACTGCTGTAACGCAAGGGATCCGTTGGATGGGGATCGAACAGTCTTAAGATGAGGACTGTCCGGTCTCCGTCTAACAGATCTCCTATGTTACAATAGTGCAGTGCTGTTACAACATGCTGTTCCCCCAAACTTGTATGTTCCAACCAAGAAGTTTATTGGTGGGACCAGATATCAATACAATCAGAGAAATTGAGTCAATGTATATATTACTCAAGTGTTTAAAATATACTTCTGATTTTCTCTAATGCCCTTTGATTTATTAATTATATTCAAGACTTTATTTAAGAATAATTTTATAATCCCAAAGAGAGACGTGTATTCCGCCCATTGAATGATTGGTAATTGAAGGATCATGGTTCCAATCCAAACAAATATTCATTCTAAAAATACATATACAACCATAATTAATTAAAAATCAATACTAAATATGATAACAAGATATTATTTAATTCATCATCCTATTTAAAGGATACATAACAATCTGTATTTTATGCTTATTTCGTGTTAACCTCTAGTCAATGAATATCGACATTTTTTTTATTAAATTGAGGATATTTTTACTCATCGCTCTTTTATACGAGAGAGAAAAAGGAAAACATGTGGAAGGACATGAACCAAAGCCTACCAGTAGAAATAAAAAAGAACAATGACTCATGCGGAAAATAGAAAATGTTAAAGCAACGTAGAAAGTCAAAGAGGCTCGAGCCCTTAAAAGCTCAGTAACACACAAATTAAGCAACATAAATCAATTAAAATGATGTAAGCTATGTCCTTTCTGTCCAAGTTGTGAACACCTTTAACACGACGATGAAACTACATAAAGGCAAAGTCCTTCCGATCACAAAATCTTTACCAAACAATCCAAATTCTTTAGTTACCTTATATTAACATCAACAAAAATCAGACCATTAGAAATGGTACATCTTTATCAAGGAGAGATGGTTAAACTAGGAGTGATAAGAGAAGAGAGTTAATTTTAAATATTCTTGAAGCCATTGGAACAAAATGGGCATACTCACTTTCAACATTAAGTTAGATCTAAGGGCATAATGAGTTTCAACATGAAAGTTAGATGGTTGATGTGGGGAGACACACAAAAGGATACGTAGAATGTGTAGCTAAGAAGAGCGTCAATCATACCAATGCGGACATTATAAGAAGATAATCCACATATATAATTGCCTCTATAATATTGAGTAACATAACCACAAAGAAGAGTATCTTATTCCCCAAGGCATGAATGTTGATCTTAACATCATAGTTTGGCTTTTTCCATGAGCCATATCTGAAGATAAACCCCTACTTTATCAAAAGTTAAAGTTCAAGGGCATGTCTTGGAGTTCATTTGAGTGAGAAAGAGAAGGATGAAGGAAGTTATAACAAGAGGAGACAAAAGAAGATTCCAGAATGCGTCCATGTCAAAAATGGCAGTCGAGAGTTGAAGATAAGGTAGTAGAGAGAATTTTATCTTTGGCGCAAGGAAACAATTGAGTGACAATGCTGGCACAAAAAAGTTTGGATGGTAATTTTAGAACATGGACGATCGACATGGGAGACGTTTGAGAGTGGGTGGGTTCCAATATGGAGTGCCATTAATCAGCAGTTCCTTGACCAATCATCCATTTAACTTTAGGATGAAAGGCTTTTCAAGGGTTGTTATTAGGACCATAGAGAGTTAAGGATAGTTTAGAATGGAGAGAGACATAATTGAAAAGATTCTACACTCTTTTAGCTCTTAGGGAGAGGAGGAAAGAGTGAAGTTCTTTAATCCTTAATCCACCACGATTAATATTATATTAGATAGAGGACAAGTGATCCAATGGCGTCTCTTACAAAATTCAGAGTAACCCCACAATTGTTTTTCAATGGACCGATCGAAGTCCCAAAGAATGGAGCTAGCAATATCAAGGAATGAGAGTAAGTAAATAGGGATGGAAGTGAAAACATGACCGATAAGGAGAAGACAACTAGAGAGAGAAGTTTCAATGATGCATTTTGTTTTTTTGGATTTTAGATATGAAAGGGAGGAATCAAGTACTTTTTATTCTACCAGAAGCTATCATGCGATCGAGGTAGTTGAAGAAGAGAGTACCCCATTGGAAACCACACTGATCGATGATATGTTGTAAAATTGAGAAGAGGTAAAATGTTTTTTAGGGTAGAAGGAAGATTTTGTCAAATTTTAAGATTGGCTCGAGGTAAGGAAGAAGTGCTTAAAGAAATCAATGAATTTTGTAAGACAACGACTAGAGACAAGGATGTCATCAGCTTACATAAGCATAGTAGGGGCCCAAATGTTTCTAGAGATGAAAAAAAGAGTTATAAGGATAGAGTGAAGCTTGAAATTTGTTCTCTGAGTGTGTGTCCATTTGTAGAATGAAGAGGTAAGTGGAGAGAGGGTCCTGAACCCACCTTATGGTCTAGTGGTAAAAGTAGTGAGCTCCTACTTCAAAGATCATGATTCAACTCCTCCCGGCCCCTAGTAGAAAAAAGTGGAGAGAGGGTCCTTTTGATGAAGGCCTCTAGTGATAGGAAAGAATGAAATGGAGGTCCATCAACAAGAATAACCAAGCTATTATGAGAGGCATAATACTTAATGAGAGAGACGACTGATTTATCGTAAGAAACCTTAATCTATTATCGGTAGGTTGTAGAATGGGAATCAATAAATTAATCAACAATTATTTCAACTCAGTTTTTATTTTACTTGGTAAGTACATGAAGATCGAACATAGGGAGGCATGCAAAACTCAACTTAAGTCAGGTGATCATACTTAATTTAGATCCACTATATTGTTAGTGTTTTTATTTTTCAACCTACTTGTTCTTATTCTCTTTTCTCTTTGGTTTTAACGGTGAGAAGCACTTGTCGCAAGTTGCTTGCAAACATGTATATTTGACTTGCAAGTATTCAGGTCGAATCAAACATTAAGAAGATATAAAAAGATCAAAGAGTTGATTCAAGAAGTTAATCTTTCTTCTTGTATTTTTCAGTGTTGTATTTGTTTCAAAGTTTATTGTATTATTTGTAACAAAGCTCTAAGCTTGAGGCCTCAACAAATCTTTGCATTTTTCAGTGTTGATTCAAGAAGTTAATCTTTCTTGTTGTATTTTTCAGTGGTGTAACTACATCAAAGTTTATTGTATTATTTGTAACAAAGTTCTAAGCTTGGGCCTCAACAAATCTTTCCTAAGCGGATCAGAAGAAGCTCAAATCTTTGACATGATCAATCAACTTGAAGCATCGACAGACGAACATCTGATTGACCAATTACTAATAATTTTTCTTATAGATTTTATTGATCAACCAATTGTACCTGATTGATCACTTCATGATCGACTACTTAAGAGCTTCAATTGAGCACCTTTTGAACTCCTCCACCGGTTCTATAATGGCTAGTTTGACCAGTTAACTAACTTTGACCTGATCGATCAACTTTGCCTGACCGAGCAACGCTTGTGAACCAATCAATCGGTTTTCCTTAGTCAACGTTATATTTTTGTTAACTTTTTTTCTGCGAAGCCTTATTATTTCCTTCGAAAGCCTAAACCATTGGAAAGACATGCCATTTTATTTTTTTCTTAAACACATTATTTCCTTCCATCTAGTACTACCTTGCGGATCATGCTATCTCTTTTTTCCTTGTGATTTTCAAGTATATCACGCATATTACCTTCCTTTCCATCCCTATTATTTTTCTATGTCATTCCAGTAACTTATGCTATAATACAAAAACGTATTTGATGCAAAAATAGGAAGAATATGCCATTTCATCCTTAAGCATGCTTATTTCCTCTCTTTCACTATGCAAATATAAAGGATGTGATATATCCTATCGTAAGTTCTACATACATATATGACAAGCTAATTTATGCTATAATACAAAGAACTTGTACTTCCTATTTCACCATGCTCTTTCCTCTTGATCATCATGCAAAAATGAAAGACCTGATATTTCTTCTCACTCATCCCACAAATATAAACAAGTTATTTGATGCCATTTGATGCCAAAATATCAAGAACATGGCAATTCCACCGTTACAATGCTATTTCTTCTCATTCATCCTGTTATTTTCTTGAAGGTGATTAAAATTTGAGAATGTGATTGCACGGGATTACATTTAAGCAGAATTAATCATAATTTTCGATTCAAATTTGATTTGCGCTTGCCCTAACAACGACAAGGGTTGATTTCAAAAATGAAACTTAGTCTCCGACATGAATGTTACGACATTGGATTTTAATATGTTTTTGGGTCCATAAATTGTATCCCTACAAAAATATTTCAATAGAAGGCACGCCCTTGTATCGTACAAGGGAATTAGTACCGTACCATTAATACATTGGGTTAGGTTGGGGTGGAGTAACCTCCTATGAATAGTAGCTGTTTGGATGGTTAGAAGGGTTGGAGAGGGTTGGAATGAGGAATGTGATGTGATGACATATTGGTTTGTGATGGAATTCCAACCCATGAATACATGGGGTAAACCATGTTACCCTGGGGTAACCTGGTAACCAAACAAGCCCCTAAAGTTCCAAGCCTGTAAGACCTGTCACATAGAAGCCAAAGCACTTTTCAAGTACAACTGATGAACTTAAACGGCTTAACAGAAACCAAAAATCCACAAAACTAGTATTTTTTAAGGATCAGGATTTACTCTTTTACATCTCGTAAGAAAAATAGAAAAATACCACTATACTGGAAAGTCATTTTATTAAACAGTAGCTCGACCGTGAAGAATGCGACTGAAACAGGGGCTGACAGAAGTCAACAAAATGTCATCCATCAGAACTGTATCTTATCTCAATATTTGAGAGGTGATGCTTAAGCATACATATGATAGCCAGTAGTTACATGAAGACAAACTTAGATGCATGAGTTTGCAACAATATAAACACACGTTTTCTTACTCTTCTAAATGTTTGGATACAAGCCAAGACACAAACATAACAAAAACATAGTGCACACAAGCAGACACAAATAGAAGCTTCAAAGTGAACAGATGCAATGTATGTAAGATCTTAACACCGGTCGATTATCGTTTGGTTTTGGTATCACCTCACCAGTCTTCAACAAGTAGACTGCATCCATAGCACCTAAATTCTCTGCGCTTTCTGGTGCCATTTCTTTCCATTGCCAGCAAATGTCCCGTTCAGTGGAGCTCTCCAACAGGGGCTTCATTGAGCCAGAAAAAGTGAAAAAAGCGTACAGCTTTGCACTCACACTTACCTGCAAAAAGCACATTATTTTTATTTTAATCTTGTTGGCACCATCCTGGAGTCAATAAGAGTTATGATAAAAATGCAACCTTGTATGGTGTTGGATTTAGTCTCATGTGATCTGGTCGCATCTGCTCAAGCTGTTGAATACAACCATAAATGTTTTTTTAAAGAAAAAATGATCGTCACTGTATAGGTGTATGCCCAAAAACTTCACCATGAATCACCTAAAATCTACAAGGCCGTCACAGGTGTAAACAAAAAGAAGAAGAGAAAATGCATGTTAAGCACACCAACTCTCAGCTAACACCTAGCCACTACATTGCCACCATAAAAATGGTCATGACGGAACATCACTCCAGTTCTGGTCAGCAAAAGTGCCCAAACCAACGTGAGACACCGTATCTGCTCCAATTCGGACCCAAGCCAACCCGCACCGAGAGAGACCCAAAAGTCGGATACCCCATCAATGGATATCTTGGTGTTTCCGAAGAGCCCCCACACCTCAATGGAGCCCCCACAGCCAAAGAACATGTGATCCACATTCTCAGCTTCCACGTGACACCGACAACAAACCGAGTCCACCATCTAAATAAACCATGCAAATCTATCTCCCATCAATAATCTCCCCCTTCGAAAGAGCCATAGAAATACCTTCACACATGCCAGAATATTCCATTTCTAAATTCTTTTGCAGTCAGCTACACAGTCACCCGGATCGAAGACCATTGGGCCTTTAAGAGCCCTATAAGCTTTCCCCACCAAGAAGGTACCATCATACTAGATCCAACAATCCCGACCCTCATTGGGTCCACCAACCTCCTCAAGCTCCAACAACATCACCAACAACTCGCTCGTTCGCTGATCAGATAACTCCTGAAATGGGGAAAAAACGAATGTCCATCCCACACACCAGCCACCGAACAGTTTGGCTTAACCACTGGAGCCATCAACCGCGGGAATCGAGCTCCCAGTAACCCACATTCACTCCAATCGTCAGTCCAGAATCTGAATCCCTTGCCGTCACCCATCATCGGCCTCAAGAAGGGTCAAATATTCTGCACCACTCCACAAACGCCCCTCCAAAAGAACGAGGGGGTCGAACCTAAATTTCCTTGGTATGACCATGAGCATCCCACACCATAGATTCTCCTAAGCAACATATACACCATGCTATCACAGTCCCCCATATGCGAGCAATCCACTTGCTTTACAATGTCTTACACACATAAATGTTTTGTACCGTAATTGTTGACGCATATAGAATACCTGTACCTCTTCGTTATTTTATTTTTCAGTTGTCTTCTTTATGTAATTTACCCATAGGCTACTCTCCTATATAAGAGAGCCTAGGGCTTATGGAATAAAAAATCTCATTCATTTTTCCCAACATGGTATCAGAGCGACGGTCCTAGACCGGAGTTCTCGAAACCCTAACCCTAACCCACCCCACCCGCCGGCCTCTCCCTCTCCTTCTCTCTCTCGATCGGCGCCGCCTCCACGTCGCCTCTCCTCCTTCGCGCGGCGCTGCTCGCGCGCCTTCTCCAGTGCGCCACGCGATCCCGCTGCGCATCTTCCTGAGCGCGTAGCATGCCTGCGTGCATGCTCTCCAGCACACGACTGCGCCTGCGCCATCTTCTCCTGTGCACGATTGCGCGCCTCAGCGTGAAGGACACCTGCGCGCATCATACAGCGCCTTGCAGCACATAGCGCCTGCGCGCATCATACAACGCTGGTGCGGGTGTACGCCTTGCAGCACATAGCGCTTGTGCGCATAGCGATCCTGTACACGGTCAACTGCGCGTAACCGTGCGCTCCTGCGTGTGATCATCTGTGCGCTAGCCTACTGCACGCGTGCATCTTCGTCATTCTTGCGCGTGGGCAGACCGTAGCACGCGCATATTCATGGGGATAGTTGCTTGAGGTCTACACATGCAACTAATCCCATCTATGGTATTGTAGACAAAACACATTGTTTGTCAATCGTTCCAGTCTTCATTTTTCAATATGTCGGAGAGCAAGGCAGATATCCCATCTATTGGCGCATTCCGTCGTCCAGCGCCTATTGTCAAGATGGATGGTACCAACTATGAACTGTGGGCAATGCAGTTCATGAGCATGATGAAGTCTACGGGTAAGAAGCACATTCTTACCGAACCAGAGCCTGCTGAGAAGACTGGAACCTATGCCTCCTGGGAGGCTGATGACGCATACGCCAAAGTCTGGCTATCTGGCACGTTGGCAATTGAGATTGCCAATGATATCCTCCATCAACCCACAACGAAGGATATGTGGGACATTCTGGCGGCCACATATTCCTAGGCGAAGAACGAGACAAAGATTCTGCAACTTCAGCATGATATCTTCACCATCAAGCAGAATGGTCGCCCCCTACATTCTCTCTATACATCACTGAGAGGGATGTTTGAGAAGCTATATAGCTTCATGCCCTTGACAGCCACGCCAGAGCAGCAGAAGACATACAGGAACGCTACTATGGTGGGCGTGTTCCTAGCTGCATTTGATCCTGAATACGAGGCAGCACGATCACAGATTTTGGCCGATTCTACAATTCCGCCAATGGAGGAAGCCTTCCATAGACTGAGTCGGATTACAGTTCCATCAACTGCTGCAAGTCAGAATTCTTCAGCTATGGCAGCAACCAGAGGTCGCGGCTTTCATCACCAGGGCCGTGGACGTGGACCCCGTGGGAGGGGTGGCCGCACTAGGCCAACATGCACCTACTGCCACCGTGTTGGACACAACGAAGATACATGCTATTCAAAGCACGGATTTCCTGCATCCGCACGAGCTGCTGAGCAGATAGAGCCCCCATCTGCTGCTATCTTGGATCAACGGTTCGATGATTTAGTTGCCCGTCTGAGGGGCATTATCCCACCATCTGGTCCAGCACCAACTACAGAGAGTCATTCTGATGCCGCTGCCTCTGCCTCTGCATCTACCAGTGCTTCAGGTAGTATACTTGCACTCCATAGTAGTAGATCTGATACATTGCCATGGATCATGGACTCGGGCGCGACACATCACCTATGTGGCGACCAGAGCCTACTTACAGGATACACTCATATCCCTCCAGGACGGACAGTAGTGATTGCCAATGGCACACATTCCCCCATCACTGGTCAGGGGGAGATTAGACTGACATCTTCTATGCAGCTCAAGAATGTGCTACATGCACCTGATTTTTCAATGAATTTGTTGTCAATCAGTCAGATTACGAAGGACCTCCATTGTCGGGCAATTTTTGATCAATCTTCTTTGATTTTTCAGGACATTCGTACGGGCAACGTGATTGGTCGTGGCTATGAGCAAGGAGGCCTTTACCGTCTGAATCATACCCCATTTGTCGGAACCACATCCTCTCCTGCTGGACAAGTATCTCCTTTACTGTGGCATCTGCGTTTTGGTCATTTACCGCTTCAGAAGTTGCGTCGAGTTCTACCCTATGGTCTCTCTCATACACCTATCCAGTGTGAGGCATGTCAGTTGGGAAAGCATCACAGGTCGTCCTTTCCCAGTAGTCCAGGTCGGAGTAGTAACTCCAAGTTTGAGTTGTTTCATGTCGATGTCTGGGGTCCGAGTCGTGTTCCCGATCATCAGGGACACAGGTTCTATATTGTATTTGTGGATGATTTCTCTAGAGTGTCATGGGTGTTTCTGATGAAAAATAAATCTGAAGCAGGAAATATTATTATCCACTTTCTTAATGAAATTCAAAATGTTTTCTCCACATCTGTCAAGCTTGTGAGAAGTGATAATGCTTTAGAGTTGTGCACCAACATTCTGGCCAATTACTACTCCTCAAAAGGGATTATTCACCAAACATCTTGTGCTCATACATATCAACAGAATGGGATTGCTGAAAGAAAACACCGTCACCTTCTTGATGTCACAAGATCACTCCTTATTCAGAGTCATGTTCCCTACTCCTACTGGGGTGATGCAGTTCTTACTGCATGTTACCTAATCAACCGTATGCCTTCATCTGTCTTGAATGAACAGATTCCTTTTTCACTCATTTATCCTGATAAGGATTTGTTCACTCTTACTCCTCGTGTGTTTGGGTCAGTCGCATTCGTCCATCAGTTGTCGCCTGGTACTGACAAGCTCTCTCCTAGGGCTGTCAAGTGCGTCTTCGTTGGGTACTCCAGAACTCAAAAGGGGTACAAGTGTTTTGATCCTGTGCGTCGGCGATATATGATCAGTGCAGATGTTACATTTTTTGAATATGTTATGTATTTTTCAGCATCAGGAGACAAGCAGCTACCATCTATACCTCCTGATGCCATCTACATGACACCACCACCTCAGATACTGACACCAACGCCACCACCACCACCGCCACCACCACCACCGCCACCACCACCACCACCGCCACCACTCGTCTCACCACTACCATTCCATTACACCCGTAGGCCTCCTCCAGCTCATGGTCCTGATCCGTCAACTAGCTCGCCTATGGTATGTAATGAAAACATTAATGTTGATGGATCTGACGACATTTCTCAGCAGGATGTATTGCAGGAGCCTGATACAGATGATTTGGATGTTCCAATTGCTCTAAGGAAGCCAAAGAGAAGCTGTGCCAAATATCCATTATCAGCAGCCGTGTCTTTTGAGAGGCTATCTGGAGACTTCAGGACGTTTGCGTTGGCACTTTCAGCTACAGACATTCCACGGAATCATCATGATGCTTTACAGGATGCTAGATGGCGGCTAGCAATGGAAGAAGAAATGGCGGCACTTCAATCCAGAGGAACCTGGAGCTTGGTTCCTATACCTCCAGATGTCAGCCCGGTGAGTTGCAAATGGGTGTTTACAGTGAAGCACAATGCAGATGGCTCCATTGACAGGTACAAGGCACGCCTTGTTGCACGTGGCTTCACACAGACATATGGGGTAGATTACCTTGACACATTCTCGCCTGTGGCGCGTCATTCCACTCTGCGGATCCTGTTATCAGTTGCAGTTGCTAGAGACTGGCTGCTTTATCAGCTGGACGTGAAGAATGCATTCCTGTATGGCGACTTGCAGGAGGAAGTCTATATGCAACAACCACCTGGTTTTGCTGTTGAGGGGGAGTGTTCCAAGGTATGCAGGTTACATAAGGCCATCTATGGCCTTAAGAAGAGCTCCAGAGCGTGGTTTCAGAAGCTTTCAGATCTTTTTGAGAAACAAGGATATAAACGCTCCAATGCTGATCATTCCTTGTTTGTACAGAAGACGGCTAGAGGTATCATTGTAATCATGGTTTATGTTGATGATATCTTGATTATAGGAGATGATGAGCAGGGCATTAAGCAGGCAAAGGAAAGGCTGGGGACCGAGTTTGTCACCAAGGACTTGGGAGTCCTTAGATATTTTCTGGGGCTGGAGTTTGCTAGAAATCCATATGGATTAGTTATGTCGCAGAGGAAATATGTTACAGATCTATTGAGTGAGACAGGTATGCTAGGGTGTCGACCTGCTACAACACCAATGGATCCCAGCATGAAGCTCTATGATGATGACACAGAAGAGGTGGACAAGAGAAGGTACAGAGAACTGGTAGGCAAACTACTGTATGTCACGATCACTAGACCTGATATATCATTTGCAGTGAATCGTGTGAGCCAGTTCATAGAGCAACCACGTCAGGCCCATATGGATGCAATACACATGATTCTGAGATATTTAAAATCATCTCCAGGTGCAGGCTTGCTATTTAAGAAAGGAAAGGAGATCTCTATCACGGCATGTGCTGATGCAGACTATGCAGGATGCCCCAAGGACAGGAAGTCCACATCAGGATTTGCAATCTATGTTGGAGATGCCCTAGTCTCGTGGAGAAGCAAGAAACAGACAGTGGTAGCTAGATTCAGTGCTGAATCCGAATACAGGGCTATGGCCCAGGCTAGCACAAAAATGATGTGGGTGAAATCTTTACTTACAGATCTATGTCTTGATATACCTCTTCCTATGATGTTAGAATGTGACAATCAGGCCGCCTTGTTCATTGCAAACAACCCAGCCTTTCATGAGAGGACCAAGCACATTGAGGTTGACTGTCACTACATACGTGACATGGTTCAGAAGGGGTTCATTGCTACATCTCACGTCACATCAGAGAATCAGACTGCTGATATTTTCACCAAGGCATTACTTCAAGGCCCATTCCAGAAGTGTGCGTCCAAGCTGAGCATGATTGATATCTATGCTCCATCTTGAGGGGGAGTGTTGACGCATATAGAATACCTGTACCTCTTCGTTATTTTATTTTTCAGTTGTCTTCTTTATGTAATTTACCCATAGGCTACTCTCCTATACAAGAGAGCCTAGGGCTTATGGAATAAAAAATCTCATTCATTTTTCCCAACAGTAATCATAGGAAAACAAGGTGAAAACAAGGTGCATATGCCTTTCAACTATCATAGTCGATCAATAAATGAAGATGCTAAATGAAAGCATTACTAAGTCCACATAACTGTCTATCAGGGAAGTGGTTGGTTGAAGTCAAGGCAAAGACTTTTCAAGTATCCCAGATACCAAGTGCATAGTTTCTTTTCCATATATTTCAGATTCCAAATATACATCAAGTGTTGAGAAAAATGGAAGATTGAGTTTATTGGATAATTGGCTCTTATAGAAGATCCAATACTTGTAGCAGAGGTCACATATTTAGTCCCGCATACTATGATATGATAGTAATGTGCGCCTGCACACTATTATATGATTAAAGAGCATATGTATCTGTTTTTTATACAATAAAAATCATATGAAAATTAGTGTAATGTGTCTTTAAGTCTTGTATACAGTCTCTTTAGAAAATACCCAAAAAATATAAAAGCTATAAAATGGGTATTCAATATACAATAGATATCAACCCAAAAATATAAATTTGTACAAATGAGGTCTTTGCATTTTTGTCCTATCTGAGATCTTTAAAATTAATTTTACCCTATCTGAGATTTATTAAAATTAAATTGGTATAAAGTTGCATATTTTACCATATCTGAGATCTTTAATTCATAATAAATCACACATGGGTCTAAAAATCCTCTAAAAATTCCATAGAATTAATTATTCTTTAACATGTGCCCAAAAGTCATCTCAATTGCATGCATACTTTATTCTGAAAAAGGATGTGAGTAATTGATTTTTATCTAATCCACCACAGTACTTTTAGGATTTTAAAGTTGTCCATAATTTTTCTCATTGACACCTATTTAGGATAATTTTATTTCTGAAAAATATTGACGTTAGACAATTATTAGAATTAAACTACTAAATAAATTTATTAAAAATCATTCTCTCATCAGAAAAATCCCCAAAATTTACAATAGATTAAATTTGCATTATTTAACATGCTGACCACCTTAATCCTGAGTCCAGTTCATCACTCAAGCAAGTAGCCGGAACAAAGTCCTTTCAGTTTCTTTACCAAAAATGCACCATATACTTGTCCTGCATTTGCATAATCACTTATATTGCATTTAAAAATCTTTCTACAAATGTCTTCTTGAAAATCATGTGCATAAAATGATCAGAAATTAATCTTAAGATTTAGTGCTTCCTAGTGTCAACCTTGGAGCTTACTCAAGTAAAAGAAATAAATTGACACATTGATTAATTGCATGTTTTGTGGTTTTGATTAATCCTATATTCCAATGCTAAAATTAAAAACGATGAGCTAATATAGGGATTTAGCAGTTTGTCAAATGGCATCGTTACCGGGGAAGCATGTACGGATTTAGCGGTTTGTCAAATGGCATCGTTATCGAGGAAGCATGGCTTAGGATTTTTTCAGAAAATATAGTGCATAGGTTTTCCACGCCGACTAGTCTGTTTATTTTTTAGCATTTCTCGTTTTTTAAATTTTAATTATTTTGTGTCCTCTCACTGACATTTTTTTACCTTTTTGTGTGAGGACCTGAATTGCTGAAGACTTTGAAGGTAAACCAGTGGCAGTTGGCTTGGAGCTAATTGCTGTAGAAATGCCAAGGAGATTGTTTTCTATTTTAGGAGGAAGTCTATAATACGATTTATTTCAAGCATTTTAGTTATTTTTGTAAATTAGTTTGTAATAATTGCATTTATTTCCAACAGATTCAGTTAGGAGTCTCGCGTGTGTAACAGACACTTGGACACTCGACCCTATTTTCGATCTTTGTGTGGTCGAGGCCTTCGTGATTGTGGTTGATTATGCGTGATGTAGAATAGGACATGCACTCGTAGCTTTTAGAGCTGTTTATAAGTCAAAGGTTTTCTTGTGCACATACTTAGGACCGTACCACATTAATGAGACAAACCTTAGATCGTTCTATCTATAGCCAAAAATTGAAATTTAATTCTTTCCTCTAATAGAACTTTCTGTTTAGGAGCATTTGTTTTACATCCCACATGACGAATGCTGGGAAGCACTATGAGCACTCTAACTAAGCATGCATCATACGTTTTTGACGTTGCATTAGTTTTTTTTATTTCCCCTCAATTTTCTAACTTAATATCTAAAGGAATCATGATTGTTCTGTAGACGTGTATATTTTCTGGTAATTAAGACTCAAGTGATAACCTCAATTTAAAATTGAGATTGTTAAACAAAGTCAATTTAAATCAAAAGAATAAAATCAAACTCATTGATTGCAAGAGAGTAACCCTGCTCCTTGTACACATGTACCTCCCAGACAAGAGAGGATGATGACACACTTAAGGATTAGAGCAAAAAATCCATGTACTTGTGCCCTAGGTCTCCAAATCTGAATCTTTTGAGTTTAAGAGCTGCAAGCGCTTGCTTTTAACCATAGAGACGTTTCGAGTGAGTAAGTATATTGCATCCTTAGGGACTTGATATAACTCGACAGCCCAGGTAGATAGTCCCTTAACCCTTTGAATGGGGTGTAATAAAACCAAATTTGGGTGTCAAAATGACTTACATTGTGTGCTTGTGATAACAAAGATTGTTTTTCTCACTTGACCTAAATTGAAAAGATAAACGATCAGACTCTTACGGCCTTCGGCATGTTAAGTTGGTTAAAACATGGTTTGTATTCTGTATTGTTTGGCATGCGTAGCACCACACTCTTTTGTGCCTTCTCGTAATCCTCTTGTTTTATTTCACGTGCTCCTTCCGTTTCCTTTTGACATCAAAGATTGAGGATTGGTGATGTTTGTTCAAATTTCGCAAACTTATCTCTGAATACTCTAAACCCATCGTCTTCAACGGTCCGAGATGACTCTCTTCCTGGACTTCACCGGACTCTCACCAACCCATGTCTTGAGCCTGTGTGCAACATGTTAACTCTAGGTTTGGTCAGCCTCGATGAGTTTGACCTAAGTTCTACATCAAGATCTAATTCACATCTCTTTCTATCTGAAGGTGAAGAAAACCTAGAAGAGATGCCTCCAAAGAAGAGTTGTGATGTTGATGACAATCATGATGATATGCATGCCATTTTGGCAAGACTCACACTGGCAGAACACCAAAATGAAGAATTGAGAACACAAACGGGCCAAATGAAAGAAGCTGAGGGTTCAGACCAACCCATGATTAAGTCATAAAATTCGACATTGAATGAGAATCACAATTGGCTACAACCAGTGGCACCCAAGGCATTAGAGCTGAATCCTTACTTTTTGGCATTACTACCAAAGTCAACAAGAACGCAAACGAGGAGCCATATACGTTTCATAGAGACTTCGAACTAGTGTATGACAACCCGAGCCACCCAAGGGTTAGTGAAGACTATATCAGACTGTGAGACACCCCCTTTGTCTTAGGAGATAATGCAGCTTACTGATTGAAGAAATTTTGGGGAGAAGTTTCCATCTGGATGTCATTCAAGGACTTGTTCTTAACGAAGTTCTACCCTATAAGTAGAACTAACTAGATGAGATCCAAGATTATTGGCTTCACTTAGTTTTTGTCAAAACCATTCTAAGAATCCTGGGAGGGATTCAATGTGAGGCCCATTCCTTCTCGGATCTGGGAAACCCGTTTACACATCATCCGTAATATCATATTCTCTAGAAATCGCATTAGGGAACTGGAAATTAGGGACTTTTTTTTATACGGATGACATTCACGTTAACTAACAGGCCACAGAACTATAACATGTCACACTTATATTGCATAAATTTCCATATCAGTTTATATGTAACAACAGAAATTGCATTATATACATGTATCCCAATTTTATCAGAAGAGAAATAAAAGCATAAATATCTTGAACAAACTATAACATACATACCTACTATGTTTTGCTTCAGAAACTGACATTCAACTCCCCCAATACAACGGTGCAGGTATTTTGCCTGCAATCCATGGAATAGGGAGAAAAGAACATCAACAAATGTTGAGTAAATCTTAATTAATTAAAAATAACAGGAAATTTTGTGGTTACAAAAGAAAGCAAGTAATTTGGCCTTGACAATTAAAATTTAAAGCTACTTGCAATGAAACAGGCTTTCAAGTTGTTTGGTATGTAAAACCCCAGTCTACTCATCCTACACTAATTACCCACATTAATCATTTATATACCAATATCATGTGGTCCATATTTAAGTCATTGCCTTTCTATTAATTATAATACAAGTTTGACTGGTCTTGAGAATATGAATGATGAGACTCTGATATAATCATTATCTTTATAATGCTTATAAAGATGTTTAAGAAACTTGTGGATTGATCATAGTAAGAGTATATGATGGATATGGGGTTTTGATTCTTTTCTTGTTGTTTTTCTCAAGCCTAGTAGATAGTCTGATAAGGATGATTTTCATGATATGATCTTTTCTCTTTGCCAGGAATTATTGGCAGAAAGTAACTAGTTCAACGGAAACCAACTCAACTGTAATTCAACCTTGGCCAACTCAATTGTGACTCAATCCAATCTCAAATGTATCTTTTTCAGATTCAACTGTAACTGATTCAGATGTAGCCATAGAGGATTCAGATGTATATATGGATGATTCGGATGTAGCATCGCCAAGTCTGCTGGCGAAAAATAAACAAAACTCAAGCGGTGAGGTAGCCTACAAAAGAGGCTCTTCCGTCTCGCCCTCTAATTGGAAGGGCGGTCCAATAGAGGGATAGGTCTACTCCAAAACTACGCCACTGAGATGGGTGAGAGAGACTCTCTAGAAAAGTCGCTCTAAAAGAAAAACCGACCCGACCGGTACGGGCTAACGAGCTCAAAAAACTAAAACCAAGGGTCCTTCAGCCTAGGTACCCTAAAGAACAAGGGTCAGCGGAACTGGTCTTTAAAAGAAAACCTGTGGATCCCAGAGAGGCGTAAAAACTGCGAGCGCTCGCGAAAAACCGAGAAAAAAACTGGGATCCTAGACCCGCGCACGAAGCGGCCGCTGCCTTAACTGGGCTTCCTAATCTTCCGCCCAGCTGAGGGTCACCGCCCCCTCACACAGTCAGGCGTAAAGGTTACCATGACTGGCACTTTTAATTACTAGTCATCATTGAATCATCATCACTAACTTAATTTCTCATCCTCTCTTGAAATCTGATGTAGTCAACTTTACAGATCTAGATATCTTGTTGATAATTATATTGAATAGTGATTCATACTTTAGTGATTTTGAATGATTGATCACAAAGATCTTCAGTCATTGATCATAGATGATCTCATCAATTGGCGGCTTGCTTATTAATCTAGATTTATGAAAATATCTCAATGAACTCCTTTTTCAAACCACGAGATCATAAGTTGTTTATTGGAACTGAATTTAAAATTTAATTTAATGTAGAAATTTTACTTTTGTTATTTAACTCGTAATTTAGTGGCAAGACTCTTAATCTAATTTTTATAAGTCTCTTGTATGAAAATACCCTAATATAATGAACAAAAGATGAAAAGATGGTCGATGCAATCCTTCCTGGCACTGCAAAATTTCACCCTGAATCTTCTCTTCCACTAGATCTCAAGTCATTCTAATAATGCTAACATATTGAGATTATTATTTACTTATCCACCGTAGCCATCTTTCGATTCTTTATCACTATTACTAAGAGATATTGAGAAACCCTCCCAATTGTATGTATCAAACTCCCAACCAAGAGTTATACCCCTTTAGCTACTTTGTATCTTCCTACCCTTGCTAAAAAAAATATGTCGGGTTAATTACGCGATCTTGATATTATTAAGCTGGATCATAGTTAAATTCTTTATCTTTCGTCATTTTCAATAGGTTGAAATAGACCTTCTGTGATTGTTCTCGAGATTAAGAATCCAAATAAGTTGATAACAATATATTTAACAGATTTTAGAATACTTAATATTGAAAATAATCTCCTGATTATGTCATAAAATGGAATATGCTCCAGTGGTATAGATATTGTGCATCAAAAACCATGAAAAAAAATGTGGCAGATTCTTAAGTTGACTATACTCTGAAGAGAAGAATTTTGCTTGCATTATGCAGATTTGTCTAATGTTTAAAATGAAGCAAAATACCCAACCTTTAGTTGAATACTGCTATGCTAGGAATTCTAGTTTTAAAAGGCTAAATTCTTACACACATGTCTGTATATGTGCAACACATGGACTGTTCAGATATCCATTGATTGTTGATCTTTTTCTTCCGGATCTGGAATCTCCATATGAGGTCGTGTTGTCACAAAGGATTACCACATCAAAGATTTCTTCTAGTTAGGAGGTACATATTAAGTTGAGTATATTATCTATATTATTTCATACACCTAAGAAAGGTGAGACCACCTCTGCCATGGTTGCTTCTTCTAGGAGGGACAGATTATGTCCACTCATGCCCACAACCGTGATTGTTTTACATCGAGATGAGCCACATATTATTTTACTTTTCTAGATGTAGTGACCATAGAGAAGATTGTTGCTGGTTAAAGCATAATAAACTTGTAGCTCATCAAACAGTCTTTTGAGATGTTGATGATATCATGATTCTATGTATATCATCTCAAGAGATAAGTATGATGACCTTCTTTATAGGCTTCATTAGTGTTGTATATCCTTACATTAAACTCTAGTTCCAATGACCCTTGTGCAGAACATGATATCACTGCCTTTACCGACCCTCATGTATATCTCACAATGGTTTAAATGTTCTTGGGAATCATTTGTACTTTTATTATTATTATTGAGATGTTATTTATGTATTCACATCATATTAACCAGGAATATACAATTAGAATTTAGATGAAAGTGCAATCTATCTTCTGCCACATGTAATACACAAGTATTATAGAGTCAAATTTCCATGGCTTTAGATTACCAGAAGACCCTTGTTCCCAACATGTTATAATATATGGTAACCCAGTTATAGCATATCTAGAATATACAACTCTCAAGCAACCTATTACTATCAAAATGTGTAAAGACCATGCATGGAAAGCAGCAAGAGAGGGGAAAAGATTGTACCTTTGATCCTTTAAGTTTGGAAGGATTTTGTGGCTTTATCTAACATACAACTATAGATAAAATACCTGATGGATAGCAACATAAAAAAAAACTGAATTAGAAACTTCAACATTGACTTTAATGAGAACAAAGAAGAGAGAGATATGTACCTTTGAATATCTCCACTTTGGATATCCAAACTTGCTTGCAACATCCTTTTCTTGACAGGAGCTTCAGTTCATTCGGATCCGGATGTTACAAATATAAAAACCTCAAAGGGAGTCTCGTCCTCGAGACTCGGGTCAAGGTCACTTTGTGTCTTGTTTGGATCTTATCTGGCCATAAAAACCTTAAAGAATTTTGTACCCATAAAAACCTCAAAGGGAAAACAAGCCGTGTTCTTTCAATATATATAATTAAATGGGCTTGTTTTGACAATTACCTGAAAGAGTTGTGGGTATCGTGCCCGCATATCCAATTTTGTCTTCCATGTTGCCTCTTTGACATCATGTCGGTGACATAGCACCTTTATTAGAAGAATCTCTTTGTTGCGAAGCTTTTTTTTTTACAACACTATCGAGTATTTGTACTAACCTTCTCTTTGTAAATCAAATTTGACTCCACGTCAAGGTTCTCATAGCTGATGACGTGGTGAAGGTCGTACTTGTCATTCCTTAAATTGATAGGTGTAGAGAAAGGGTTACTCGATAGACCACCTTACACATACGACTAAAAATTTCAAATAATCCAACGTATCGTGGTGTCAACTTGCTATGAGCACTAAATCTCTGTACTCCCTTTATGGGAGATACTCATAGAAACACTCAATCTCCTTCTTGTGTTTTCAGGAATTCCATCAATATGAAGGATTAAGTTAAATATTGATAAGTTATTATTTGAATCGATTAAGAGAAGAGGATCAGATTACATGAAACTCCAAATTTCTTTTCTGACGGTCTGCATAGCTCTTCTAGCAGCTCTGAGTCATCAGAAGCCTTCCCCTTACAAGATCGATCAATAGTTCTCGTAGCCCCTTCCCAAAGAGATCTACAGAGTAAAATGTATGTTCACCTACCTTACACCAACTGAGAGGTGCGAGACATCTCCGCCCGTATAGGGCTTCGAATGATGTCATACCAATACTGGAATAATGACTGTCGTTGTGCGGGAGTTCTACCAATGACAGGTGGTCCTTCCAAGATCATTTCTACTCTAGAGTACATGCACATAGCAAATTCTCAAGTATCTGAATAACACATAGTATCGTATGCAGAACTCATCTTCAGCTCTGTCTGTGGTGTTGACATAAGCCGGTACTAGTAATGAGATATAAACCTCGAGTCTCCATCAGACACTACCTCATGTGGTATATCATAAAATTTGATAATATTTTTTTTTGCACATGTAATCTAGCCAGTCCAGATGGAGTGTAGGTCATGTTGATATGTATGAAATGGACTGACTTGGCCAATCTGTCAACAACATCCCAATAGCATCGTGACCACCTATTGTCTTTACTAGTCCCGTGACAAAATCCATAGAAGTGTTCTTCCACTTTTATTCGAAAAAGGGGAGAGACTGTAACAACCATGGTGGTCTCTTATGTTCTGCCTTGACCATCTGATAGATCACGCACTTGCTAACACGACATGTTGAATCTCGCTTCATTCCGTCCTGCCAGAATGTAGACCTAGATCCCGGTACATCTTTGTGCTACCAAGAAGAATAGACAATCATGAATTGTGTGCCTTATCAAGAATATCTCTGCGCAACTACTCATTGTTGGGCGCAATTACCCAGCCAACCTTCCACAAAATAGACTTAGTCCTCACAAAATCATCACGTTTGTCCTTGATGACACGCATGCATCTGTCTAAAATTCAAGGATATGTCCTATATCCTTCTACTATGCAATCCCAAAGAATGTTGAATCGCGGAGGTATGACAATAGATGAGGACGCACTCTTATGAGGATGTCAATTAGTCAAGGTTACGAGTATATCTCATGTATATAGCTAGTTTGCCGTATGTGTGTGAGCTTTCCTGCTAAGCGCATATGCCACCACGTTTTCTTTACCAGAATGGTAAGAGATCATGTATTCAAAATCCTTCAGTAGTTCAAACAACCGATGTTGTCTCATATTTAGCTCTTTCTGATTATAGATGTACTTCAAACTTTTACGATCTATGAAGATATCAAAATTCACCTCATATGGATAGTGGTGCTAGATCTTAAAAATGAGGACAACTGTTACCAACTCCAAGTCGTGGATGGAGTAATTCCGCTCATGCAGCCTCTATTGACATGATGCATAAACAATCATGTAACCTTGCTGCATCAGAACCATTCTTAAACATTCATTTGAAGCATTTGTATATACTGTATAATCTTGAATGTTTGAAGAAAGTGCAAGAATGGGCACATTTGTTAATCTTTCTTTCAATGTCCTTTAAGGTCAATGAAAGGAACACTCATCTGTGTCAAAATGACTCATGGAAAGCCACAGACGAAGCATCTATAATAACTATCTAGTTCAGGAAAGCTTCGAATTCGAGTGACTGTCTTGGAATATTCCCAAGACATAACTTCCTCAATGTTCGTAGGGTCAACTGGCATACCTGCTCCAGAAATGACATGTCCAAGGAATGAGGTTTTGGATAACCATAACTCACATTTGTTCAGCTTAACATACTACTTATGCTTTTGAATGTTGTCTTCCGAATATCCAACTCTTGAATCCTCAGCTAATGGTAGCCAGATCGGAGATCGATCTTTGAAAATACCAAAGATCCATGTAGCTGATTGAACGAGTCATCAAAGTATGACAGAGGATAATGGTTCTTCACCGTTTCTTGTTCAGTTGTATGAAATCAATGCTTAATGTCATTGATCCATCTTTCTTTCTGATAAAAGAACGGGAGCACTCCAAGGTGTAGTGCTCGACCTTCCGAAACTTAAGTCAAGTAACTCATGTAGCTGCACATTCAGCTTTCTCAACTCGACTGGTGTCATGTGGTATGGAGTCATCGAGATTGGTTGTGTATCCAGTAGTAGTGTGATCTCGAACTCAATCTCTCTCTCAAGCGGTATACCTGGCAAATCATCAGGAAACACATTGGACTAATTCAACACTAAACTGATGTCCTGAGTCATCGGCTCGTTCATCAGGTGTATTTCGGATAATTGCTAGAAATGTATCGTATTCTCAATCTATGAGTCTTTGAGCTCTCAACACTGAAATGTACTTCATTTTGGAGTCATGTAATGTACCTTTATAGGTAGACTCGGGTAAGTCTGGAATCTTGAAGACAATTGTCTTCAAGAATTAATTACATAAGGCATGATGAGCTGACATTCAATTCATACCCAAAGTTAGGTCAAACTTATTGAGCTGTAGTAGCAGACAGCCTGCTATCGTCTCATGTCCACAATTCAACATTGGTAGCTATCAGACTATTAGTCTTATGATGATCAACTAGCCACACGGCCCATAATGTGACAAGGATGATCTAGGGCATCTGCACCTCTACTTACTGAAGTTAGAAGTTCAAAGATCATTCATCGTTCCAGAATCAATTAAAAAGAGAGAAAGGTCGGCACTAGATGCCATGGTTCTGTATAAGAACCAATATCCTTAATTACAATAGTTGATGTTCGCGGATATTTCTATTATGCTTTTTCTCTTCTTGGGATACAATATGGAAATAAATTGCAATTGGTGACATCTGTGGTCATTTATTTTGAATGTCATATTTCCCTTTCAGATTCGCGACAAGTCAAAGAACTGTAGCTATCCAATACCTAATGCGATTGGAACTATAATACTACGAATGTATGTAGCAGGGTACCACTGCTCTGATACCAAACTGTGAGGCCCATTCCTTCTCGGATCTGGGAAACCCGTTTACACATCATCCGTAATATCATATTCTCTAGAAATCACATTAGGGAACTGGAAATTAGGGACTTTTTTTTATACGGATGACATTCACGTTAACTAACAGGCCACAGAACTATAACATGTCACACTTATATTGCATAAATTTCCATATCAGTTTATATGTAACAACAGAAATTGCATTATATACATGTATCCCAATTTTATCAGAAGAGAAATAAAAGCATAAATATCTTGAACAAACTATGACATACATACCTGCTATGTTTTGCTTCAGAAACTGACATTCAACTCCCCCAATACAACGGTGCAGGTATTTTGCCTGCAATCCATGGAATAGGGAGAAAAGAACATCAACAAATGTTGAGTAAATCTTAATTAATTAAAAATAACAGGAAATTTTGTGGTTCCAAAAGAAAGCAAGTAATTTGGCCTTGACAATTAAAATTTAAAGCTACTTGCAATGAAACAGGCTTTCAAGTTGTTTGGTATGTAAAACCCCAGTCTACTCATCCTACACTAATTACCCACATTAATCATTTATATACCAATATCATGTGGTCCATATTTAAGTCATTGCCTTTCTATTAATTATAATACAAGTTTGACTGGTCTTGAGAATATGAATGATGAGACTCTGATATAATCATTATCTCTATAATGCTTATAAAGATGTTTAAGAAACTTGTGGATTGATCATAGTAAGAGTATATAATGGATATGGGGTTTTGATTCTTTTCTTGTTGTTTTTCTCAAGCCTAGTAGATAGTCTGATAAGGATGATTTTCATGATATGGTCTTTTCTCTTTGCCAGGAATTATTGGCAGAAAGTAACTAGTTCAACGGAAACCAACTCAACTGTAATTCAACCTTGGCCAACTCAATTGTGACTCAATCCAATCTCAAATGTATCTTTTTCAGATTCAACTGTAACTGATTCAGATGTAGCCATAGAGGATTCAGATGTATATATGGATGATTCGGATGTAGCATCGCCAAGTCTGCTGACGAAAAATAAAAAAAACTCAAGCGGTGAGGTAGCCTACAAAAGAGGCTCTTCCGTCTCGCCCTCTAATTGGAAGGGCGGTCCAATAGAGGGATAGGTCTACTCCAAAACTACGCCACTGAGATGAGTGAGAGAGACTCTCTAGAAAAGTCGCTCTAAAAGAAAAACCGACCCGACCGGTACGGGCTAACGAGCTCAAAAAACTAAAACCAAGGGTCCTCCAGCCTAGGTACCCTAAAGAACAAGGGTCAGCGGAACTGGTCTTTAAAAGAAAACCTGTGGATCCCCGAGAGGCGTAAAAACTACGAGCGCTCGCGAAAAACTGAGAAAAAAACTGGGATCCTAGACCCGCACACGAAGCGGCCGCTGCCTTAACTGGGCTTCCTAATCTTCCGCCCAGCTGAGGGTCACTGCCCCCTCGCACAGTCAGGCGTAAAGGTTACCATGACTGGCACTTTTAATTACTAGTCATCATTGAATCATCATCACTAACTTAATTTCTCATCCTCTCTTGAACTCTGATGTAGTCAACTTTACAGATCTAAATATCTTGTTGATAATTATATTGAATAGTGATTCATACTTTAGTGATTTTGAATGATTGATCACAAAGATCTTCAGTCATTGATCATAGATGATCTCATCAATTGGCGGCTTGCTTATTAATCTAGATTTATGAAAATATCTCAATGAACTCCTTTTTCAAACCACGAGATCATAAGTTGTTTATTGGAACTGAATTTAAAATTTAATTTAATGTAGAAATTTTACTTTTGTTATTTAACTCGTAATTTAGTGGCAAGACTCGTAATCTAATTTTTATAAGTCTCTTGTATGAAAATACCCTAATATAATGAACAAAAGATGGAAAGATGGTCGATGCAATCCTTCCTGGCACTGCAAAATTTCACCCTGAATCTTCTCTTCCACTAGATCTCAAGTCATTCTAATAATGCTAACATATTGAGATTATTATTTACTTATCCACCGTAGCCATCTTTCGATTCTTTATCACTATTACTAAGAGATATTGAGAAACCCTCCCAATTGTATGTATCAAACTCCCAGCCAAGAGTTATACCCCTTTAGCTACTTTATATCTTCCTACCCTTGCTAAAAAAAATATGTCGGGTTAATTACACGATCTTGATATCATTAAGCTGGATCATAGTTAAATTCTTTATCTTTCGTCATTTTCAATAGGTTGAAATAGACCTTCTGTGATTGTTCTTGAGATTAAGAATCCAAATAAGTTGATAACAATATATTTAACAGATTTCAGAATACTTAATATTGAAAATAATCTCCTGATTATGTCATAAAATGGAATATGCTCCAGCGGTATAGATATTGTGCATCAAAAACCATGAAAAAAATGTGGCAGATTCTTAAGTTGACTATACTCTGAAGAGAAGAATTTTGCTTGCATTATTCAGATTTGTCTAATGTTTAAAATGAAGCAGAATACCCAACCTTTAGTTGAATACTGCTATGCTAGGAATTCTAGTTTTAAAAGGCTAAATTCTTACACACATGTCTGTATATGTGCAACACATGGACTGTTCAGATATCCATTGATTGTTGATCTTTTTCTTCCGGATCTGGAATCTCCATATAAGGTCGTGTTGTCACAAAGGATTACCACATCAAAGATTTCTTCTAGTTAGGAGGTACATATTAAGTTGAGTATATTATCTATATTATTTCATACACCTAAGAAAGGTGAGACCACCTCTGCCATGGTTGCTTCTTCTAGGAGGGACAGATTATGTCCACTCATGCCCACAACCGTGATTGTTTTACATCGAGATGAGCCACATATTATTTTACTTTTCTAGATGTAGTGGCCATAGAGAAGATTGTTGCTGGTTAAAGCATAATAAACTTGTAGCTCATCAAACAGTCTTTTGAGATGTTGATGATATCATGATTCTATGTATACCATCTCAAGAGATAAGTATGATGACCTTCTTTATAGGCTTCATTAGTGTTGTATATCCTTACATTAAACTCTAGTTCCAATGACCCTTGTGCAGAACATGATATCACTGCCTTTACCGACCCTCATGTATATCTCACAATGGTTTAAATGTTCTTGGGAATCATTTGTACTTTTATTATTAGTATTGAGATGTTATTTATGTATTCACATCATATTAACCAGGAATATACAATTAGAATTTAGATGAAAGTGCAATCTATCTTCTGCCACATGCAATACACAAGTATTATAGAGTCAAATTTCCATGGCTTTAGATTACCACAAGACCCTTGTTCCCAACATGTTATAATATATGGTAACCCAGTTATAGCATATCTAGAATATACAACTCTCAAGCAACCTATTACTATCAAAATGTGTAAAGACCATGCATGGAAAGCAACAAGAGAGGGGAAAAGATTGTACCTTTGATCCTTTAAGTTTGGAAGGATTTTGTGGCTTTATCTAACATACAACTATAGATAAAATACCTGATGGATAGCAACATAAAAAAAACTGAATTAGAAACTTCAACATTGACTTTAATGAGAACAAAGAAAAGAGAGATATGTACCTTTGAATATCTCCACTTTGGATATCCAAACTTGCTTGCAACATCCTTTTCTTGACAGGAGCTTCAGTTCATTCGGATCCGGATGTTACATTCAATGACCAATTGCAGAAATGCCCCTGTCACGACATATCCAAGTCAACCTTGGTTTAGAGTCTTTTATGTGGTTTTATCCCTGAGATGCAAGGGTCAGTGAGCGATGCTTGTGGATGCAGCTATCTGAGTAAGAATGCTGAAACTGTTTGGAAGAACCTTGACCAGATGGTAGATACTAGTTGCTCACAGACCATGGGTAGGGCATTCCAGACACCTCCCACACTTCCATCTAAGGAGCTGTCAAATAAGATTGTAGTTGATCTGACAAAAGACTCGATCCCCAACATGGGGATTGTAGTTGATAAGCTTACCATGGTAGAGCAGATCAACAAGAAGATTGGGGAGCTTCACAAGCTCATCGAACTTGAAAACCTCTCCAAGTTGCCAAAACAAGCGGAGGAGTTAGTTGAAAGGGTATCCAAGATGAGGATACCTCCCCCTTCTGCACCCCATGCCCCTGTACATTGAGTTTACTTCGTACAAGAGCAATATGTGTAGAGGCCTTAGAGTAACTAGGTTGAAGACTGGTCTTATGCCCATCAGAGCCAGATTGCACCGCCATCTGATGAGACCATTTACGAGAAACCTCTAGGGTGTGGGAGGTCAACCAACTGTGGTAAATCCATAACCCCATCGGTAGACAATCAGGGATGAAGGATGGTCCGCAAAGACATTCCTCAGTTTACCAGGACACCAGCTCCATACCAATACATCCGATGCAGTCATGTCCGACACCACGATATCACCACCAGCAGCAACAAAGACTAAACCAGTCGGGCCACTAGGGCCCACCACCTCAGCAATCTCAGCAGTACCATTCACAAGGTCAGCAGGGCCAATTTCATCCTCACTAGTAGTACATGTACCAGTAGGCCCCACCGAGACAGTATAAGGGGTCAACTTCTTCAACCTCTTCGGACATGCAATGAGTTGTGGCTGAGCTTCATGACATGAGGGCTGATATCAATCAACTCTCCTATTAGCAAGATGAGTTTACTTCATAAAAGACCTCCATTCCCACTCAAGTTGAAACTAACCCAATAACCTAAACCAGAGCCAACAACGTCCACAAGATCAGGTATGCTATCCTAGACTACTTTAGTATTGAAGATGAGATTCATTCCTATGATTGAATCATATGTTCCTTAGGAGTGGAAAGAATGTGATCGTACCTGATCGAGCATGAGAGCGAGAGGAGGACCCCATCGAGTCTTTACCTAAGGAGAACTCAACGAAAGAGGGGGGGAGACACTAACACCACCAGCACCTCCATCAGCAGAATAAAAGGGATTCAAATCCCTAAAAATATTGAAAAAATAAAAAAAGAAAGAAAGAGAAAAAGCATAAAAAGGAGAGGAGCACCAGTGGGAGTGAATCAAGTGAGCCCAAGGAGGAGCATGCACGTACATCTGAGGGTGCACTGGTAACAAAGGTCCCACATTTTATTATGTATGCATTTCTTTCCAAGCTGAGTCAATGTTAGAGTTAAAGTCAAAGTCAGTGTCCTGTACAAAACTTAGTTGCCCCTTTGAATAAGGAAGATTATATTTCAGTTTCAGAATCCGAGTTGTTTTCCATAATCCCTTCCCCCATGATCTCAAGAGCGGAAAGAGGAAAACTAAAAATTCCAAAAAGCTGATCCTAAGGTGGCAGAAATCTGCAATAAATATATTAAGGTTACAATTCCATTTGATAAATATGTGGATATGACACCTGCATTCTAGAAGTACCTTAAGGTGAGATGCAAAGAGGCAAATTCCTTATTAATGTTTCAGGAATACATAATTCCCAGAATAGTATACCATCTTTTTTTACTTCAGTATTGTACTAGTATCACACCTTTTATATGCGCCATCTTATATCGCATTTCTTTGAATGCAACAAGCTTGTGCCACATGTATGCGCAGAACTCCTTGGAATGTTTATGTCCCTGTGGGCCCTTTTCTAAGCTTGTATCGCATGTATAAGATGCGGCATGTGTTGAAATCACAGGAATGTTTGTCCCTGCGAGCCCTCTTCTCTGCTCAATTTCCAGTTCGACGAAGCGGAGGGTGTTCTGTTCTCTTGACTTCTCGGGGCTTCCCCGATCGCTCCCTCTCCACTAGTGTGCAACCTCCTTGCTTCCCCATCACCGATGTCGCATCTCCCCACCTCTGGAGCCCTTTGGTGCAACCTCATCCTGACGTGCTCCAACCGTTGGCGATCCCCCACAGAGCTCTCCAAGCCCTAGGTAAATACCATCCCTTTGGTTTTAGGGATTGGGTATTTTGTGAATCATGTTATTTTCCACCAAATTGAAGTACATATGATGATAGGTTAATGTTTTTTTACTTATAAATCCATTGCTCACCCATGTATTAGGTTGGAATGGAGTCCATTTATTGCATGTTCCATTTGAAGGGAATAATTGGGGATGCGTCGAACACCAATGTGTGTGGTTTAGGCTTAATGTAGGTTGTTACCCATGACGAGTTGTTGAATCTAGTTCATTAGAAGTTCAACTTGGATAAGAACACCCACTAAATTAAATTGTCACATCGCATCATGCGGGGCAGGTGAAGAGCCTATGTTAATGTCCATCGTAGATGATGATGGCATACAAAGTGTTTTTCAATATGCCAGAACAATTGGGATGCCCTATGGTGATGATGTAATCGCTTCCCTTCCCACATATTGTGTCGATGTGCAGAACATTTGGAGGTCAGGAGTCCCACTCATATACTTTCATATTGTGGAGTATTATTACTCGGATCGCGTTCTACACCAATTTGACAGCTGCCAAGGCATGTTGGCACCTTGCAGTACCAATAGGGAACTCCATGACATTGATCTGAGGGGGAAGGTAGATATCGCCTGGAGGAGTAGACATGATTTAAAAATTCGTGAGTGGGATTCACGTGACCAACGAGTTGCGAATGTGGACCAATCCAATGGGATTTGTGTGACTTTTGAGTACATAGATTTTTACCTAAGAATCACTAGGAGATTTGTGGGGAGGATTGGTGCTGTTTTGGCAAACAATGTAAGAATTGAACTGTTTAATATACTAATCTTTTATATTGATAAGTTTATTTATTGATGATTTTTTTATAATCATGCATATGTCTAGATGGGATATAACCATTAAGAAGGGAGACTTGGAGTGCAGGGAGATTGCTGTGCAGGTAAAGGCTGAAATGGAGAACTACTTGGCATTCTAATTTGCAGATGCAATGACCATACACGGAGCATGCCAACCAAGCGTGTGCACAAGCGAGAGGGAGAGCAGGGGGCGAGGAAGAGGTCATGTTCGAGCATGTGGATCGGGGTGTAGATGGGACACGAACGTGGTTATCGAGCTACCACAATAGAAGTTGAACAAGAAACAGATGCTCTAGACATGGAACGAGTTCTATCACCTAAATTGGATCCTCAAGAGCTGCCATAATTTGTGTTGGAGACCCTATTCGTTACAACTGTTGTCGAGCCACACACTAAAGATATGCGAATATCGCAGGCCCATGGGAGGAACTTGATGGAAGAAAACATAAGGGATACACAACCAACTTACTGCATACTTACGCTGCCCCCAGTATCGATTTTTGAGGATGACTGTGCAGGGAGTTCCCAAATATCAATGATTGATGATGGTTGACACTTAAGGCCATTTGACCAAAAAAAGGTTATGAGGACATTCCAACAAAGGATGAGATAGAGAGATGGAGGAAATTTGTAATGTAATGTTCACTTTTTGTTGCAATGTAGCGGTGACTTTTTGCAATCTAACGCTTTGCGGTTTCAACTTCCAAGGTATACAATGTTATGTTCGTGTGGCTGTGAAATTATCTCTAACATGGTGGATTTCCAATTAAGATGGATGTTTTTGTATTTGCATACTATTAATACATAGAATTCAAACGAACTCGAAGTGGATTGTTTCATTTCCAAGGCTTTCAGTAAATGTCATATAGAGTATATGCAACATACATGAAAGTGTCCCCTTCATTTCAGGGAATTCAACAGATGTTGCATACCATACATGCAATATACGTGTTGGATTTTTTGTTTCTGGAGAGTTCAATGCATGTCACATCTTATAATGAGGCAAAATCATGTCGCATTCAAGGAATGCTATATAAGATGGTGCATATAGAAGCTACGACACTAGTACAATATTGAAGTAAAAAAAGATCGTACACTATCCAGGGAATTATGTATTCACGAGACATTACCAAGGAAATTGCCTCGAGATGCACACCTATAAGGATCAACAGGAAGAAGAAAAGAGATTGTGTTGAGAAGCACGTCTTGTCAATAGCCACTACTTGCGTCATTAAAAATGAGTTTCCAAGTAAACGAAGGGACATGGATCCCATTATGTGGTGAGTCATGCTGATGATACAACGTTTGCACATACTCTCCTAGACAATGGTTCATCAATCAATCTACTTCTAACAACCATCTATGAGAGGCTGAATCTAGGACCTCTTGGGACATCTAGAGCTTTACTCCAGTTACATGTC
Source organism: Ottelia alismoides (assembly GCA_037367405.1). Lineage (NCBI taxonomy): Eukaryota > Viridiplantae > Streptophyta > Magnoliopsida > Alismatales > Hydrocharitaceae > Ottelia > Ottelia alismoides. The sequence goes on along the minus strand of JAZKJV010000242.1, from coordinate 145,978 downwards.
CATTAAGAGGCCCAAGGGTGAGTTCAGTTAAGGAACACGGTCATCACTATATAGGGATGGCATTACATGATGGACTTTACAATCCTTGATATAGAGATCCCTAAGAATTGAAGAGATCCACAAATCGTACTTGGTAGGCCCTTCCTGAGGACAACTGAGGCCTTATTTGATTACAAGGTTGGGAAGATTCAGTTTCAATCTCCCGGCGAAGACATTGAATTAAAGATGAAGCAAACTAAGTGACAGAGATAGAATTTTGAATTCGGCACTGAGTACTCTTCGTCAGAAGCAAACTGTGGTCATGCAGACACACTTGGGCCATGGAGACAGAACCTAGCAGTCATAGATGAGTCACTCTCACCTAGAGAGAACAATGTACATGATGCAGTTTGTGAGATCTTTCAGAACCACCTCACAGGCACAGAACATCTGAATGATGCACCCACCTACATCCTCGATGGCATAGAGGTCAACTTGGGCCTGTCAGTCCCCCATTCCCTTTGAACAATTAGAGGATGAGGATGACACAGACACAGCTTTTGTCGATTGCTTAGATACATTTAGCGATATGACTCCTGAGCTGAATCAATTAGTGGCAGATGTTTCAGGGACCAATCCGGCCACCATCGACACAGATCTAGATTCAATTGAGTCGGGCCTACTTAATGATGACACCTTACCTGAGCTCAACCATTGCCCCCAACACTGAAATAAGCCTTCCTTGTGGGACAAAAGAAAGTTTCCGGTCATCATCAGTTCACATTCGACTGAGGTTAAGAATTTCGCTTGCTAGAGATCCTGGAGAAAAATCACATGGCGAAAGGTTGGAGCATTTACGAACTCCAAGGGATAAATCGAACTCTGTGTTTACACCATATCTATCTTGAGGATGATGCCAAACCCTCTCGTGAATTCTAGTACATGTAGAATCCAAATTTACGAGAGAGGTAGTGAGGAAGAAAATTGAGAAATGGTGCAACGCGGGTTTTATTTATCCCACCACCGATTCCAAGTGGGTGGCACCCCATCATGAGGTCCTGAAGAAGTTGGGAATCCAAACTATCACCAATGACGACTGAGAGGAGATCGTGATACGAGTACCCACGTCATGGTGTAATTATGTGTATTACAGACACCCGAATGTCATGATGAAAAATGATCATTTTCCATACCTTTATTGATTGAATTTTGGAAAGTTTGGAGGGAAAGAGTTCTATTTTCAGACAGGTTATCGGACTACAATTAAGTAGTTATTGCTTTTGAGGACTAGGAGAAGACTAATTTCACATGTCCCTTTGGTACCTATGCTTTTAGCATGGCCTCAAATTTCAGCGAAATTTGGTCGAATTTCTATCGAATACCGCTTAAGATGGTTTGGTCATTTGCAAAGAAGGTCAACTGATTCACCGGTTAGGAGATGCGAGTGTTGGGATGTTGAGCCGGCTAAGAGAGGGCGAGGACGGCCCAAGAAGTGTTGGAAAGAGACTATACGAAGGGATCTTAGTTTTTTGGATATAAGTCCGAGATTGACCCAAGATAGATCTGAATGGAGGCGAAAAATCCATGTAGCCGACCCTACTTAATTGTGGGAAAAGGCTTTGTTGTTGTATCGATATCCAGTCAAAATCGAAATTCGATCGAAATGACCGAAATATGGGGGTGCTAGTACAAAAAATGACTGAAATGACCGAAATTTCAGTCAAAATTCCATCGAAATTCTGTTTTGGTCGATACCGAAATGGTTACCGAAACCGACATTTAAGGCCTTGGCTTTTAGGTGCATGCCTTTTGGGTTATGCAATTCTTCGGGTACTTTTCAAAGGTGCATGATCGTTGTATTCGTCGAGATGGTCGGCAAATTCCTGTAATTCTTCATGGATGACTTCTCAACCTGTAGAGATTCCTTTCATTCCAATCTTAGGCATTTGGACCTAGTCTCATAAAATGTTGTGAGGTGAATATGGTGCTTTCCTGGGAGAAGAATCACTTTATGGTGACGATGGGCATTATGTTGGGGCACGCCATCTTCAAGAGAGGAATGAAGGTTGAACCTTGTTGGAGTATATGTGCCATATGTAAGATAGGTAAATGGATCCTTCTAAGATCCATTTATCACATCTAGAGTTTAGTCTCACATCTACCGGTGGTGGGATTGGAGGGCCTGTGGAGGCTATATAAGAAGCCCCAGACCTCCTGTATCCAGAGAGAAAGTGCAATGCATACATCAACCCTTTGAGGCGTTCCCGTGGTTTCATCCCGCTCCTTAAGGAGTAGTGTTCCACGTTAAAATCACGAGTTCTTCAAGTTTTATTTTTATTTATCTCTATATGCTTCCGCATTATATTTTCTACCATGGTATCAAAACGGGTTTGATACTCGAAGAGTTGTTCTTGAATATTTATATTTCTGTCCGAGATTAGATTATCAGTTGTTATTGAAGATGATTATTATTTTTTCAAGTTATATCCATGTTCTAGGGTTTCTATTGAAACCCTAATTTCTGTCCAACAACGTGGGAGTTCGTGATCGAGATCAGGATTCCATTCTAGGGTTTCTCTTTTGAAAACCTAACTCAAGGCGACAACCTCCTCTCGATTCCGGCAACATCCAAGCAGAGCAGTGCACAGCCCTCCAGATCCAATGCTCCAGCCCTAGCCTCCAGATCCAATGCTCCGAGTCAGACCTGTAGGCGCACCACCTTGCCAGTATCTCCTCTCGCTCGAGAAGAAGGGGAAAAATCATGCTCTGGCAACACCTCCTAGTCCAGAGCCTTTCTTGTGGTTCCTACTTCAGAACCCTTCAAGCAGGAGTCGACTTAGTGCTGAAGATCTTCGTCGGGCATCCACAACACCATCCTAAAGAAAAAATGGGAAGACCAAAGGCAGCCCTGTGCCTCTTCCTATCAGGCGGCTTCATCGCCAGTGCCCCTGTTCAGGCAAGCTTCTCCCATATGGCTCCAGCTCCGCGCGTTGGCGGCAACCCTACTCGCCTCCAGGCGGCACGAAACCCATTGTGCCATCGCAGTGCATCCTCCAGGAGACGTCACAGCCTCTCCGCTCGTACCTTCCTCCCTTCTCGGATCTCCCTCCAACGACATATTCAGATCCAGGCGGCGGCTATCTGTGTGGCTTTTAAAAAATCATGAATGAAAGCCTAGCCGAGAGAAAAAAGGGCATGTTTTAAAAAAAATGCAAAAAGGGAAATGCCGTAAAAAATTGATTAAAACAACTTATTTTTAAAAACGGGATGTGCTAGCTATTTAAAAAATGAAATAGCCAAAAAAATTGATTGATTTGTAAAAAAAAGAAAAGCTGGAAAAAAAATCAAGATCTGCTAAGTGATTCATATTTTCTCCCCATCTCCATTTTCTTGCCTTCTCCCAACTTTGGTCAACGTCATTGTTTCCCGACTAGTATGGGAGAAAAGGGGGAGTATTGTGTAGAGTTACAGGTCTGTTACAGATTCAGATGTCAGATTTCATTCCAGGTCAGATTTTTGGACTCTACAGTTCAGTTTCAGGCTCTGCGGATTGGTTCGGAGTCCAAGTTCAAGGCACTCCATATTTGAGTGACCCATTTCCTTTGAGTTCTCCAAAGAGAGACTCATTTTCAGATGAGCACATGTTTGCCATCATTTGTCGTGGTCCCCATCTTTTATTTTAATCGGAGTTTTCATGTATTCCATAAGGATTCCAGAGTAGAGATCTCATTCCTTATGCCATGTGGGCTAGGGTTTTCATGTGGTTTCATAGGGATTTTATAGTAGAGATCTCTTTCTCTAAGCCAGTATGGGAGAGACTTAGTTCTCCGATGAGAAGACTTTTCAGACTCCATTCTCTAGCGACCATGGACTTCGACGAGGATGTCTCTACGGCTTTTTCAGTTTGACCCTTTCAGAGATGGAGAAGTTGTCCACATATTGTGACAGGCCAGAGTTCTCCAAGTGGAGACTCATTTCAGTTGCAGTGACTCTAACAGACGCAGTACAAAGCACATGCTCTTCGATGAGGAGATTCAATTTGACTCACACTCCAGCCCGTTTGTTCATCCTCACCTACACGGCATGAGAAGTAACATATTCGACAACAACCGTCAGTTGTACACGTTGAGTTGATATTGTCTGCAGTGTCTTGTATTATGAGTTGAGATTTCTTTCTGTTTGTCCAAGATGAGCATTGCATGCTCCAACTTGAGGGGGAGTGTTGGAATATATGCATCATATGTAAGATGGGTAATGGATCTTTCCAAGATCTATCTACCACATGTAGAGTTTAGTCCAACATCTACCAGTGGTGGGACTTGAGGGTCTGTGGATGCTATATAAGAAACCCCAGACCTCCTGTATCTAGAGAGAATGTGCAATACATATATCAACCCTTGGAGGCGTTCTCCTAGGTTTCATCCCACTCCTTAAGGAGTAGGGTTCCACGTTAAAATTCCGAGTTCTTCAAGTTTTATTTTTATTTATTTCTGATACGCTTCTTCATTATATTTTCTAACAACCCTGTCAAGGTTGACGTGATCAAACTCCAATCACCAACCAACGTGAGATAGTTGTAGTCTTTCCTCAGGCATGTGAGATTTTACAGGAAATTTATTAAGGATTTTTCAAAGATTGTCCGATCACTAACTGAGCTTTTAGGCAAGGACAACGAGCTTACTGTCAATCACAAGTGTCTTGAGGCCTTTGAGCAATTCATTATTCTTTTATAAGTATATTTAGGAGCTATTGTGCACATCTCTATGATGTGTTCCCAATATTTTCTTAAAAAAATACTTCACCAAGATTTAGAAAGCTTTTCTAATCTCCAAATATCTTTGTCATCATTGTTGGGAAAAATGAGAAACTTGTTTATTCCATACGCCCTAGGTCTCTTATATATGAGAGTAGCCTATGGGTGAAATACATAAAGAGTCCAATAGAAAAAAGAAAATACGAAAAGGTACAGAAGAAAGTAACATATATCTCTACACTCCCCCTCAAGGTGGAGCATAGATGTCAATCATGCTCAGCTTGGACGAACACTTCTGGAACGACCCTCGAAGTAACGCATTGGTAAAGATGTCTGTAGTTTGGTCCCCTGGGCTAACATGGGATGTAGAAATAAACCCCTTCTGAATCATATCTCGTATGAAGTGACAATCAACCTCAATGTGCTTAGTTCGTTCATGAAATGCTGGATTATTTCCAATGAATAGAGCCGCTTGATTGTCACATTCCAGGGCCATAGGAAGAGGGACTTTTATATATAGATCTGTAAGCACAACCTTCACCCACATCATTTCTGTACTGACCTGGGCCATAGCCCTATATTCAGACTCAACACTAGATCTTGCTACAACTGTTTGCTTCTTGCTTCTACATGAGACCAGAGAGCCTCCGACATACACAACAAATCCAGTGGTGGACTTCCTATCCTTAGGACATCCTGCGTAATCTGCATCTGCACATGCTGAGATAGTAATATCCTTGTCTTTCTTAAACAACAGACCTGCACCTGGAGATGACTTAAGGTACCTGAGTATCATATGTATAGCATCCATATGTACCTGGCGTGGTTTCTCCATGAATTGGCTCACCCGACTCACAACAAAGGTGATATCGGGTCTGGTAATAGTAGAAGCTTGCCCACCAGTTCTCTGTATCTTCTCCTATCCACCTCATTAGTGTCGTCATCATATAGTTTCATACTGGGATCCATGGGTGTAGTGGCATATCGATAACCAAGCATTCCTGTTTCACTCAACAGGTCAGTGACATATTTCCTCTGGGTCATTACCAGCCCATGATGATTTCTGACGAATTCCAGTCCAAGGAAATATCTAAGAACTCCATGGTCCTTGGTGACAAATTCACGACCCAGCATTTCTTTCACCCTCTGAATTCCCTGTTCATGATCACATGTAATCAAGATATCATCTACATACACCATATTTGCAATAGTACCTCTGGGTATCTTCTGTACGAACAAGGAATGATATGCATTGGAACGTCTGTACCCCTGTTTCTCAAACAGGACTGAGAGCTTCTGGAACCAAGCTCTGGGGTTCTGTTTAAGGCCATAGATAGCCTTATGAAGTCTACACACCTTAGAACACTCCCCCTAAACAGCAAAACCAGGAGGCTGTTGCATGTAGACTTCCTCCTACAAGTCACCGTATAAGAATGCATTCTTGACATCTAATTGGTATAGTGGTCAATCACGAGTAACCGCAACAGAGAGGAGGATCCGTAAGGTGGAATGGCGAGCAACCGGCGAGAAGTATCAAGATAATCCACCCTATATGTCTGTGTAAAGCCACGAGCAACCAGGCGTGCCTTGTATCTGTCAATGCTGCCATCTGCATCTGCATTCTGCTTAACTGTAAAGACCCACTTGCAGCTCACTGTAGACGTATCAGTAGGTGCAGTAACAAGGCTCCAGGTACCTCTTGATTGAAGAGAAGCCATTTCTTCTTCCATGGCTAAACGCCATCGACTATCCTTCAACGCATCTTGGTAATTCCGTGAAATATCCACCGTCGATAGTGCAATGACAAAGCTCCTGAAATCTCTAGTTAAGCGGTCAAAAGACACAATAGATGCTTTTGGATATGACGCGCAGCTGCGCTTCTGCTTCCGAAGAGCAATAGGTAGATCCAAATCACCTGCCTCCTCATCTGGCCTCTGTAACACATCCTGCTCAAAGAAATCGTTAGATCCATCAATATTGATAATATTCTCAGAACATACCTTAGGCGAGCTATTGATGAGCGGTGACCATGAGCAGAAGCAGGCCTACGGGTATAGTGGAATGGCAATGGGGAAACAGGAACGGTAACAAGAGGTATAAGGGATGGTAGTGGTGGAGATGATAATGGTTGAGGTGGTGATGGTGGTGGCATGTATATAGCTTCAGTAGTGCCAGAAGATACCAACTGATCACCTGTAGATGAGAAGTACATAACATACTCGAAAAATGTAACATCAGCACTGACAAGATAACTCTTGCACAATGGATCATAACATTTATACCCCTTCTGTGTTCTGGAGTACCTGACGAAAACATACTTGACATCCCTAGGAGAGAGCTTGTTAATCCCTGGAGACAACTGGTGGACGAAGGCAACCGAGCCAAACACATGAGGAGTGAGGGAGAAAACCTCTTTGTCAGGAAAAATAAGGGAGAAAGGAATCTTCTCACCTAAGACAGATGACGGCATACGATTAATGAGATAACATGCCGTAAGAACATCGCCCCAGAAAGAATGACGGGTCAGGACTCTGTATGAGAAGCGACTTGGTAACATCAAGTAAATGACGATGTTTCCTTTCTGCAACCCCATTTTGTTGCAAAGTATAGGCGCAAGATGTTTGGTGGATAATCCCTTGATCTGAAAAATAATTGGAAAGAGTATGAGTACAAAATTCCAAGGCATTATCACTTCTCACGATTTTTACAGATGCAGAAAAAAACATTACAAACTTCACTGATGAAATTTATGATAATATTCCCCGCTTCAGATATATTCTTTAACAGAAAGACCCAAGACACACGAGAGAAATCATCCACAATAAGCATATAGAACCTGTGTCCCTGATGATCAAGGACACGACTGAGACCCCATATTTCGACATGAAACAACTCAAACGTGGAGGTACTACTCCGACACTGATGAGTGGGAAAGGTAGACCGATGGTGCTTTCCCAACTGACAAGCCTCACATTGGATGGACGTGTGAGGTGAAACCTGGGGTAACTTATGACGCAGTTTCTGAAGCGGTAGATGTCCAAAGTGCAAGTGCCACAGTAATGGGGAGATGGATCCAACAGGTAGAGAGGAGGCTCCGACATAAGGGGTCCGACTAAGACGATATAGGCCGCCTTGCTGCCCGTAAGGATGTCCTGAAAAATTAGAGAAGTTGGATAAAAAATCGCTCGACAATGTAAATCCTTTGTAAGTTGGCTAATGGACAATAAATTCATAGAGAAATCCGGTGCATGCAGCACATTCTTGAGGTGCATAGAAGGTGTTGGGCTTATCTCTCCCTGACCAGTGATAGGAGAATGCGTCCCATTGGCAATAACCACCGTACGGCCTGGAGGGACCTGTCGGTAGGCTGTAAGTAGGCCCTGATCACCACACAGATGATGTGTAGCACTAGAGTCCATAATCCACTCTAAAGTATTTGATCCACTACTGCTAGTAAATGCATAAGTGCTACTTGAGGTACTGGTGGATGCAAAAGCAACAACATCGGGATGACTATCAGAAGAAGGTACTGATGCAACTGGGCCAGATGGATGAATAATGCCGCTGAGACGGGCTACAAGGTCATCAAAGCGCTGATCTAGAGATGAAGTAGATGGAGGCTCAATATATTCAGCTACTCGTGTGGAAGCAGGAAATCCATGTTTGGAGTAGCACGTGTCTTCAGTATGCCCAAAACGGTGGCAAAAAGTGCAAGATGGCCGAACACGACCCCCTCTACCGCGAGGTCCACGACCGTGGGACTGATGATGACCTCCACGACCTCGATTCGCTGCCATGGCTGAGGCGGACTGATTTGCAGTGGATGAAGGAACAATAATGCGACTCGGTTTGTGAAATGCTTCCTCCATCGGAGGAATGGTGGAGTCCGCCAAGATCTGGGAGCGTGCAGCCTCGTACTCTGGATCTAGAGCCGCCAGAAATACACCTAACATAGTGGCATTCCGGTAGGTCTTCTGTTTCTAAGGAGTGGATGTGAGAGGCATGAACCTGTAAAGCTTCTCAAACATTCCCCGTAAAGATGTATACAATGAGTGTAGAGGTCGTCCATACTGCTTGATAGTAAAGATGTCATGCTGGAGTTGCAGAATCTTCGTCTCATTCTTTGCCTGGGAATATGTAGCAGCCAGAATGTTCCACATTGCTTTTGCAGTGGGCTGATGAAGGATATCATTGGCAATCTCCATTGCCAGGGTTCCTAATAGCCAAACCTTGGTATATGCATCATCTGCCTCCCATGAGGCATTGACTCCAGTCTTCTCAGCAGGCTCTTCTTCGGTAAGAATGTACTTTTTACCAGTTGACTTCATCATACTCATGAACTGCATTGCCCACAGTTCGTAATTTGAACCATCCATCTTCACAATAGGCGCGGGACCTCTGAAGGCGCCTGTAGAAGGGATGTCTGCCTTGCTTTCTGACATTATGATAATGGAAGACTTGAGTGGTAGACTGAAGATATGATCGTCTACACGGACATTAACAGGTTTAGTTGCATGTGTAGACTCACGTAACCAAACCCATTAATTTGAAAACGCGCGCGCGGAACAAGTGCTGGAGTCGCACACGCACTGGCCTAGGGATGCACGTGCACAGAAGTCAGGAGCTTCACGCGCACAGATATACACACAGGAACGCGCACAGATGCACGCGCAGAAGCGTGCACAGGCGGCTTACAGGGACGCACACATGCGCATCGTTGCACAGACGCACAAGGCGTACAGACGTGCAGGCACGCAGGGGTGCGCAAAGACACGTAGGGGTGCGCACATACGCACAGGAGCGCATGTTGGTGCGGCGAGAGAGCGAGCGACGCCGAGGCAGAAGCGGCGAGGCGCGCTCACACGCGGAGGCGGTGCGAGACCGAGCACAGTGAGGCGTGGGGCGGCGCGAGACGGAGGCGGCGAGGCACGCGCGCTGAGAGGCAGAGAGGGACGCACACGGAGGGCTCGAGGGTGGAGGCTAGGGTTTGGTTCGAGAACTCCGGTCTAGGACCGTCGCTCTGATACCATGTTGGAAAAAATGAGAAATTTATTTATTCCATACGTCCTAGGCTCTCTTATATAGGAGAGTAGCCTATGGGTAAAATACATAGAAAGTCCAACGGGAAAAAGAAAATACGAAAATGTACAGAAGAAAGTAACATATATCTCTACAATCATTAATATAATTATCTACTTCTTGCTAGAAAAGTTCTTCCAAGCGTGAAATGCCTCGTGTGATCTATGTATATTTCACATTCAGATTACCGTGGGTTTTTCCAAGCGTGAAATGCCTTGTGTGATCTACGTATATTTTACATTCAGATTACCATGCGTTTATGCGTTCTCATTCTTTATTTATTGTTATATCTCTAATTCACTAGATATTATATTGCATAACATATAGACTATGTGGGTTGTTTATAAGATAGTTTCTTGCAAAGTTATTTACTTTATGTATTTTTGTACTGTGGCATTTGGTATGTAATCCAAGTGGTGAAAAGTATCCGGTATGTAATGAAGCATCGTTGAAAGTGGTCGAGTATCGGCAAACAAATAACTCTTGTAATGGATTAGCTGATTTACAAGGTCAATCGGGAATTCTGAGTGAGAAGGATCTAGATTGTGGTTTATACCATAGGGATTTTAACAGTAAAATAAATATGCATTAGTGTTTGTTTTCTGTGATTGATCATCTATGATTGAAAATATTTGTGGATAATTTTTGTTATCATTGTTTGTGATAGCCATTATTCATCCCCTAAGTAGTATCCCAATCCTAAATGTATTCTCAAGAAATGCGGAGCAATCCCATATATTTCCACAAACAGTTGTTCCAACTGCTTAATTGTCTCCTCAAGAAAAACAAAGCCATTTTGTTAGTTACCCAATAAGCCTCTCATTGTCCTCTCCTCGAGGTCCCCCAAGCCCCCGACATTCTACGAAGTATTCTTCACAAACTAACCAAGCTAGACCTTGTGGCAGTAAACAACATAAACATCATATGCCACTAGAAACTGGAAATTTTGAACTCAAAAGAAGCATTGTTATGATTTTCCATCTTCATAACTGTTGTAACCCCAACAAAATCCAAAGACATTTCTGACAATACGAATGAAATAGTTAGCTCCAAAGATTCAACTTACACTAGCCTCTTTGTTCACACGAAGACTTTCAGTGCCTAAGCAATATCCATATCAAACTATGGCTTTACAAGAACAAGAGACCTTAATAAGATGACTCCCCATTTGACTCACTTAGAACTTAGAAGAACCCCTACCATATGTGAAATCAAGGCTTACCGGATCTGATTGTATGCCATTGAGAGTTCTTCATTGCAAAGGCCAAAACCGGCATAGGAGGGATAAACAATAAATCACAAAACCCTTTATAAGAAATGGAAAACCATTATCCATACCAAGTTACCAACCCCTAGCGATCATATGACCTTTCCAACAGTGAAATGTGTCTGCAAATGGACAAGCAAATTGAAATTTCCGGACGGATATGCATCGAATTTACCAAATTTGGTCAACTTAAAGAAGTTTTAATTTAAAGGAATGAAGAGTCATGACTGTCATGTATTCATGGAAAGATCGCTACCATTAGTGTCTAGGGGACTATTACCGAAAAATATCGTTAATGTTCTATCTGATATCAACAGATTTTTTCAGATTCTATATTCATCATGCGTTAACCGGAAGGAGATGAAATATCTTGAGGAAAATATTCCTGTGATTATGTGTAGTAATTTGGAGAAAATATTTCCACCGGCGTTTTTTGATTCAATGAAGCATCTGATGATCCATCTTCCATACAAGGCAAAAGTTGGTGGCCCCGTGAAATATTGATGAATATATCCATTTGAAAGGTATTGATTTAAGATAAATGTTTACTTTGATTCTAATTTTATGATTAAAAACACATTCTATTTTATGTAGGTTCATGTTCTTCCTAAAAAGAAAGGTCCGAAGCAGAAGTAGAGTCAAAGAATCTATCAGTTCTCAGTATATTTACGAGGAAGTAGCAACATTCTGTACGAAGTATTTCTCTGAAGATGTATAGACTATCCACAACATATTAAGGAGGAATGAGACAGTTTGCTCTGACGAAGACCTCATATCAGTGTCTTTCGTCAGTCAACGCTAGGAACTAAGGGTGCTTCCGATTGCAAGATATCATGTAAAACGGATTCTGAAATACACTTTCCTTGCTATGTTTTAACTTGGAACCAACATAACAGTCCTAGCTCATTGGTCAGTGACCACCTTGTCCTCCCTCTTTCTTTCTTTGCCATTTTTAATCTACCTCAATATGGAACACACACTTGATGGCATCACTACCTATTCTCATTGAGGTACTAGATGGACAGACGCAAGACCTATGTTATTGTTGGAGTTGTAATCCCTTGACGACCATTAATGCAATAAAACTTATTGTTTTATCATGTCCATCTGAAATGAATGATTGTGAATGTACTTGATTTTAAGGTCCCTTTGTACAACTAGGGTTATATACCATGCTCATATTGAATACCATGCAGTTGGGAGGACACAACTGACTTAATATGTGATATTCAATAAAGGTCTTCAGTCTGAGAAGAGATGGCAATCTTTCTCTAAAGATTGATTTCCGACTGACTTCGTGATGCAGGTCCTCTGCATAGGAATTGTGATTCAGAGGTGTCGGAATAATTAAGTTAAAGAGTTGACTTGATGAGGTTGACATAAACTAAGACATGAGTCGTAATTGTCATGATCAGACACACATCCTGTGGTCGAAGACAAATATACATCTATATACCTAGGTATGCACATTTGACATACCAATAGGTTGGTGACTTAACCAAAATCTATATACCGATAAGTTGGTATGCGTATGAAGACATATGAGAAGTATGATCTCTCAAAGGAAAAATACAAGTTCATAGTTGATGAACCAGGAGACATAGCTCACTCATGAGATAATTTGGGGTCAAAATGAATTACATGCATTGTCGTCTTGTTTATGAAATAAGACACAAATTCGAGATATTAATATATGCTTTTGGAAATTATATGATTAATATTGTCATCCAATTATCGAATAAGAAATCTATTGATGTATTCTAAAGAAGACAGTAAAACAAGGGTTTAAACTTTGGATATATCAAAGCCTTCCAATGTGAAGGACGAATGAGTATTGAGAATACTCAGGGTTAAATCTACCTTAATAGATCATCTAACATGACACTCCCATTCCGAGGGAATGATTAAACATGACGGATTTTAGTGGCTCCATTTATTAGCTTAATGATTTGAGAATTAATTAGATTAAGTCTCACTTCATTTGAATCCAATATCCAAATGTTGTAAAGTGAAATGGTGATGGAAATGGGAGATAAACACACTCCTTGAGCTCATTTCTAAATTCCAGATGGTTTTGACTTCGATTAGAAATGGTCAAGGAAGCTGGACTCAACCCACCGATACTTTCTCCATCTAATGGAGAGTGTGATGTGTTTCGTTGAGCTCACTTACAGTGTGAATTATTTCAGCTCGAGCTCATTACTCGTAAGTGACATATTTTTTGCTAAAATGGTATAAACCATGAAATTGGATAGTTATCCAAGTTTTAAGTCATTGTACTTGAACACTATGGTCTCCTCGACATTATCTCCAAGTATAAGCATTTGTATCTTACAAGTCCTAATTAGATTAGGACTCATACTATGTGATGTTAATATTGAGACAATAATTGTTATTGTCATATTCGAATTTCAATAAGGGTATTTTTGTTAATATATTTCACAAATACCTAGTTAATGTGGAAAAAGGCTTTGTTGTTGTTGTTTCAAAAATATAATTTATTAATTAATAAGAATAATGATTCGTACTAATTAATATTTATATGAATATGATTCATATAGTTACTTCGAAGCACATGTGTGAATATGATTCACATTGAATTCTAAATATAAATTGGATTTACATTTTTATTTGGATTTATGACTATGATTCATAAACTTTGAGGATCTTTCTCATAAAATTATCAATTATGATAGTTGGATTATTATAATAATAATTAAGCAACAAATTCAATCCATATATGGAAACAAGGGGCGTGTGTTGAGAGATACATGATGAGAGTCCTAATTGGACTAGGTTCTCAAGTTTGTTAATTGATTTGTTGCCTAATTAATTTATTAATTTTATTGATGATAAAAATGAGATAATTCTTTATTTATTTCTTGGTGAACAAGGACCAAATCATAGCTCTTGATTCCTCATCTAAGGGACATCATCGTACACGCCTGCATGAAGAGATACCTCTTCATAGACATGTACAATAAGTATAAAGGAGAGGGCATGCCTCTTTCTTTGAGTACACATGAAATGGATGCTTGGTCTCATGATAACTACTCTATTGCTTTGAGAATCAAAAGAAGAGAAGAGTCTTGAGAAACCACTTCTCATATGTGTCTCCTCTTCATGCCCTAGATGTCTACATTGAGAAGCCTCCATCATCTTCATTGATGTGGCCTCGTAGAGAAGATTGCCTCCTCCGGATTCCTCTCTCTTGAAGAAAGTTTGATTTTGTGCAACGAAATCAGGAGCTTCATCATCCTTGTGTGGACGTGATTGTGAGGGAGACATTGAAATTCGTGGGAAGCAACATGACTCATCATCGTGCACACGAGAGAGACAAGCGTAAAATGGACTTGATTCGGGAGGTCTCTTGCTTTAGAGACCCACGCTTCAAGAGTCAACCCTGATCTCATCTTTATATTCATTAGAATATGTGAAATCATTTAGGAAAATTATTTTCCTAAAATTAATGGTTTCACAAAATTGAAATCATTGTGTTGAATTTTTCTAGTTTATGTGATGAACAAACAATCTTTAAGCAAGAAGTTAGCTTTATATTACGTGTTCCCGTGATACGAAGATCATAAAGTTTTATCTACTTCCTTCAGTTCCCTCATGCAATCCTTAAAACAAGTTCCTCTATGAGATGTCGTTAGGCAGAATATAGACTTATTGTAGAATTGGACTGTAGAGGCACTAATGCAATACCTAAAACAAGCACCTTTGTACAATGTTGTGGTGCGGCATTGTTGCCATGTTGTAGCATTAGATTGGTATTCCTGCAATATGTAGAACAAATGTCATTGTACAATGATGTGGTGCAACAATGTACCTATTTGTTGTAGTACCAGAAAGCCATATTTAATTCGGTGCCAACTTGTGAACCTTCATGTTCCTAACATGTATTTTGCACGTAACTTCAACTATAATAAGTGGTACAGAAATTTCCCCACTGCTAACTTGAACAAGAAAATCAATTGGCATCCAACCCCTCTCCAAGCTGCCAACAGAAGTCTGATTTGACCGTAAAATAGTCTGATTTTGATCGGAAAATGTGATTTCATACTTATAAATCATGTTTTCCAACCCTAGCACATACCGAGGATTGATGAGGATGGTTGTATGAGTCTACATGTACAACCAATCCTCAACATGATCATGTAGACATCATTTTTGTTTGACGGTTTATCTTCAGTCGAGTTCCGTTGTGGTCTCTCTTTCTCATCACGTCAGAAAGCAAGGGTGACGTTTTTTTTCTACTAGTGTCTTCAAGGGTCCGGTTCCCATCGTGAAGATGAATGGGACCAACTACGAGTTATGGTCCATGCAGTTTCTCACCCTCATGCAGTGTAGCAACAAAGAGCATATTATGACAAAGTCAGAACCAACAGATAAGACTGGGGAACATACTTCATGGAAGAAAGACGATGCGTATGCCCGTATTTAGCTCTCTAGGACACTCACTACGGATATTGCAAATGACATTGTGAATCAGCCCACGGTCAAGGCCATGTGGGATATCCATGTTGCCACATATGATCAAGTAAAGAACGAAAACAAGATCATCCAGTTGCAGTATGACATATTCTCGACCAACCAGAATGGTCGACCTCTTTATGCCCACTTCTTGCATCGTCAAGGCATGTTTGAGCGACTCCACAACATAATGCTCATTACTACCAGCACAGAGCAGCATCATGCATACAGAAATGCCACAATGACAGGAATCTTTCTGTCATCTATTGATTCTGAATATGATGCAACATGTACTCAATTGCTTACTGGAGAGATGATACCTCCGATGGAGGAGGACTACAAGAGGCTGAGCAGAATCAATGGTTCATCCACTACCATGGCCCAGAACCCCTCTGCGATGTCTTCTTCTCGCGGAAGGTGGAGTACTTCACACTTTTGTGGTCGAGAAGGACGTCAACGTAGCCCTTGCACATACTATCACTGTCCAAGTCATTCTGAGGAGACATGCTATCAGAAGCATGGGTATCCTGTGTCTGCTAGTACAGTTGAGCAGACTGAGACTATTCATGCTTCCTCTCATGATGCAAGGCTCGACGACATTGTCTCTCGATTGAGAGAGATAATGACTACACCGATTATAACTGATGCATGATCTTCTGATGTTGCAATCGTTGTCAGAGCCTCTACAAGTTCTTCAGGTATAGTTTATGATCTTGTCAGTTGTAGCAGCTTCAATTTGACGGGCTGGATCATGGACTCTGGTACATCTCATCATATGTGCGGAGATCGAGCATAGTTTAGCTTTTACAGATCTATCCCTCTAGGTAGATCAGCGGTGATTGCAAATGGGATTCATTTACACATCGTTGGTCAGGGGGAGATTGTCTTAGTGCCCTCGATGCACCTGCAGAATGTCCTACATGCACCAACATTTCAGATGAATCTATTATCCATAGTCAAATTACAAAAGATTTACATTGTCATGTCATATTTAACCCATCTCTTGTGTTTCAGGACATACTCATGGGCAGGGTGATTGGATGTGGGCATGAGCAGCGAGGGCTTTACAGACTGGTACATACTTCTTTTACTAGTGTTGCGACTATTCCTACTGGATTAGTCTCTCTGTTCATGAGGCACCTTCGCTTTGGACATCTTCCTCCGCAGAAGCTTCGTCATGTCCTCCCTCAGATCTCTACTTGTGACGCCCTCAGATCCGGACACCCATTTACGCCGCATTTGTAAAACAACATTCACAAGTGATCGCATTGAGTATATGAAAATATAGAAAAAATTTAGTGTTTCGCATTTCTGCCATGACATTCGCATTCAATGTAACAACCACAAATTCAACAAGAGTAACATGTGCCACCAACATTGCATTCCATTAATTTCCATAATTTTATACATGTACAAAAGAGGTGACATTGTATACATCTATTCTAAATATATAGAGAAGAGAAAGAAAAGCATATACATTATGAACTAAACAAAACTAAAACAAAAGAATCTGTACCGTCTAGTATAAACTTGAAAGCTAGGAATCATCCACAGCTACTGTGCTGCAGGCTTCTTACCTGCCAAAACATGGAAGGTAGAAGAGTCGTCAGCAATCACTGGTACTTCCATATGTCATATTATTAAAATAATCAGGCATTTAATATGTTCAAAAGAAAACAAGTAGACATGCATTTAAGAATTTAAAATCTACCACTACCTGCGTAGAAAAAGGTTTTTAAATTATTTTGCATGTGTTTCCCCCCTGATTACTCAATATCCCAATATTTCCCATTTACAACATTTTCCTATAGTAATTGGGCCCATAAGTATATATTGTTTTTTTTCTTATCACTGATATCAGGTTATGGATCTTAATAAAGAGTTGGTGAGGTGATTTTTTATTTAATTATTAGTTTATTGAAGATGGAAAAGATAATATTCTAATCTGGGTTTCAATTCTATTTATCTTTTCAAGTCTTGCAGATAGTTTGGGGTCGTGACTATGTATGACCTCACACTGTGACTCTAAGGAGTGAATAATGCCTTAGGGTTGGGGTGCCTTTGTAGGCATAATGTAATGCATCCTAACTAAGTTCCTAACACGTCCACTTAACTTAGATATAATCAACTCTAGCCAACACCACTTATACTTAACTTCCTCTCTTAGACAATATTCATAATGCTTCTATCTGAGTTCAACTGAAACTCCCCCAAATGTAACCCTAGATGATTTAGATGTAACATAGCCAAGCTTGTTGGCGGAAAAGTAACTAAAACTCAAGCGGTGAGGAAGTCTCCTAAGAGACACTTCCATCTCGCCCTCTAATTGGAAGTGCGGCCCAATAAAGAGAAAGGTCTACTCCAAAACTGCGCCCCAGAGACGGGTGAGAGAGGCTCTCCGGAAAAGTCACTCTAGAAATCGGCCTGACTAGTACGGGCAAACGAGCCCGTACAAAAAAAAATCGAGGATACCCCGCATGGGTAAACTAAACAGAGGGTCAACAGAGCTGGTCAAAAGTCGGGATCCCAACGAGGCGTACAAACACTGCGAGCTCGCGCAAAAATTGTGAAAAAGACTGGGATCCTAGACCCGTGCACTTGGCGGCCGCTGCCCTAACTAGGCTTCCTTTCCTCCGCCCAGTTGAGGGTCACCACACCCTCGCACGGTAAGGTGTAAGAGTCAACATAACCAGCACTATTAATTATTAGTCATCAATACTTCATTTTTATTTCTTCCTTGGCTATTCAAACCGTTTAGAGTATCTCCTGTAGATAGCCTACAGATTTAAGTCTTTTGTCAATAATGATCTGTAGTGAGTAGAATATACATAAGGCTCAACTTTTAGAAGTGATTGATTCTCAAGGTATTAGATTTTTATTTCCAAAATTATGAGATTAAAATCTACTTAAGGGTTCTGGATCTATGTTTGAATAAATGTCGAATTCTATTTGGTATTTTTACATCCATAACCCTGAGTAATGTTGCAATAACATTCATAACCCTGCATAATCGCGAATTACACGAGAAACCCTGGATAGTCACTCCGTTTCACACCCATAACCCTCCGTTAGTTTTACACGTTAACTCAACCATAGGAGGGAGTTAATCTAACCCATGATTTATCAAATGTCTATTAAAAAATAAAAAAAATAAAAAACCATGTCGCCCCTCCCTCCATGCCATCATCGCCTCCCCACCTCTCCCTCCTATAGACATTGCAGGCTCCCCCTCCCCCTCCAGCCCCATCCACCCCACCCCCTCCCTCAAGGCCATTGTTGTATCCCCACCTCTAGGCCATCATCGTCGGCACCCGCTTTCGAAGCCCCCTCCCTCCCCCTCTCGACGTGCACCCGCGTCGAAGCCCCCTAACCCCATGTCGCGTCCCCTCTCCGTCGCCCCCGTCGAAGCCCCCACCCCCAGTCGCGTCCCTCCACCACCTGCATTGAAGCCCCCTCCCCCCAGGTCGTGTCCTCTCTGCCTTCCCCTCCCACCTCCACCACCCCACTCCAGACCCCCTCCTCCCAGGTCGCGTCCCCTCCGTCTCCCACCTCAGTCGAGGCTACGTCTTGGTCGTGCCTGCTGGCGTTCCTGTTTAGAGCTACAACAACGGAGATAGACCTCTGGTGATCGTCTTCGTCCTCGATTAATGTTCGGTTCCGGTAAATTGACCCAGACAATTGAATGCTCCTTTCTTTTCTTTAATGTACGTATGGTTTTTGGTCTTATCACGACAGAGGTTCTTCCTCGGCAGAAGCAACCTATAGCAGAGTGGACAACGCGGAAGCCACTCCACTTACCGTCATAGTGGATCATCTTATGGTCAAGAGCAGTCATCTGGGAACATCTTCCTGGGCTTCGACGTAAAGCTCCTTCCAGAGGCCTTGGGCGTGAGCGAAGAGACCACGAGGAAGCTGCAGGGTGCGGAGGAGGAGCAGAGGGGTTTTATCGTACGAGTCGACGAGAGCCTGCACACGATTAGGCCGAGGATCAGTTCTTCGTGGTGTTTGGTGCGCGCGGATGACAATGACTTCGAGTAGGTGTCGTTCAAGATGACCGACAACGCCATCTCCAACAACGTGGCGGGGAAGGGCTCCACCCTCCGAGGGATCCCCGTGGATGTGCTGACCAACTCCTTCCAGATATCCAAAGAGGATGCACAAAGGCTAAAGGAGGGCAGGAGCCAGGAATTGGCCGTCTTCGTTCCTCAACAATCCTCCTACTCTTCCTCCTCCAGTGAGGAGCGCAGGACTGTTGAGTGAGCATCTTGTAGCTATCTTGCTTATGTAAGAGAGATGGACAGAGAATAAGTGCTGGAGGGTTTTGGAGAATAAAGTATAGTTTCCGGCGGGAGGGGGTCGGAAACTTGCAGAGGCCGATGGCAACCCGGGGGATGTTGTAGAGGTGCAGTGGGTTGCAGAGGTGCCGGCGATGCTTGCAAGATCAACGGCGACCGCGGGAGGGGGGCTGCGGTGGGGAACTTGCAGAGGTGGACAGTAATTGCGGGAGGGGGGCTTGGATATGTGCGGGGGTGGGTGCTGGAGGTCAACGGCTGCCAGCTCCTCCAAGGTAGAGAGAAGACGAAGACGATGGCATGATTTGCAAATAAGAATGAAGATTAAGGGCAACTTTGTCTTTTTTTAACGGAACTGTCAAATATAATGGACATTTCAAACGGAACATAACACAGAGTTATGTCATGTAAGAGTTTTTTTTTGAAATCTAGAAACAAGGGGGATACACTCGATGGTGCACTCCTCAAAAAGCTTATTCAAAAAAAGTAGCGAACATAGAAGACAACAAAAAGTGAAACATCAACAACCACACTACAACAACTTTACAACGCTCAATCCCTCACCAGAATTTTTGCAAAAGCTACCACATTCTCCTTGTAGAACCTTTGGCCCAAGAACAAGAGATCATTTCTCCCCCGCCACACCGCCCATAACATGACAACCTGATACAACACCTCCAGCCTCGGCCTTCCCTTATTAGCCCGGAGCGAAGACCAAAACGCTTGAAGGTCAGCAGTGCTACACCAAGCCAAGTCTACTCCCTGCCAAATCTCAACCACCGAGGGGCATAAGAAGAACGAGTGCTCCACAGACTCGACAGCCGCATCGCAGAAAAGACATCTATCAGAAATCACGCCTAAGAGTCGAGCACAACGGTCTCTCGTCATCAACCTCTTCCTCCTCATCAGCCATAAAAAGAAACCAACCCGCTCTGAAAGCTTCAAAGCCCAAAGAAAGGCACAATCAAGAGTGATACCCTTCGACCGGGACGGAGGCGGCCTAGCGATAGCACCAAAAGCCTTCTTAACCGTGAAAGGGGACTCCCTCTAGCACCAGTGATCACGCCCCCCAGGAGGACGCCCAATCTCCCACACCGCCTCGAGCAACGCCAAGAATTCCTCCATCCTCTGATCCGAGAATTTCACCGCGAAGGTTGGATACCAGACCCCATCCAACCAACAAGCCGCAACCGAACAAGTTTTATCATCAGCCAACGCAAAGAGGCGCGGGAAGCGGGAGCAAAGGCCCCCCCGCCCAATCGTCCAGCCAGAAGGAGAACGACTCCCCCCCTCCAAGCACCGGCCTGAACAACCCAACATTCTTCAAAAACACCTCCACCACCCCCCTCCAGAACATAGTGGGTGAAGCAATATGGCAAACCTGCGACGGCAAACCTCCCCCATAGCATAAATCTTCCGTACGACATTGAGGCAGAGATCCTCCCCTGGCCCCCAAATCCTGCACACCCACTTGAGAAGCAAGGTCTCGTTCATCTGAGCAATCGACTTGACCCCCAGCCCCCCCTGCTCCTTCCCGTATGTAATATCTTCCCACCCAACCAAGTGAATCCCTCTCGCCCCCTCCCCACACTTCCCCCACAAGAAGGCGCGCATACGCTTCTCCAACCGGGACTTGATCCCCTTGGGCATCTTACGATTGGACAAAAAATAAATCAGAATCGCCAAAAGGACCACCTTAAGCAAAACAAGCCTGCCACCTCTCGATAAAAGCGCGGACTTCCAGCCCGCCAATCTCGCCTCCACTTTCTCCACCACTTTCAGCCAGTCCCTCAGTCGCGTCCTGCCCATGTTCAAGGGCATCCCCAAGTAATCCATCGGCAGTGAAGAGCACATCGACCCCAAAACCTCCGTATAAACATCACGGTCCAGGACCGCAGGGCCAAAGGCACGAACATGGACTTGGCCTCGTTCTTGACCAACCCAGAAAGCTCGCCAAAGATCTCCAGAGTCACGACCATCCCCCTCGCCTCTGCCACACCCCCCTCCAAAAGAAATAACATATCATCCGCGTATTGTAATATCGGAATATGCACATCCCCCTGGAGAAGCCCCGCGAAAAGCCGATGCTAACCATATTAGCCGCAAAATCAGATAGAACGTCAGCCGCCAGAATAAATACCAACAGAGCAAGGGGAAACCCTGCCGTGCCCCCCTCCTTGGCTAGATCCAACCCCCTCCGGACGATCGTTGACCAAGACAGACATCGAGGCGGTGGTGATACAACGCCTCACCCACGTTATCCACAACTCCGGGAACCCCTTCCTCCTAAGCACCGTCCAAAGAAATTCCAATCAAGACAATCGTAGGCCTTTCTGAAATCCACTTTCCACAAGATGCCACTCACCTCCCTCCTTTTCCAATCAGCAATGAGCTCCGACGCCAGAGTGAGACAATCGGCAATCTGCCGACCCGAGATGAAGGCCGATTGCGACGGGGAGATAACACCGCCAATAACGCCAGACAACCGAGTAGCGAGAACCTTCGCAATAATGAGATAAATGGCGTTCGAAACCGAAATTGGGCGGAAATCATCAATGGATACCGGCGCCGACGACTTGGGCAAAAAAATAACGAGAGCCCAATTGATCCTGTCGAAGCCTGCGTTCCCCCTACAGAATTTGAGAGCCACGTCAAGCACCTCGTGGCCCACGAGATCCCAAAAATCCTTGTAGAACACCACAGGGAACCCATCCGGTCTAGGAGCCGCATCAACATTCAGCTCCCACACCGCATCCTTAAGCTCCTCCAGGGACCAGTCGCGCACAAGGCAATCGACCTGACCATGCTGCACCAAACGCGTCCCCGAGCCCAACCACCGCCACCGCCTGGGGATAGTCGACGAAGCCACACCCTTGAAGTGCTCCGCAATAGCCCTCCCCATCTCGCGATTTCCCTCCACGTGCGTCCCCACAACAACGATGGACCACAATGCATTCGCCCTGCGCCTCCCACGGGCCACGCGGTGAAAGAAGGAAGTATTTGCATCCCCCTCCCTAAGCCACCTGCTCCTCGAGCGTTGCCTCCGCTCCATCACGTGCTTCTTATCCTCCCGAGCAACAACCAATTGGGCAGCCACGCGATCAGCAAGCTCCAGCTCCGAAAGATCCCTGTTGTCCCCAAGCACGTCGAGCTGGCGAATAGTCTCCTCCGCGTCCACCATGGCTGCACATCTAGCCGCTCTAGACTCCCTCTTGAAAGCAGCTAAACGGATCCGCAACGAATCAAGCTTCTGAGCAAAACGAGAGGTCACAGACCCCGAAACGATCGTCTCCGACCAAAGCGTTTCCACCAGGCCCCTAAAATTTTCCTCGAGCAGCCAACACTTCTCATATCTGAACATCCCCCACTGCTCCGGCGCCTCCCCCGAGAACCACAAGATAGGGTTATGGTCCGAGTAACCCCACGACTTTGCCTCCACCGAGGCAAGATCAAAGGCCTCCAATAACGCGCTGGAAGCAAGGAACCGATCCAGACACGACTGAGAGTTGGAGCTCCTCCAAGTATACGTGGTGTTCACCGCATCCAGCACCTCGAGGTCCAAAGAATCCACAGTGTCGGTGAAGGCAAGCGAGCTCGGATCCTGGCCACCCCTGCCCCCAGGCCTAATAAAGTAACATTGAAATCGCCCCCGATCAGCCAAGGACTACCACCCACAGACCTATCAACCTCCATCAAATCATCCCACAGCTGCACCCTCGTCGCCCCACAGCACAGATCGTAAACACAGGAGACCGCCAATCTCATGGAGGGGACAAAGACCTAAGCACCACCGTTAACACATGCCTCCCGCGGCTCACCGAATCCAAAGAGAAACGCGATGACCTCCATGCCACCAGCAAACCTCCCGCGGCCTCCGCCGCATCAAGAGCACAGAACTGATCCAGAGCGCCCGCCCCAATGGACCTCCAAACATCATCCGCCATATATTGAAGCTTCGTCTCTTGAAACATGATGATGTCACAACCCCATTCAATACACCTAGAACCCACTGTTCTTCTCCTAACCGGGTCTCCAAGTCCACGAACATTCCAAGAGATAACTTTCATTTGGAAACTTCGGAGTTTCCCACCACCCGGACCACACCTGCGGCCTCCGCAACAAGCGTCTTCAAGGGAGGACACGGCCCATCCTCTGGCCACGCCGACCTATCTCTATTCCTCCTCCTGTATCTTTTTGCGCTCCTCCTGTCGGCCGCCCCCTCGCCGTCCGAGACCACCAAAAGATAGCCACCCGTACTGCTCCGAACGGAGCCACCAGAAGAGGAGAGGTCGGTGTCCGACGAAGAAAGAGCGGCTGCCTCACCCACCGCAGTCTGAGCTCGAGGAAGCCCCTCCGCCGGGTCCTGAGCGAGAAAGGAGAAGGGGATCATCTTTGAAGCTTCCCCTACGTGCAAAGGATCTCCCAGGAAAGAATAAAGCATCTCGCAGAGCTGCCGTTCGTCGTAAGAGGAACATGTAGGGCCGGATCCGGGCACGACCAACTGCAACCCGAATCAACAAGAGACTCCAGACCCGCCTTAGAGTTCGAACCAATAAACGGACCCTGAGTCCGGTCCAAGTCTTCAAACCGTAATAATGAATACGCGACCGCTACCGGCTCAACCACAGCAGCCGAAACACCAGGGGCACGTGCCGCCACGTCCCATGCAAAAAGAATAACCCTGGCGGCACGAACAGAGCCGAAGAGAGGTTACCGAACCGCCACGCATAAGGAAGAGGAAAGTTCGTTCCCCCGAGGGGACCCCTTGGAAACCCAACCGCCAGCTCGCCAACCGAAGCATCGCCAGACCCGCCTCCGGTCTCCGCCGCCACGACCGCCAGAGAAGGCGGAGGAACCTCAATAACCAAATCCACAGTAAAAGAGAAGCAACCAACCTCCATCTCTGCGAACAAGCTTCTCTCCCCGATACCGTCGAGAAAACTCTTGCTGCATTCTAACAGGATCCGCGTGTCTTGCACAGGCGACCCTGGACGGAGACCATCGTCCATCACCTCCCTGACCGAGCCCCACCTCCTTAGCGCCTTCCTCAAACATCCAAGCGAGCGCGACAGGAAAGGGACGCCCTTAACTCTCGCCACGCACACTTCGACCTCCGAACAGACCCTATCCGCGTAACGAAAGTGCCTCCAGCAAATGTTCCCACATCTCCATTGCGAAGCAACCGATCCCTCTGGTCAGACGTCAACCCACGCACGCAACACCTCGTCGCAGTCAGCTTCACAACATTGCCAGCGAAGCTTGCACCCAAGAACCCACGAACGTGACGCAAGACCACGTCCCAATCATGCAGGCCCCTCACAGCGAACCCGATCAACGCATGCACACCCACTCCCCTAGCAACCTCACCCTCCTGGATATCATTCTTTGAACACCTCCCCCCCACGGCATTCCTAGACGAGGACGGCTTCGAGCAACTGACAACCCTGCACTCATTATGAACCACCTCCATAAAGGAGGGATCACTGCACGAAAACTCCACACCTTGCATGTTGCACCTTCCTTCACGTACCCCACGACCAGCCATAGTAGAGGACACACGACCGGCACCCAAGGAGCAGCCACAAGCCCAGCGAGACGCCATGCATGAAGCCTAACGATGACCCACCCCCCACAAGAGTAGCACCTTGGGGGGAAGGACACAGCGAAGCCACATGCCCCCGCTCCCCGCAATGAAAGCACCTTCGACCAGGCTTCCGGTGCGAGACCGAAGTCCAAACCTTGCCACCATCCTCCGACGCGCCCCCTTCGCAATCGCGCCCCCCACCTTGCTCTCCCTCTCCTCCTTGATTGACCACCGCCTTCCCTTTCGCTCTGTCACTCACCGCCTTCGCACTCATCCTCGTAGGGACGAAAGGTCAACTCTATGTCATGTAAGAGTTTAACTCAGGGTTTCTCATGTAATTCACGATTATGCAGGGTTATGAATGTTATTACGAAATTAATCAGGTTTATGAGTGTAAAAATCCCATTCTATTTTATAAGTCAACAATTGTAGTTGTTTCCATGACCCCCGCCACCCCCTACTATGTTAAATCAAAAGACCAGTACCAGTTGTGCCTCTTACAAACTGAATGTGGTAACAAGTTCCACCAATCCTATGTCCCCTTTTTTTCCGGATATAGGATGTTATACCCATTTGGTTGGTTGGGAGTTATTCCCATTGCCTGACAGTCTATGTAATTCACCTTACGAGATATGGTTGCTACATAGTGGCTCCAGTGGATTTTGTGTTAAGATTCCTAGCTAAGCATTAGCTAATGTTTTATCTATATGGAATTATGTCTATCTGCTGGGGATGCCTTGTCCCTTGGGTTATGCTACGATTTAGCATGAGCTGCATCACGGAATAGATGCGCTCAAGATATTAATAATTGAACCATTTCAATGAGCCTAGTTGCTAATGGTTGGAGATTTGCTTTAAGAGTATCCATTTTTCTAATAGAGTTGACTGTAGGCGATATATGTAAAGGTTGCTAGGCCAATGAGACCCATAAGCTGGACTCATATGCATAATTTCCTTTTAATTTTGTGAATCCTTGTTATGTCATCCCTTTATTTTACTGACGGTAGTGGTACTTTTGGTATATTTTAGTTAGATACAAATCAGGGAAACTTAATTTGAGAAGACTTCTTACTTTTTGTTAAATCAGAGCTCCAACTAAATAAACAATACTTTCCAATATATAATTACCATATCTCATAGTGAGCCCCCACTAACCAAGATGTTAATACTACAATTCTCAAATCCCTTGAATTGACTTGTAGTTAAGGGTTGTGTGGCTTCTTCTGAAACAACAAAAAAATACAATTTTTTAAAGCAGGCTCAATCGTACAATTATCTTAGTTGCCATCTTCACTGCTTTAGAAATTTCCTAGATATAACATAACTATGAGTAGACACCTTACGATTTATGATATTTTTCAACATTACATGGTATGATTTAACTTTGTATACAACTATATTATGAATCCAAGTCCAAAACTCTCAAGATTAGGGAATTAATTTTGTAGACATACATGCATGACAACAAAGAGGATAGGGTGTGGAATTGTACCTAAAAACTCTTCAAAATTTGATGATGATCTTGGCATGCAACAATGGGGCTATATTAGGGTTCCGGCAACTCTGTTTGGTGGAATTGGAGTAGCAATAGCTACCCAATTGAGAGCAGCAGCAACGGAGTTGCTAATCAGGAACAACAACGATAAATCAAAGAACTTATGGTAGCCTTCAAGTGTCAGGGCTTCATCTGAAACTTGGAGAAAAGCTTTTGTGAAATTTTGGGGGAAAAGAAAGAAAACAAGAGAGAGAGAGTTACATTTGTTGGAATTTGGGAAGTAAATTGGAGAAAATAAGGAGAGCAGAGAGAAATAAGGAAAAAAGAATGAGGAAGATTCAAGGAACCTTCCTCTTTTTTTAGAGTTATATGACATAAGCATTAGTGATGTCATTGATGATATCATCATCAATGACACCATAACAAAAAAATTCTCTTTTTTGGAAACCGTAACCTCTGCTACCAAATAATTAATTTTTTTAAATTAAGATGTTAAAAATTGTCCGTATGCGTACATCGAGTCTCCGAGTTCGATGCACAATATCTCTTTTTGATCATCTTTGAACTACGATCAATATGAGTATAATATTGATATATTTTTGATCGGGCTTGGATGCCAGAAATTTTTGAGATAGGATTTAGGTTTATTGATTAATTTTGCGGTTTTAAAATATCAAACGATCTCCGATTCGTGAACGGTTGATTCCGTTGGTCTTATTTCGTCAAAGCGGATATTTAGGTGGTCTCGATTTGTTTCGTAGAAGCCAGCCTGACTAGTATGGGCAAACGAGCTCGTACGAAAAAAACTAAAAATTGAGGATACCCTGCATGGGTATCCTAAACAGAGGGTCAACAGAGCTGGTCAAAAGTCGGGATCCCAACGAGGCGTACAAACACTGCGAGCTCGCGCAAAAACTGTGAAAAAGACTGGGATCCTAGACCCGTGAACTTGGCGGCCGCTGCCCTAACTGGACTTCCTTTCCTCCGCCCAGTTGAGGGTCACCGCACCCTCGCACGATAAGGTGTAAGAATCACCATAACCGGCATTATTAATTATTAGTCATCAATACTTCATTTTTATTTCTTCCTTGGCTATTCAAACCGTTCAGAGTATCTCATGTAGATAGCCTACATATCTAAGTTTTTTGTCAATAATGATCTGTAGTGAGTAGAATATACATAAGGCTCAACTTTTTGAATTGATTCTCAAGGTTTTATATTTTTATTTCCAAAATTATGAGATTAAAAGATGCTTAAGGGTTCTGGATCTATGTTTGAATAAATATCGAATTCTATTTGGGATTTTTACACCCATAACCCTGAGTAATGTCGCAATAACATTCATAACCCTGCATAATCGTGAATTACATGAGAAACCCTGGATAGTCACTCCGTTTCACACCCATAACCCTCCGTTAGTTTTACACGTTAACTCAACCATATGAGGGAGTTAATCTAACCCATGATGTATCAAATGGCTATTAAAAAAATAAAAAACCATGTCGCCCCTCCCTCCAGGCCATCATCGCCTCCCCACCTCTCCCTCCTCTAGACATTGCAGGCTCCCCCCCCCCCAACCCCGTCGCCACCCCCACCCCCCTCCCTCAAGGCCATCGTTGTCTCCCCACCTCCAGGCCATCGTCGCCGGCACCTGCTTTCAAAGCCCCCTCCCTCCCCCCTCCCCCCTCTCGACCTGCACCCGCATCGAAGCCCCCTAACCCCATGTCGCATCCCATCGCCGTCGCCCACGTCGAAGCCCCCTCCCCCAGTCGCGTCCCCTCCGCCACCTGCGTTGAAGCCCCCTCCCCCCAGGTTGTGTCCTCTTCGCCTCCCCCTCCTACCTCCACCACCCCACTCCAGACCCCCTCCTTCCAGGTCGCGTCCCCTCCGCCTCCCACCTCAGTCGAGGCTACGTTTTGGTCGTGCCTGCTGGCGTTCCTATTTAGAGCTACAACAACGGAGATAGACCTCTGGTGATCGTCGTCGTCCTCGATTAATGTTCGGTTCCTGTAAATTGACCCAGACAATTGAATGCTCCTTTCTTTTCTTTAATGTATGTATGGTTTTTGGTCTTATCACGACAAAGGTTCTTCCTCGGCGGAAGAAACCTATAGCAGAGTAGACAAGGTGGAAGCCAATCCACTTACCATCATGGTGGATCATCTTACGGTCAAGAGCAGTCATCTGGGAACATCTTCCAGGGCTTCGACGTAAAGCTCCTTGCAGAGGCCTTGGGCATGAACGAAGAGACCACGAGGAAGCTGCAGGGTGCGGAGGAGGAGCAGAGGGGCTTTATCGTACGAGTCGACGAGAGCCTGCACACGATTAGGCCGAGGATGTTCTTCGTGGTGTTGGCGCGCGCGGATGACAATGACTTCGAGTAGGTGGCGTTTAAAATGACCGATAATGCCATCTCCAACAACGTGGCGGGGAAGGGCTCCACCCTCCAAGGGATCCCGTGGATGTGCTGGCCAACTCCTTCCAGATATCCAGAGAGGATGCGCAAAGGCTAAAGGAGGACAGGAGCCAGGAATTGGCCGTCTTCGTTCCTCAGCAATCCTCCAACTCTTCCTCCTCTAGTGAGGAGCGCAGGACTGTTGAGTGAGCATCTTGTAGCTATCTTGCTTATGTAAGAGAGATGGACAGAGAATAAGTGCTGGAGGGTTTTGGAGAATAAAGTATAGTTTCCGATGGGAGGGGGTCGGACGCTTGCAGAGGCCGACGGCAACCTGGGGGATGTTGCAGAGGTGCAGTGGGTTGCAGAGGTGCCGGCGATGCTTGCAAGATCAACGGTGACTGCGGGAGGGGGCTGGGGTGGGGAACTTGCAGAGGTGGACGGCAATTGCGGGAGGGGGACTTGGATATGTGCGGGGGTGGGTGCTGGAGGTCAACGGCCGCCAGCTCCTCCAAGGTAGAGAGAAGACGAAGACGATGGCATGATTTGCAAATAAGAATGAAGATTAAGGGTAATTTTGTCTTTTTCTAATAGAAACCATCAAGTATAATGGACATTTCAAAGGAACATAACACAGAGTTATGTCATGTAAGAGTTTAGCATTACTCAGGGTTTCTCATGTAATTCGCGATTATGCAGGGTTATGAATGTTATTACGAAATTACTCAGGGTTATGAGTGTAAAAATCCCATTCTATTTTATAAGTCAACAATTTGTAGTTGTTTCCATGACCCCCGCCACCCCCTACTATGTTAAATCAAAGGACTAGTACCAGTTGTGCCTCTTACAAACTGAATGTGGTAACAAGTTCCACCAATCCTATGTCCCCTTTTTTCCGGATATAGGATGTTATACCCATTTGGTTGGTTGGGAGTTATTCCTATTGCCTGACAGTCTATGTAATTCACCTTACGAGATATGGTTGCTGCATAGTGGCTCCAATGGATTTTGTGTTGAGATTCCTAGCTAAGCATTAGCTAATATTTTATCTATATGGAATTATGTCTATCTGCTGGGGATGCCTTGTCCTTGGGTTATGCTATGATTTAGCATGAGCTACATCGTGGAAGAGATGCGCTCAAGAAATTAATACGTGGTAATTGAACCATTTCAATGAGCGTAGTTGCTAATGGTTGGAGATTTGCTTTAAGAGTATCCATTTTTCTAATAGAGTTGACTGTAGGCGATATATGTAAAGGTTGCTAGGCCAATGAGACCCGTAAGCTGGACTCATATTCATAATTTCCTTTTAGTTTTATGAATCCCTAGTTATGTCGTACCTTTATTTTACTGACGGTAGTGGTACTTATGGTATATTTTAGTTAGATACAAATCAGGGAAACTTAACCTTAGGAGACTTCTTACTTTCTGTTAAATCAGAGCTCCAACTAAATAAACAATACTTTCCAATATATAATTACCATATCTCATAGTGAGCCCCCACTAACCAAGATGTAAATACTACAGTTTTCAAATCCCTTGAATTGACATGTGGTTAAGGGTTGTGTGGCTTCTTCTGAAACAACAAAAAAATACATTTTTTAAAGCAGGCTCAACCGTACAACCATCTTCACTGCTTTAGAAATTTCCTAGATATAACATAACTATGAGTAGACCACTTACGATTTATATATTTTTCAACACTTTTTTATAAGGTATAATTTAACTTTGTATACAACTATATTATGAATCCAAGTACGAAACTCTCAAGATTAGGGAATTAATTTTGTAGACATACATGCATGACAACAAAGAGGATAGGGTGTGGAATTGTACCTAAAAAATCTTCAAAATTTGATGATTATCTTGGCATGCAACAATGGGGCTATATTGGGGTTCCGGCAACTCCTGTTTGGTGGAATTTGAGCAGCAATAGCTACCCAATTGAGAGCAGCAGCAACAGAGTTGCTAATCAGGAACATCAACGATAAAGCAAAGAATTTATGGTAGCCTTCAAGTGTCAGGGCTTCATTTGAAACTTGGAGAAAAGCTTTTGGGAAATTTTGGGGGAAAAAAGATAACAAGAGAGAGAGAGAGTTACATTTGTTGGAATTTGGGAAGTAAATTGGAGAAAATAAGGAGAGCAGAGAGAAATTGGGAAAAAAGAATGAGGAAGGTTCAAGGAACTCTTTCTTTAGAGTTATATGACATAAGCATTAGTGATGTCATTGATGATATCATCATCAATGACATCATAATAAAAAAAATTCTCTTTCTTGGAAACCGTAACCTCTGCTACCAAAATAATTAATTTTTTTAATTAAGATATTAAAAATTGTCCGTATGTGTACATCGAGTCTCCGAGTTCGATGCACAATATCTCTTTTTGATCATCTCTGAACTACGATCAATATGAGTATAATATTGATATATTTTTGATCGGACTTGGATGCCCGAAATTTTTGAGATACGATTTTGGTTTATTGATAAATTTTGCATTTTTAAAATATCAAACGATCTCCGATTGGCGAACGGTTGATTCCGTTGGTCTTATTTCGTCGAAGCAGATTTTTAGGTGGTCTCGATTTGTTTCGCGGTTTCCGAATTTGCTCTACGGCTTTTCGGCGGCACGCATTACGATGCGACCAATTTTTGGTCAAATTCACCTAAACGACTTTTGATTCACGATCAATTGATTGATTTGAGTCATCTAATGCTGACTGACAACTTTATTGGGTTAAATTGATCCTATTCGGGCCGAGTTCGGGTTTAATTGGAACCCGGATGTTACACTACTCGTAACACCTTAGGGTTTGTTTGGTTGCAGGGTTGGGCAGGGTTGGGTTGGGTTGGGGTACTATTCACAGGGGTACCCCCTCCTCACAGTTTACTATTCACCCAACCCAACCCAACCCAACCCTGCCCAACCCTGCAACGAAACGAACCCTTAGAGTGTGAGGCATGTCAGCTTGGGAAGCACCATCGTTCCTCCTTTCCGGGTAGTCATAGTCGCCACAGTAGTCAGTCATTTAAGTTATTTCATTTTGATATTTGGGGTCTTAGTCATGTTCCCAATCATCAGGGACATCGGTTCTCTCTGGGCACTGTGACAATTTCTCTAGATTATCTTGGGTCTTCTTGTCAAAGAATAAATCTGAAAGAAGTCATGTCATTAAATCATTTCTCATTGAAATAAAGAATATTTTTCTACTCATGTGAAGTTTATGTGTTCTGACAATGCCTTGGAGTTTTCCACTTTACAGTTGTTTCTTCATGTCTCTTGGTATTGTTCACCAAACTTCATGTGTGTACGCATCACAACAGAACGATATTGTTGAAGCAAACACCGTCATCTTCTTGATGTCATGAGGACTCTCTTGGTTCAGAGTCGAGCTCCTCATTCGTTCTGAGGTGATGCGGTTCCTCACTGCATGCTACTTAGTGAACCACATGCCTTCCACGGTTCTTGGAGAAAAAGTTTCGTTCTCGAATTGTGTTTCCCGAGAAGGACCTATTCTCTTTTTCTTTGAAGGTCTTTGGGTCTGTGGTATTTATCTACAATCTTACTCCTAGTCGTGACAAGCTCTCTCCAAGAGTTGTCAAATACATGTTTGTTGGCTACTCTTGTATCCAAAAATGGTATAGATGTTTTGATCCTATCCAGAGAAAGTATTATGTAAGTGTTGATGTCACATTTTTTGAGTCTATCATGTATTTTTTCTCCTTCAAGTGAAAGGTTGTCTAACTCTGCCTCTGACGAAGATGTTTTTGTTCCACCACTGCCTTTGCTTGCACCACCACCTCCTCAGGTTGAGCCATAGTCACCTCCTTCACTACCACCACCATCACCATCTATACTGGCACAGTTTCTAGCACGTTTTTACATTTGCATGCCTTCTACTCTTCCCTCTGCTCATGCGCCTTCCCCATCATCCAGCACGCCTCAGGTATGTACTGGACGCATTATTTCTACTGATGGCATTTGTGACATGATTGTACCACATGACTCTATCCAGGAGGAACAGATACCTTCTTCAGAGAACAGAAAGCAGGTGATCTTGATGTGCCCATTGCCTTGTCGAAGCCATGTTGCACCTGTGCTACTTATCCTCTCGCTGCTCATGTTTCCTTGGATCATCTTTTAGAGGAGTACAAGAGGTTTGTAGTGGGACTCTCTGCTGTTACTATCCCACAAACATACCATTAGGCAGTACATGACAATAGTCGATGGCTTACCATGGAGGAGGAGATGGCAGCTTTACAGTCTCGTGGCACTTGGAGCATTGTTTCTTCTCCTCCAGGTGCCTCTGTTGTAGGGGCCAAATGGATTTTTACGGTCAAGCAACAACCGGATGGCAGTGTAGATCGCTACAAGGCGAGACTTGTAGCGCGAGGATTCGCCCAGACTAATCGGTTGGATTATTAGGATACCTTCTAACCGGTTGCTATACTTTGCGCATTCTTCTCTCAGTTGTTGTGACTAAGGACTGGTCACTTTACTAACTTGATGTGAAGAATGCCTTTTTGCTTGGAGATATACATGAGGAGGTCTACATGCAGTAGCCAACAGGTTTTGCTGCTGAGGGGGTCTCAGAAGGTGTACATGCTCCACAAGGCAATTCATGGCATGAAGCAAAGCCCGAGACCTAGGTTCCATAAGCTCTCTGAGTTGATAGAGCACCAGTTGTTTGTATGGTCCACTGTCGATCATTCACTTTTTGTTCAGAGGACACATAGAGGTATTGTTGTCACTCTGGTTTATGTTAATGACATAATTATCATGGGTGATGATGAGCAGGGTATTCAGGCTGCTAAGGAGTTCCTCGGTCAGCAGTTTGTGACTAGTCTGCGTTACTTCCTCATATTAGAGTTTGCTAGGAATCAACGTGGTCTTGTGATGACCCAAAGGAAGTTGTGACTGATCTTGTACTTGAAACATGCATGACAGGTTGCAAGCCTGCTACTACCCCTATGGATCCGAGCGTGAGATTATATGATGATGACACTAAGGAGGTAGACAAGAGGAGATACGGGGAGCTTGTTAGAAGCTTTTTTATGTTACTATCACCAGGTCAGACATATCCTTTGTTGTGAGCAAAGTGAGCCAGTTCATGGAGCAGCCCAAACAGGCACATATGGATGCAGTCCATATGATTCTTAGATATCGGAAGACTTCATCACGTACTGACCTTATATTCAGTAGAGGTACATCTCTTGAGGTAACAGCTTGCGCAGATGCAAATTATGCAGGATGCCCTAGAGACAAGAAGTCTAACTCTGGTTTTGCTGTCTTTATTGGGAGTTCACTCGTGTCATGGAAAAGCAAGAAGCAGACAGTGGTTTCCAGATCTAGTGTAAAGTCTGAGTACAGAGCCATGGCTCAGGGGAGCATAGAGATGATCTGGGTTAGATCAGTCTTGACTGATCTTGCAGTTGAGGTACCTCTTCCCATGTAGCTTCTATGTGATAATCAAACAGTCTATTTATTGTCAACAACATGCATTCCATGAACGAACCAAGCATATAGAGGTGGGATGTAACTATACCAGAGATATGATCCAAAAGGGACTCATCCACCTCCCATGTCACTACCGGAGATCAGACTGCAGATATATTCACCAAAGCATTTGCTCGAGGTTTGTTTCAGAGATGTTCCAAGCTGAGCATGATATATGTATATATGCTTCTGCTTAAGGGGGAGTGTTGACATATTTGTGCCTCTTGGTGTTTTTCCTTTATTTCTATTTTTTATGTACCTCTACATAATTTACACATGTCTATTATCCTATATAAGAGAGTCCTAGGACCTCTTTGAATGCATCCGATTCTATTTTCTCCACAAGCTCTTGTTTTTGAAAAGCATATTCCACTTGACCAAGGTACAAGTCTTTTAACATGCCAACGCATCCCTTATTACAATGATTATGTGTATTAGAGAAAATACTTTTGATTATTTGAAAATAAAATCCTGACCCTACTTTTGTAGATGGGTGTTTCATAAAATTATATAAGGGTCCAAAGACAAGTTAGAGAAATACAAAAAGATACATATAATAGAATAACTAATGACACCCCAAGTCAGAGCATAAATACCAACCATGCCCAACTTGTTACTTAGAATACCATGGTACTTTAATGGAATCTGTAGAGATATATTTCATATTTATGTATCGCTTATATATTTTTCAATTCTTATGCCCACTTTATGTAATTTACCCATAGGTCTCTCCCTATATAAGAGAGCCTAGGGCCCAAGGAATAAATAACTCCTATTTTCCCAACATGGTATCAGAGCGGAGTTCCTAGACCGGAACTCTTGTACCGAACCCTAA
The DNA here is from genome assembly GCA_037367405.1 of Ottelia alismoides. NCBI lineage: Eukaryota > Viridiplantae > Streptophyta > Magnoliopsida > Alismatales > Hydrocharitaceae > Ottelia > Ottelia alismoides. The sequence goes on along the minus strand of JAZKJV010000242.1, from coordinate 110,326 downwards.
CCCTAACCATACCCCTCCCTCCAACGTGCACTTAGGGCTTCCGCCGCCCACGCCCTCGCAGGCCCCCGTTGCACGTCACCAGGCCCTGCGGGTAGGGTGGAGCATGGGACAGGCTCAGGCCGGGCCCAACCTAGCCAAGCCCAGGCCGACGGGCCGGGCCCACGCCCGCTCATTTTTTAGCAACTGGGCCCAAGCCCGAGCCTAGCCCGACTCATGATGGGTCGGGCCTGGGCCGGGCCGACCCGCAAATTTGTGGGGAGAGAGGGAGGTAGAGAGAGTCGGTGGAGGGCGAGAGGGAGAGGGAGGAGGCGTCACGTTGGCGGTTGCCGGCTGGGAGCGGAGAAGGAATGGAGGGAGAGGGAACACGAGGTGGTGCTGGCCCGTTGGGTGGTGAGTGAAGGAGGGAGAGGGAGGACGGGGTGGCGATGGGCGGCGTTGGGTGGGGAGGGAGGGAGGAAGAGGCAGGAGGCAGTGCGACTCGAGGCACGACGCGAGGTGGAGGGGGGCCGTATGGGAACCTGGGGAGAAAGGAAGCAACACGAGATTTGACAGGGGCGATAGGCAGCACTCGGGAGGGGAGGGGGAGTCGGGGTCAGGGTTTGACTAGGAATAGGGCCATAAATCAGGTCGGCCCGTGGGCTTCGGGTTCGGGCTTGTACAAACCCGAGCCCGACCCGAATAGCTAGATGGGCCAAATTTGCGGCCCAGGCCCGCCCATTAAGACAGTGGGCTCAGGCTTGGGTCGGGCTTGAGCGAGCCGGGCAGTGGGCTTGGAGATGGGAGTTAGTTTACTAGGTATAGACAGGTTCCCCCTGGCAGATCAATTATCATAGCCAATGGGACTCATTCTCTAGTTGTAGGATAGGGGGGAGATCAGTTTGACGTCCTCGAAGCATCTATAGAATATATTGCATGCTCCTGATTTTTCTATGAATCTATTATCTATGAGACAGATTACGAAGGATCTACATTGTCACGCTATTTTTTATCCATCATCTCTTGTATTTCAGGACATTATTACGGGCAGGGTGGTTGGTTGTGGCCATGACCAGGGCAACCTCTATCGACTGGTCCGTCTCCCAACATCGGTCTATCATCTAATTCTACATGATCAGTCTCCCCATTTATTTGGCACTTGTGCTTTGGTCGCCTTCCTCTTCGGAAGATGTGTCACATCCTTCCTCGGATCTCACCTCGCTCGTCATTCCAGTGCGAGGCATACCACTTAGGAAAGCATCATCGGTCTGCTTTTCCGAGTCATCAGGAACTCCCCTTTTGAGTTGAGTCATGTCGACATTTGGGGTCCGTGTACTTGATCATTAGGAACATGGATTTTATCTAGTTGTTGTATATGATTTCTCTCGTTTTTCATGTGTTTTTTATTAAAGAATAAATCTGAGGCTGTGATAAAATCTTTTATCAATGCAGTGAATAATATTTTCCCCCTACAGTCAAATTCATGTGAACTAATAACGCATTAGAATTCTGTACTCTTGTACAATCATAGTTCTTCTCATCTCGTAGTATTGTTCATCCAACTTTACGTGCATACACATCTCAACAAAATGATGTTGTAGAATGGAAATATCGTCACTTACTTGATGTTACTTGAACCCTTCTCATTCAGAGTCATGCTCCATATTCGTTCTGGGGTGATGCGGTCTCAGTGCTTGTTATCTAGTGAATCGCATTCCCTCATCTATTTTGGGTTAGAAAATTCCTTTCTCACTGACCTTTCCTGAGAAGGATTTGTTTGCACTCACTCCTCGTGTTTTTGACTCAGTTACCTTTGTAAATCAGTTGTCTCCTAGTCTTGATAAGCTCTATCATAGAGTTGTCAAATGTATTTTTGTTGGATACTCACCGGGACACAAAAGGGATATAGATGCTATGATCCATTGCGCAGGAAATATTACGTCAGTGCTGATGTCACATTTTTTGGGTCGATGGTACATTTTTTCTCTTACAAGAGATAATTTGACTTCATTTGATTCAGACGATGAGGTATACATGTCACCTCCTCCTACAAGCCCATCACCACCTCCTATTATGTCAGTTGCTCCATCACCACCTCCTCCTCATATACCATCACTATCTACTACTCTTGCTCCACCCTTGCCATTGTTTTATACTCGTTGACCAACTTCTGCTCGTGCCTTATGGTCCTCACCCGCCATCCAACACGCCTTAGGTTTATTCTGAATACATTATTTCTACTGATGGATCTGGTGATATGTCTGAACAGGAACCTTTGCAGGAGCCTGACATCTAGATTGCGGAGATCCCCAATGACTCGGATGTACCTATTGCACTTCAAAAATAGAGGCGTACGTGTGCTTCATATCCTCTCACTTCCCATGTTTCGTTTGATTGCCTGGTAGGGGATTTCAGGAGGTTTGCAGCTGGTATATCTATCGTGGTGATTCCACGAACTTACCAGAAGGCCTTAAGGGTATGTTTGGTTGCTGGGTTGGAGTGGGTTGGGGTAACCTGATGGGAATAGTAGCTGTTTGGGATAGTTATGAGGATTGGAGAGGGTTGGAATAAAGAATGTGATGTGATGTCATTATGATTTGTGATAGAATTCCATCCCAAGAAAAGAGAGGGGTAAATCGGGTTACCCCGGGGTAACCCGACCAAACGAGCCCTAAGAGATAGTCGATGGCGTCTTGCCATGTAAGAGGAGATGGTCACGTTGCAGTCACGTGGCACCTGAAGCTTAGTCCCAACTCCTTCTGAAGCATCTACAATCGGTTGCAAGTGAGGGTTTACTGTCAAACACCATGCTGATGGAAGTATTGATTGATACAAGGCCAGGTTAGTTGCACACATGTTTACTCAGACCTATGGGGTGGACTATCTTGATCCACTCCACACTGAGTTCCCTTGTTGTAGTTGCGGTACGTGATTGGTCTTTGTAGAGATATATATTATGCTATTTTGTACCATTTCATATTTTCCCTTTTCTTTTAGACTCTTGATGTAATTTACCCATAGGCTACTCTCCTATATAAGAGAGCATAGAGCGTATGGAATAAACAACTCTCTTATTTTTCCCAACATGATATCAGAGCGACGGTCTTAGACTGGAGTTCTCGAACCAAACCCTAACCCTAGCCCCCACCTTCAAGCCCTCTGTGCGCCGCCGCCTCGGCCTCCCGCACGACCTACACGCGCGATGCTCAACTTCCGCACGCGTCGCCCAGGTTTTCCCCGTGCAGCCTCGCGCGCTGCTCTCCACGCGACCCTACACGTCGCTTGCGCTCTTCACGCGTGCCTCCTGCGCACTGAGGCACTGCACCTCTTGTGCATATCGCCCATGTCCAGGTCTTGCACCTCCTCCTGTGAGCGTTGCCTAGGCACCGTGCCTCCTCCTGTGCGCGTGCGGTCCCAGTTCCTGTGAGCGTGCAACCCTAGTTCCGCGCGCGTGCACATATATCGAGGGTTGTGCGCTACTACCAAGCGCATCTCGACCCTCCTAGGACTTGCGAGCAGTCCCATATCCTAGGGTTCACCTAACCCTAGGGTACCTTCATGATAGAGGAGACTCTCGCTCGTGTTTCCAAGTTTATGGGTTTGATTGCTTGAGTCTACACATGCAACTAAACCCGTGAATGTCCGTGTAGACGATCATATCTTCAGTCTACTACCCTAGTCTTCTATTATCATCATGTCAGAAAGCAAGGCAGATATCCTATCTACAGGCGCATTCAGAGGTCCAACACCCATTGTGAATATGGATGGGTCAAATTACGAACTGTAGGCAATGCAGTTCATGAGTATGATGAAGTCGACCGGTAAGAAGCACATTCTTACTGAGGAAGAGCCTGCTGAGAAGACTGGGGTCAACGCCTCATGGGAGGCAGATGATGCATATGCCAAGGTTTGGCTATCAGGAACTCTGGCAATGGAGATTGTCAATGATATTCTCCATCAGCCCACTGCAAAAGCAATGTGGGATATTCTGGCTGCTACATATTCACAGGTAAAGAATGAGATGAAGATTCTGCAACTACAACATGACATCTTCACAATCAAACAGAATGGCCGGCCTTTACACTCATTATACACGTCTTTACATGGAATGTTCGAGAAGCTCTACAGCTTCATGCCTCTCACAGCCACTCCTGAGCATCAGAAGACGTACCAGAATGCCACTATGGTTGGTGTATTCCTGGCAGCCCTTGATCCAGAGTACGAGGCAGCACGTTCTCAGATCTTGGCAGATTCCATTATTCCTCAGATGGAGGAAGCATTTCCAGACGAAGTCGTATTACTGTTCCTTCATCTACTACCAATCAGACTGCTTCTGTTATGGCAACTTCTCGAGGTCGTGGGGGCCATCATCAGTTTCGTGGTCGTGGACCACGAGGCAGGGGAGGTCGTGTTCAACCATCATGCACCTTCTGCCACCATTCTGAGCATACAGAAGACACATGCTATTCCAAGCATGGATTTCCTGTATCTGCACGTGTAGCTCAATAGATTGAACCTCCATCTGCTTCATCTTTGGATCAGTGCTTTGATGACCTTGTAGCTCGTCTGAGGGGCATTATTCCTCCATCCGGTCCCGTTGCACCAGCGACTGCCTCCGAGAGTCATTCCGAGTTGCTGCTTCTGCCTCGACCAGTATTTCAGGTAGCACTTATGCATTCACTACCAGTAGTGGATCTGATACTTTAGAGTGGATTATGGACTCTGGTGCCACACATCATTTGTGTGGTGATCAAGGTCTACTTACAGCCTACCGACAGATTCCTCTAGGTCGTACTGTGGTTATCGCTAATGGGACACACTCCCCGATTACTGGTTAGGGGGAGATTAGCCTGACATCTTCTATGCATCTCAAGAACGTGCTGCATGCACCTGACTTTTCTATGAATTTGTTGTCCATTAGCCAACTTACAAAGGATTTACAATGTCGAGCAATTTTTGATCCATCTTCTCTTATTTTTCAGGACATCCACGTGATTGGGCGTGGCTATGAGCAGGGCGGCCTATATTGTCTCAGTCGAACCCCATATGCTGGAGTTTCCTCTCTTCCTGTTGGATCTGTCTCTCCCCTCTGATGGCACTTGCGCTTTGGCTATCTACCACTTCGGAAATTTTGTCGTGTGTTACCCCAGGTTTCACCTAACACGCCCATCGAATGTGAGGCTTGTCAGTTGGGAAAGCATCATCGGTCTACCTTTCCCAGTCGTCAGAGTCGGAGCAGTATCTCCAAGTTTGAGTTGTTTCATGCCGACATCTGGGGTCCTAACCGTGTTCCTGATCATCAGGGACACATGTTTTATATGGTTATTGTGGATGATTTTTCTCATGTGTCTTGGGTCTTTTTGTTAAAGAATAAATCTGAAGCTGGGAATATTATCATAAATTTCATCAATGAAGTGCATAGTGTTTTTTCTGCATCTGTTAAGATTGTGAGAAGTGATAATGCCTTGGAATTTTGTACCCAAAATCTATCCAACTATTACTCAACACAAGGGTTTATCCACCAAACATCATGTGCCTATACTTCCCAACAAAATGGAGTTGCAGAAAGGAAACATCGTCATTTACTTGATGTCACCAGGTCGCTTGTAACATCCGGGATCCGCGTAAACCCGAACTCGACCCGAATAAGGTCCGAATAACCCAATTAAGTTATCTGACAATATTAGATAACCTAAATCGATCAATTGATCGTAAATCAAAAGTCGTTCGGGTAAAATTGACCAAAAATCGGTCGCATCATAATGCGTGCCTTGAAAAAGCCGCGACACAAATTCGGAAACCGCGAAACGAACCGAGACCGTCATTAGATCCGATTCGACGAAACAAGACTAACGGAATCGACCGTTCGTCAATCGGAGGTCATATGATATTTTTAAATCATAAAATTTAACATTAAACAAAAATCATATCCGAAAATTTCGGGTATTCAAAACCCAATCAGAAAATATCAATATTATACTCATTTTGATCGTCATTCAGAGACGGTCAAATCAAGATATTGCGCTTCGAAAACGGAAGCTCGAGATGTGCGTATTGTCCGCTTTAAATATGTTAGATATAATTTTGGCTAAATAATAATTATAAAAATTTTGTTATACAGCAGTACGTCTGCTATTGTTAGTTACTGTTTTTTTTTAAATAATCATAAATTCTGTCCATACTTAAATTCAGAACTGACGTTGGGTTTCATTTCTCTCTTTCCACTTGGACAAAATTTTGTTCCAAGTGTCAAGAAGCTAAGAGCTCTTTCTCTTATATATATACACCCTTTCTCCTCTTTCTCCCAACGAGAGAAACCCTAAGACACCTCTCGGTTAGGATTGCTGGAGCTATTTTCCAGCCCTTCTCCAAGCATTTCTCATCAGCCTTGGAAGCCTGTTGAAGGTGCTGATCTCCTTCCAAATCACCAGCCATTTGCATGCATCTTATCTCCATTTTGGAGATCTAACCAGATACAATTCCCCTCTCTATTCCTCTTTCCTCTCTCTTTGGCTTTATAAACATCATTCCAACGTCAAGGACCATTATTAATTTAACCTTCTTTCCTTCCAATACTCCCTCTTATCTTTCTCTTTGGTCCAACGATAGAAACCCATTTCTAAGACTTGTTGTTGATCTCTCTTGCCTAGAACTGCAATCCAGGCTCCTGCCAAGAAGATTTTCTGCTCCAAATTGAAGCCAAACAATTGCTACAGCCCAGGGGCTGTTGTTCTCTGCTCTCAATTTTCCAGCAATTGCGTGTAACTAGATCTCAATTGTTGGAAGATCTAATAAGGTACACTCCCTTTTCCCCTCCTACTTGCTGCCAATCCATGTATCTTTGTTCAAATTGAAATGCTTTTAAGCACCATTTGACCTTTGATTTTTGGGAAATTATCGATGGTTAGGTCTAAATCTAGTTTGAATCTTTTTCCTGTCTCCTTTATTTTTAGGTGGTTCTTTTTAGTTTTAAAGATAAATTAGGAAGATAAAATATATACAAACATTTTCTCTGAATATATGTGAGGATAGGTGTTAATCTGCAAGAATTGAAGTCGAATAGGGATTGAATATATGGACTAATTTGGTGATTTTATCTGTTAGAGCTGTTATATCAAATCCAGGAACAATTTCTGTTGGTCTGGAATATTTACTATAAGAAAAATGTAAATCTTCATTTTGGTACAAAGTAAATCTCATGGCTGCCATACTTGTAGTCCTCCATGTCATTGATCCTATATGTGTCAAATCATTTAGTTCGGAATCGAGTAAAACATTAGGTGCATGTTCGAAGTTGTGCCGTAATTCTTAGTGGGTTCCAGTGAAAGGGAGGAAATCATACAAGTTTGACATTTTAATAGTCGCTCCTCATACAGAGTCATGCTCCTCATTCTTTCCGGGGCGATGCGGTCCTCACAGCATGTTATCTTATTAATCGTATGCCGTCGTTTGTCCTAGATGAGAAGATTCCTTTCTCCCTAGTGTTTCTTGAAAAAGAATTGTTCTCCCTCACTCCACGTGTGTTTGGCTCAGTGGCCTTTGTTCACCAGTTGTCTCCAGGTATTGACAAGCTCTCTCCTAGGGCTGCCAAGTGTGTTTTCGACGGGTACTCTAGAACACAAAAGGGGTACAAGTGTTATGATCCATTACGCAGGAAATATTTTGTTAGTGCTGATGTTACCTTTTTCGAGTCTGTTATGTACTTCTCTTCCACAGATGACCAGTTGGTATCCTCAGGCACTGATGAAGCTATATACATGCCACCACCATCACCTCCTCCGCCACTACCTACATCTCCTACACCTCCTGTTACAGTTCCTGTTCCCCCATTGCCACTCTACTATACCCGTCGGCATGCTTCTGCTCATGGTCACTGCTCATCATCTAGCTCGCCTGAGGTATGTTCTGAGAATATAATCAATATTGATGGATCTAACGATTTACCTGAGCAGGATGTGTTACAGAGGCCAGATGAGGATGCAGGTGATTTGGATCTACCTATTGCAATTCGGAAACAGAAGCGCAGCTGCATGTCATATCCTATAGCATCCACCGTCTCTTTTGATCGTTTATCTGGGGACTTCAGGAGCTTTGTCATTGCACTATCAGCGGTGGATATTCCACGGAATTACCAAGATGCATTGAAAGACAGTAGATGGCGTCTATCCATGGAGAAAGAGATGGCTGCTCTTCAGTCAAGAGGTACTTGGAGACTTGTCCCTGCACCTACCGATGTGTCTACAGTGAGCTGCAAGTGGGTCTTCATAGTTAAACATAATGCAAATCGCAGCATTGACAGATACAAGGCACACCTGGTTGCTCGTGGATTTACACAGACCTATGGGGTGGATTATCTTGATACATTATCGTCGGTTGCTCGCCATTCCACCCTACGGATCCTTCTTTCTGTTGCGATTACTCGTGATTGGCCACTATTCCAATTAGATGTGAAGAATGCATTTTTATATGGTGACTTGCAGAAGGAAGTCTACATGCAACATCCACCTGGTTTTGCTGTTGAGGGGGAGTGCTCTAAGGTGTGTAGACTTCATAAGGCCATCTATGCCCTTAAGCAGAGCCCCAGAGCTTGGTTCCATAAGCTCTCAGACTTGTTTGAATAACAAGGGTACAAAGGCTCCAATGTAGATCATTCCTTATTCACACAGAAGACATCCATAGGTATCATTGCAATCATGGTATATATAGATGATATCTCGATTACAGGTGATGATGGACAAGGAATTCAGAGGGCGAAAGAAATGCCGGGTCATAAATTTATCACCAAAGATTTTGGAGTACTTAGATATTTTCTGGGACTGGAGTTCGCCAGAAATTCTCATGGATTATTAATGACCCAGACGACATATGTCACTGACCTGTTGAGTGAAACAGGAATGCTTGGTTGCCGACCTGCCACTACACCCATGGATCCGAGTATGAAATTATATGATGATGACACTGATGAGGTGGATAGGAGAAGATATAGAGAACCGATGGGCAAACTTCTCTATGTTACTATTAACAGACCCGATATCTCTTTTATTGTTAGTCGGGTGAGCCAGTTCATGGAGCAACCACGTCAGGTACATATGGATGCTATACATATGATACTCAGGTATCTTAAGTCATCTCCAGGTGCAGGTATGTTGTTCAAGAAAGACAAGGAGATTACTATTTCAGCATGTACAGATGCAGATTACGCAGGATGCCCCAAGGATAGGAAGTCTACCACTAGATTTGTTGTATATGTCGGAAACTCTCTGGTCTCATGGAGAAGCAAGAAGCAAACGGTTGTAGCCAGATCCAGTGCTGAGTCGGAATATAGGGCTATGTCCCAGGTCAGTACGGAAATGATGTGGGTGAAATATGTTCTTACAGATCTATATATTGAAAGGGATCTAATTGAGAAGCAAGGCTTTAAGAAATCAAATGCAGACTATTCAGTGTTTGTTCAGAGAACCCATAGAGGTACGGTCGTTGTTATGGTCTATGTTGATGATATCCTTGTTACAGGAGATGATGTGAATGGAATAAAAAAAAGCCAAGAATTTCTTGGTCAACAGTTTGTCACTAAGGATCTTATCTTGATACCCTACAGTACTTTTGGGGGTTGGAGTTTGACAGAAATCAACAGGGTCTTGTAACAACCCAAAGAAAACATGTTATAGATATGCTAGTTGAGACATGTATGATTGAGTGCTAACCTGTCACTACTCCTACGGATTCAAGCATCAGGTTATATGATGATGATACAGAAGAGGTGGACAAGGGAAGATACAGAGAATTGGTGGGAAAGGTACTTTATGTTACCATCACTTGGCCAGACATCCTCACTCGCAGTTAGTCGAGTTAGTTTGTTTATGGAGCATCCCAGACATGTACAGTTAGTTTATGGAGCATCCCAGACAGGTACATATGGATGCAGTCCATATGATATTGAGATATTTGAAGTCTTTTCCAGGTGCAGGATTGCTGTTCAGAAAAGGGACATCCCTCACTATCACAACCTACACAGATGTAGACTACACAGGATGCCCTAAGGGAAGGAAGTCTACCTCATACTTTGTCGTATTTGTTGGTGGCTCTTTAGTGTCCTGGAAGAGCAAGAGGCAGACCGTGGTTGTCAAGTCCAGTGTTGAATCAGGATATAGAGCTATGGCACAAGGAATCACAGAGATGATGTCAGTTTAAGCTGTTATAGCTGACATATATATTGATGTACCACTTCCTATGCAGTTATAATGTAATAAGCAAGCAGCCTTATTCATTGCAAATAATCATGCTTTTCATGAGAAAACCAAACATATTGAAGTGGATTGTCATTATACACGGGACATGATTCAAGAAGGTTCCATTTCTCCTTCTCATGTGAGCTCATGGGAATAACATACAGACATTTTCACTAAGACCTTACTCAGAGGACCCTTTCAAAAGTGTGCATCCAAGCTTAACATGATTGACATCTATGCTCCATCTTGAGGGTTAGTGTAGAGATATTATTATGGTTTTGTATTGTTTTTATGTTTATATGTATTTCTTCCATCTTATGTAATTTACCCATGGGCTTCTCCTCTATATAAGAGAGCCCTAGGTTCTTTGGAATATATATTGAATCATTCTCCCAACAAGGATGAGGATCGCAAATGACTCGTTCCTCTGCCACGGAGACCTCGTCCTCCGAATTGTGAAGATCCTCCTCTACTGCGAGACGTGGCCATCGCTGAGTACTGAGAAATAGCCAACGAAGGAACAATGATCCTGTTAAGTCTGCAGTATACATCCTACATATGAGGTATGGTAGCATCTACAAGTAACTGTGATCGTGTTGTATCATAATCTATATCAAGAGTCGTAAAAAAGACACTAACCACAGTGGCGTTCTTGTATGCCTTATGTAACTTCGGTGTTGCTACAAGAGGCATGAAGCAGTGTAGCTTCGCAAACATGCCCCTGAGAGATTTGTATAGGGTATGAAGAGGGCGGCTATTCTGCTTGACCGTGGAGATATCATGATGAAGCTGCAATATCTTTATTTCATTCATCACCTGAGAGCATATGGCTACGATGATGTCTCACGTCGCCTCGATTATGGGCTGATGAAAGATATCATTGGCTATCTCCATAACCAAGGTATCAGATAGCCACACACACACGTACGCGTTATCTGCCTCCCGCGTGGCATTAGTTCCAGTCTTGCCAATTGGCTCCTCCTATGTCAGAATGTACTTCTTTCGATTGCACTACATAAGGCTCATGAACTGCATTGCCCACAACTCATATTTTGTCCCATCCATCTTGACGATGAGTGTCAAACCTTTAAAGGTGCCCGAGGATGGGATGTCAACTATGTTCTCTGACATGATATCAATTATAGATGAAGACTAGGCTGCAGAGTGGAACAAATGAGCCTACACAGACATATAAGGAATCGGTTGTGTGTGCAGACTCATGCCGCAACTATTCCCATCAATTGCGGAAGCTCTCTAGGTATAATAGTTGGAGGTCTAATTTCACCATCAACGGATAAAAATCAGATCTGTTTTGGAGACCCTGAGAGGTGCAACAGTAAGAAAGGAGATCATTGTGCCTTGATGGGACCTACAATGATGCCATTGGGCTTAGCAACACCGCTAAAGGGCCAAACAACAGCAGAAAACCGCATGGGCGGTGCTAGGAGGCACTAGGAGAAAACCTTGTTGCCTTGAGGAGGCCACGAAGATCGTTGGTGGTTGATTGGGCGGCATTGGGAGATCGTCAAAGCCCACATCTGAAGCCCTCCTGCAGTGGGATATCGCCGGAAACGGTGAGGATGTTGTTGGAGACTGCTAGGAGATGTCGTAGTGGCAGCGACAATGAGAGGACCTGACGACAGCGGCACCATTGGATGGAGTGGGGTGACCAGAGATAGGGTTGGGGCGTGGTTTCAGGCTTCGATTTAGGATCATCTCTCTGATACCATGTGGAAAGAGAATAATGAATTGAATCCATACTGAGGCCCTAGAGTTCTCTTATATAGGAGAACCACGTTGGAAAAATTACATAACAGAGACGGAAAAAAGAAATACATAAAACAGGAAAGATAAAATATCTCTCAACACAAATGATGTGATAGTCAACATCAATATATTCTCCTCAATGTGTTCTATCCTCTCTAGAAATACAAAGTTTGATGAAAAATATGTAGTAAATATGTTGCTGCAACACACAGGGACGTGAACTGTGGTCTAGAAACAAGATCTTTGAGAATAGAGACAATCCATGGTACCTTATAAGTAGTATCAACCATCATGTGATAGTCAGCTTCTTCATTTGATCAAACAACCACGGATTGCTTTTTCCATACACTAAGGAACCAAATGATGGCATCAGGTGCCATAAGCTGATAGCTTCAAGTATATGTTATTCTTGAAGTATAATTGTTGAGAACAAGAGAATGACTTGATTTCAGTACGAACCATCATCCTCTCTTATATAGATGCTAGTGGAAATGTTGCAAGCAGACCTTTCTGTAGAACAAGAATAAAAAGAAAAATATAAATCAAATAATACAGAGAATTGCACCACTCCCTCTTGAAGGTAGTTTTGTATTTGTTTCTATTAATGTTTATCCCCCCCCCCCCCCTCATGCATAGAGAGAGCTATAATTCATTTTCAATACATCAATCTCTCGTTCTTCTCCACATGATATCGAAGTAACAGTCCTAGACTGGTGTTCCATACCCACCCTACCACCTAGCCTCTCCTTTCCACCAGCCCCTCTATGGGCTCCACCAGCCATCTTCGAGCTCAGTCTCAAACCTCTTAGAATTGCCAGCCCTAAGTCTTGGTCCCTAAAGGTCATTTAGCCAACCTTCTGTTCAAGTGAGGCTCCTAAGGTCGATCTTATTCTTAAATCTAGGGTTGTTGTAGCCTAGCTCTAGGGTTATCGTTACACGGACTGAAGGCTATCATTGCCGCCCAAATCTAGGACCCATACCTTTAGCCTCACCACATATGGGCTTGGTTTTCTTACTACCCAGGACTAATTTTAATGAGCCTCACCACATATGATCTTGGGATTAAGAGGGCCACTACTTAATCCCAAGGACGTCACCCGGATCTCGAGTCTAGCTACACAAGAGCTCTGAACCTGGCCTCACAACACAACATGCACGTATAATATGCACAAGATCATAGGGTGGCATCATATATTATGAGTTTTTTAGGTCCATTTTTTTTAGGGGGGGGGGGTAGTTTTACATAGAAGAGATGCCTAAGAGTTCAATGTCCGATGTGACATGGACACGATAAGCATAAGGAAGATGTTTTTGGTATGCTCATCAAGTTGCAATTACGCATGATGGTCATGAATATTCATGATGGTCATGCAAGAGGAAAGAGGATAGAGGAATCTTTGCATCCTCTTAGATCCAAAACTTGATAAAAAAGATTGGCGAGTATGCTACATTTGTACGAAGATAACGGCATAATATGTGGATGGCTTCCGAGTCAGTCATTCCTTGGGATCACAGACAAGGTGATCCATTATGATACCACATATGTGATTTGGAACACGCTGAAGGACTTCAATTTGCACGAGAGAATATGAATCATGTATTTTAGATGTACTATGAACTAACATGGTTTCGTTATGAGGTAAAAACATTTGCCCAACATTACTCACGACTAAAGGTGCTCAACAAAAACAACTCCTCGAGGCATGTGTATGACAACTCGAAAGGAGCAGCAGTGATGACCTTTCTTAGTGGGTTGGGACTAGCTTACCATACAACACTAGATTAGAGATGGATACTACCCTGCCGTCCTGGAGGAGGCATACAAAAAACTGAGTCACCTCAATATCTTACAACAATTGGAGACATCAGAGTCTTGGATTTTAGCTCTAACAGAATCTTCTAACCAAAGAGATCGAAGTGCTTCCTAAGGAGTACATGCCAGATATCACAACAGACTTACTCATACTGATTCGGCAGGCACTACCAGTGGAGGTGGAGCTCAATTTACCTTCTGTGGCAGGCCATACTGCATTGAGGAAATGTGTTAGACTATCTACGGGAGGCCCATACTGCTCAGCAGGCTACAGAGGGGGACATTGTGACCCTGTTGATCTGGACGAGATATTTAGGTTGTTGATGTTGTAACCCTTCAGAGTAATATGACTTAAGTCATAGTTGTAATACAACCCCCAAAATCCAAGTTAAAACATTTTTTATATTTTTTTGTTTACTTGATTGAAGTCCGAGGTTGATGCAAGGAGAAACAGCTACTATTATGTAGGGGAGAAAAGTATAGTATGTAGATATTTTCAATGTAATTGTCATCTTTTTAGGCTCTAGGGTTTCATGTTATATAAGAAACCCCATACTCATGAATAAAATTCATCCTATTGCCTTATAATTTTCTTTTACATGGTATTTTTTATTCCAAGAAAGGTGAAACACACTTTGGTGCTCGCCCCATATATATTGCTAAAAAGAGAAGAGGGTACAGAGCGACTTACAATATCCAGGACTCGAGAAGAGGCCTTGAGTGAAAGATTACATCTTCACAATAGAAATGCTGAGAACAAAAAAGTGCACCATTTCTGCCTAACCAGATAGCTCAAATTGTTTCCAGTGGATGGAGGATGTCCTCTTTAGCCCGATGTCTGGCAAGAAACAAGGATTCCCAAAAATGATCAAAGTCCTGATGGTTAAGAAAACTTTAAATAGTCTCGTTCCATATTGGGACGGTCTTTGCACACTGGAAGAAGAGGCGGTCCATTGTCTCGATCTGTCTCGCAAAGTAGACATCTATTGGATGTCCTGAAAGAGTCTTGCACAACGGTCCCCTGTCATGATACGTCTTCTCTTTAAAAACCACATGAAGAAACCAATTCTGCATGGCAGACGAAGCTCCCAAATGAGGTTGCAGTCAAGGATTAGGGAATCCGTCCTCGGAGGTGGAGGTCTAGAGATAGCACGGTAAGCTTTTTTTACGGAGAAAGAGTTATCCTTCCATACTCAATGATCTCTGGCCATAGATGATATATCAATATGTCTTAGCGACTCCAGAAGAGAGAGGAATTCTTCTAGTCATTGGTCTGAGAAATCAGCTAAAAAGTGAAGCATCCAATTGTCATCAATCCAGCAGTCCGAAACAAGTGCATCGCAGTTGCCTGCCAAAGCATAAAGCCGTTAAAAAGTGGTAGAGAAATATTCATCGCCAGTCCAGTTGTCTTTCCAGAACAAGAAAGAGTATCCGTCTCCAAGCACCGACCAAAAAAGCTCCTGAAACCAAGGGAGTACCATGGTGATTCCTTTTTAGAAGGCCGAGGAGTGCACGTACAAAAGAAGTGACATGCCAAGGGGGTCCCCAATATTATAAATCCTACGAATTAATCTGCAGCATATGTCTTTATCTCTACTCCCAAAGTATGTTAATCCATTTTAGCAAGAGCGCCTTATTCATGGCCTCTAACTTGATTCCAAGGCCACCATCTTAGATAGAGTAACAGTCTCCCAGTCGACCAGATGAATCCTAGGTCCATCTTCCCTAGATTTACCCCAAAGAAACATGTGCATAATCTTTTCTAATATATTCTTGATACCAACTGGCAGAAGGCGTGAAGACATAAAAGAGATCGGAATAGCAGAGAACACCACCTTAACAAGCACCAGTCAACCAAGTCAGCCACCTTTGGACATAATAGCCGCTTTCCAACTGTAGAAAGAAAAGTACTACATATATTTCATAGAGCCCAAGGGTTCGCTTATATATAAGAGAGAAACCCAAATGGGTAAATTACATTAAGCGGGCATAAGAAATAAATAACTGTAAAAGCATAACATAACGCAAAAACTCTCCAAGACTCCCCCTTAAGCTGGATCATAGATGTCAATTAGCTTCAGCTTGGAACATCTTTAAAAGGGTCCTCTGGCAAGAGCCTTGGTGAACACACCTGATGTATGCTCACTGAAACTGACATGAGATGTAGAAATAAGGCCATTTTGGATCATATCTCGAGTGTAGTGGTAGTCTACCTCGATATGCTTGGTTTGCTCATGGAAGGATGGATTGTTGGCAATGAATAGTGCAGCTTGGTTGTCACATTGGAGGTGCATAGGAAGAGGCACTTCAACAGCTAGGTCAGTCAGAACCGATCTAACCCACATCATCTATGTGATGTCTTGTGCCATAGCTTTGTATTCGAATTCTGCACTTGATTGAGCGACAACAGTCTACTTCTTGCTCTTCCATGATACTAATGAACTTCCTACAAGTACTACAAACCCAGAAGTCGACTTTCTATCCTTGGGGCATCCTGCGCAGTCTGCATCTACACAGGTTGTAATGGCTAGTGATGTGCCTCTGCTAAAGAAAAGACCAGTGCCAGGAGAGGCCTTCAGATACCTCAAAATCATATGGACAACATCCACATGGGTCTATCTTGGTTGCTCTACATCAAATGCTATGTATGGCCCGGTGATGGTCACATATAACAGCTTCCCAACTAACTCCAAGTATCTGCTTTTATCGATCTCATCAGTGTCGTTGTCATAAAACTTCATGTTTGGGCTTGCAATCTGTCATACATGTCTTTGGTAGAAGATCTGTAACATACTTCCTCTGGAACATCACAAGACCTCGCTGGTTCCTGGCGAACTCCAGTCTAAGAAAGTAGCATAGACGGTCAAGATCCTTGGTCACAAACTGCTGACCCAGGAAGGCCTTAGCTGCTTGGATCCCTTGTGCATTATCCCCTGTAATGATGATATCATCTACATATACCAGTATAGCCACAATCCCCTTCTGGGATCTCTAAACAAGGAGTGATCTGCAGTGGATCTCACGAACCCCTTCTGTTCTATCACATCTGAGAGCTTCTGGAACCATGCTCTCAAACCCTGCTTGAGGCCATAGATCGCCTTATGAAGTCGACACACCTTCTGAGACTCCCACTCAGCAGCGAACCCAGGTGGTTGCGCATGTAGACTTCCTCCTGAAGATCACTATAGAGGAAAGCATTTGTCACATCTAGCTGGTACAAGGGCCAGTCTCAAGTGGCAACGAAAGAGAGAAAACCCGAAGTGTGGAATGCCGAGCTACTGGAGAAAATGTGTCCTGATAGTCCACCCCATAAGTCTAGGTGAATCCATGAGCCACGAGTCGTGCCTTGTAGCAATCAAAGTTGTCATCTACTCGATGTTTCACGGTGAACACCCACTTGCATCCTGCAACAGACACGTCTGCGGGAGCTGTAACTGTGCTCTACGTGCCACGAGACTGTAAAGCATCCATCTATGCTTCCATAGCAAAGCACCATTCTCTCACTTTGAGTGCCTCCTGATATGTACGTGGGATTTCAACAGCAGATAATCCCACAACAAATTTTCAGAAATATGGTGAAAGCCTGTCCAGGGATACGTGTCCTGTCATGGGGTATCGTGCACAAGAACGCTTGCCTTTTCGCATAGCAATTGATACCCTAAATCACTCTCAGCTGGTGGTTCCGGTTCATCCTGTAAAACTGCTTGCTCATCATGTACATCATGCACACCACTAGTTCGATCATTCAAACCAAGTTTTCAGAATTTACCTTGGGCGTATTAGATGCTGGGGAAGGCATTGGAACATGGAGTACATGCTGAGGTGTAGGTGGCGGCGGAAGAATAATGGCATCCTTAGACTCAGGAGGGACTCATCCTGTCACTTGTAAGAGAGTAGTACATGATGGACTCAAAGAAGGTGACATCAGCACTAACATAGTATTGTCCCTGTACATGATCAAACACCGATAACCCTTCTGTGTGCGGGAGTAACCAACAAGCATACATTTATAGCTCGAGGAGCGAGATTGTCATGACCAAGTCATAGTATATGCAGAAATGCCACATAACCGAATACACATGGTGTAAGAGAAAAAAAAGATCATTTTCAGGAAAAGCAAGAGCAAACGGTGCCTTTTCACCCAAAATAGTAGATGGCATCCGATTTATAAGATCAGGTTGTCATCACAACATATCCCCAAAAAGAATGTGGAGCCCGACTTTATATAAGAAGAGTCTTGGTAATGTCTAGAAAATGTCGATGTTTACGTTCAGCCACACCGTTCTGTTGAGATGTATAGGGACAAGAAGTCTGATGAATAATGCCTTGTGAGCTGAAGAAATGAGATAGGCGAATAGTACAAAACTCAAGTGCATTATCAGAACAAATATATTTTATTGATGCAGAAAATATGTTCTTTATTTCAACCACAAAATTCCGAATAATTGTACTAGCCTCATATTTATGCTTCAAAAGAAAGAACCAGGGCAATCTAGAAAAATCCTCAACACAAACAAGATAGTATGTGCGTCCCTGATGATAAGGTACACGACTCGGACCCCACACATCTAAATGAAATAAATCAAACAATCCATGACTATTATGACCTTGATAACTTGGAAAGCTAGAGCTGTGATGCTTTCCAAGTTCACGTGACTCACTGAAAATTGGATTTGATTGAAACACCAGGAATAAGACGACATATCTTCTGCAGCTGGAGGTGGATGCGTCTAAGATGCCATGTGTAAGGGGAAATGGTTCCTGCTGACAGAGAAGTAGCACCAACATGCTGAGACTGAGACAGCATGTGTAGCCCTCCATGTTCACGACCACATCCAATCACCCTACACGTGAGTATATCCTGAAACACAAGGGAACTAGGGTCAAATATAGCACGAAAATTTAAATCTTTCGTAAACTGGCTAATAAACAGTAAATTCATGGAGAAAGCAAGTGCATGAAGAACATTCTGCAGGTGTACGACGGGGTCAAATGAACCTCCCCCTGTCGAGTGATTGGGGACTGAGTCCCATCAACAATCACTATCGATCTACCCGGTTGTACTGAATGATATGTACCAAATTGCATTCTATCTCCACAGAGATGATGTGATGCTCCGAAGTCCATAATCCACTCTGAAGGATCTGGTCGAGAACGACCAATAAAAGCATGTGTAATACATGAGCTGCGGGTAAAGGCAGAGGCAGTAGTGTCTGATGGACCGATGCTGGTAATCCAGTGGCTGGAGGCATGATTTCTCTCAGGCGAGCAATAAAATCATCGTAACAATGATCAGAAAGATCCGGAGCAGTCGAACTCTGTTCAACAGCACGGGTTGATGGAGGGAATCCATGCTTAGAGTAGCATGTATCCTCCGAGTGACCTGAACAGTGGCAGAGTGAACATGTCTGACGAGGACGAGAACCACCTCGTGCCCCTTCCTCTGAAAGAAGTAGATCCACCTCTACCACGAGATGCAACCAAAGCAGATGATGTCTGAGAAGATATGGCAGAGGAGATACTCAATCGACTCAGCCTACGGTAAGCTTCCTCCATAGGAGGTATGGTAGAATCGGTAAAGTGCTCCAAGTGAGCCGAGTCATATTCTAGGTTGAGGGCAGCCAAAAAAACACCAGCCATGACAGAATCCCTATAGGTCCTATGCTGCTTTGGAGTGACCGTCAGCGTTATGTAGCTGTGAAGTCACTCGAATATACCCCTCAGATAAGTATACAAGACGTGAAGAGGACGATCACCCTGTTTGGTAGTGAAAATATCATGCTGAAGTTGCAGTATCTTTGACTCATTCTTAGTCTGAGAGTATTTTTTTTTGAGCTAAAAGAGGGGGAGACATGCAAGGGTGTCCACCCCAAAATTTTATTAAAAAGGTATTTCAAACATACATGTTACAGGAGCTATGACCCAAGCATGCAGTTATAGTGGAAGCAAACATTCTCAGAGTAGAAACGTTGATATGAAAAGAGAACATCATTACGGGCTAGCCAAATGGTCCACAACAGAGCCACTGGGGAGAGGACCTCTTCTCTGCAGCGACGACGCACCCCAAAGAAGGAAGACCAGAAGTGATCAAAGGAGCTAGTACATATCCAATGTATTCCTGCCTCGGACCAGATATACGTAGAAACAGAGCAACAAAAGAAGAGTTGTTCCAATGTCTCGATCTCACTGCCGCACAGAGGACATCTATCAGAAACCACCGAGAATAATTTAGCACAACGATCCCTAGTCATAATGTGCTTCCGTATGTAAAGCCACAAGAAGAAACCAATCCTTTCCGGAAGTCGAAGGGACCAAATTAGGTCACAGTCCCGGATCATACTGTTCGAGGGAGAAGGAGGAGGCCTACAGATGGCGTCATACGCTTTTCTAACCGAGAACGGCGTGTCCTTCCACTCCCAATAATCAAGCCCACAGGATGTCATGCCCGCCTGCCCAAGCGAGTCAAGAAGGCGAAGGAAATCCTCAAGGCGCTGGCCAGAAAAGGAGGTTCTGAAAGCCAACATCCAGTCACCATTATCCCAGCAATCCACCACACGAGCATCCGTATTAGTAGCCAAAGCGAACAAACGATGAAAGCATGTACGTAGTGGAACATCCCCCATCCAATTATCTGTCCAAAAGCCAAACGTGGCGTCGTTCCCTACAATTGGCCTGAAAAGGTCATAGAAGCGAGGCAACACCTTTAGAATCCCCTTCTAGAATGTAGAGTGCATCGGGCCCTGCTACGACACACCTGGACCACGAAGAAAACTCATAAAGGCAGCGGATTATTTTACAGCACAGACCCTCATCCTTGCCCCAAATCCTACTCACCCACTTGAGCAAGAGGGCCTCATTGAGAGTCTCTAGGCTCTTGATTCCCAATCCTCCACACTTCTTAGGTAAAGTAACGGTCTTCCAATCTACTAAATGAATACCCTGCCCTTCCTGGCCCGACTTACTCCAAAGGAACCTGTGCATCAAACGTTTCAAACACCTACTCACACCCACGAGCAAGAGTCTAGAGGAAAAAAAACACTGGAATCACAGAAAGAACCGCCTTAATCAGCACCAAACGTCCCCCCACGACAACAGAGAAGTCTTCCAACAACTCAGCTTTCTCTCCATTTTCTCCACCACTGGTAGCCAGTAACTTGATGTTGCCAGCCGTGAGAGGGAGTCCAAGGTAGCAGATAAGAAGAGAGCCACAAGGTCGTGCCCAACTCCGTGCCACAGGCAAGTGCCTCCTACTCAAGCATGCCAAAAGGGACCACGATGGACTTGTCGTAATTCAAACCGAGACCGGACATCTCTCCAAAGATCTCAAGAGTGAGAGCCACACCACCGGCCTCCTCTTTGTCACCCTCAATGAATAGGATCTTGTCATTAGCATATTGAAGAACTGGAATACGTATCTCCCCGCACCTGTAGAAAGAAAAAACTCCACTACTCTGGACCCGATCGACCATGCAAGCAAGAACATCCGCTGCAAGAACAAAAAGCATGGGGGCAAGTGGGCACCCCTGCCTAACCCCTCTCTGTGGCTGGAAGACACCTCCCTCAAGAGACCATTAACAAGGACTGCGAGTGATGTCGTGATGATGCAACGCTTCATCCATGAGACCCAAACGTCCAGAAAGCCCCTCCTACTCAGCGCCACCCACAAAAAATGCCAATCCAAAGTATCATATGCCTTGGAAAAATCAACTTTCCAAAGCATTGCCTTCTTGCCACTATATTTCCAATCTGAGATAATCTCAGATGCCAACACCAAACTATCCCCAATTTGACGGTCCGGAACGAATGCCGACTGCACCGGCGAGACAAGGTACCCGAGGACTCTGCTAAGACGCACCGCAAACACCTTCGCTAATATGAGGTATATGCCATTCGAGAGAGCAATCGGTCTATAGTCCTCAATCCTCTCCGTCGAACCTGTCTTGGGAAGGAGGAAAATCAGCACCCTATTAAGCTTTTTGAACCCCGCATTGCACCGGCAAAACTCTTTAATAACCTCCAGAACCTCTCCGCCCACCAGGTCCCAGAAATCCTTATAGAAGCAAATCGGAAAACCGTTCGAACCTGGCGCCCCCTCCGCGTTCAGTGTCCACACTGCCGCCTTAACCTCCTCGGAGGTGACCTGCACCGTCATGCTGTCTGCATGCATCTGAGATAGATGGGACGCCCCAAGGCTGCTCCATCTCCAAAGTCTGGGGGCAGTCCATCTCGAGAAGTCACGAAAGTGAGCAGCAATCGCATTTCCCATCTCCCTATCCCCAATAATTATGTTGCCATTGATAACCATGGACCTAAACATATTAGTACTACATCTACCACTAGCTACACTAAAGAAAAAACATGTGTTCGCATCTCCCTCCTTCAGCCAAGCAAGACGCAATCTATGTTTTCACTCCGCGATCTGCTTTCTGTCCTCCTCCTCAATCAGACTTTGGACTGATGTCCTTTTCCCAAGTTCCCCTGCATCTAGTTGTCTGATGTCCTCCACTCTCCAACTCCGCAGACAACCTCCGAGCACTCCTACTCTCTATGATCTCCTTATTATAAGCACATAATCTCCGACGCAAGCCTTTCAATTTTTCTGCAAACCTGGACGCCGCCAAACCAGGCACCATCATAGACAACTAATGAGAGCTCACTAGCTCCCTGAAAGAATCCTCCAGCATCCACACACTTTCAAATATGAAAAAATACCTCACCGGAGAAGGGTCTCTGGAGTCCCAGATCAACGAAGTATGATCCGATCTAGCACGAGGCCTGCACGAGGTGAAGGACAGAGGGAACACTTCCATGAGGGTCGATGAGGCGAGGAAGCGGTCGACGCGGGAGCAGGACCACGAATTCCGCCAAGTATACTTCGTATCTGCAGCATCCATAACCTCAAGCTCCAAGTCAACAATCAACACAGCAAAATCAGACGAACCCTGATCTTGGCCCCTATGTAACCGAGGGCGATCAGAAGAGAACAACGAGACATTAAAATCACCCCAACAAACCAAGCACAGTCCGGAAAAGCATCCCTCGCTGCACGGATGTCCGCCCAGAGCTCATGTTGTAGCGACGCCTGGCAAGAGCCATACACCGATGAAAAGGCAAAGAGGGTAGAAGTCCTGGAGCACTCCAAAAGCACCGAGAGGGCGTGAGAGCCTTTCAACTCCGACTGGAACCGAAAAGAGGAGTATTTCCAAGCCACAATCTACCCTCCCGAGCTCCCCAAAGCATTAATTACTCGATAGCTTGAAAAAGAAGCCTCCCCAAAAGAGTTCCAAACACTCGCATTGTAGGAAACAAGCTTAGATTCTTTTTTTTGAATCCAGAAACAAGGGGGAAACACTCGAAGGTGCACGCCCCAAAATTTTTATTCAAAAAGAGAAAGAGAAAAACGAGGGAAAGACATCAACCACGCTCCGAAAAAACGCAGCCCTTTCAACGCCCAACCCACCACCCTTACAACGCCCAATCCACCACCAGGTGATTAGCAAAAATCGTCACGTTCTCCCGATAAAACCTCTGGCCCAAGAACAAGAGATCATTCCTCCCCCACCAAATCGCCCACAGAATGGCGATAGGAAGGAGCGCGTCCCTCACCGGCCTCCCCTTATTTGCCTGAAGCGACATCCAGAAAGACGGGAGATCGCTCATGCTGCACCAATCCAAACCAGCCCCCTGCCATACCCTGGAGCACCCAAAGAAGAGGTGCTCCGATGATTCAATCGCCTCATTGCAAAGCAGACACCTATCGGAGATGTTACCTAAAAGCCTGGCACACCGGTCCCTCATCATGAGCCTCTGCCTCCGGAGCAGCCACTCGAAGAAGCCAACCCTCTCTGGTAGCCTGAGCGCCCACATAAAAGCACAATCCCGGACAGCAGCCTCCGACAACGACGGCGACAGGCGAGCAATAGCCCCAAAAGCCTTCCTCACCGAGAACGGGGCCTCCCGCCAACACCAATGGTCATGCCCCCCGGAGGGCGACCCACCTCCCTCACATCATCGAGCAAAGCCAAGAACTCCTCCAGCCTCCGATCAGAGAAATTCGTGGCAAAGCTGGGGCACCAATTCCCATCGCTCCAGTAGGCCGCCACCGAGCACGACTTATCCCCAGCCAAAGCGAACAGCCACGGGAAGCGAGAGCACAGCGCCCCCCGGCCCAGTCATCCGTCCAAAAGTAGAAAGACTCTCCCCCACCAAGGATCGGCCTGAAGAGCGTGGAATTCCTCAAGAACACGTCCACGACCCCCCTTCAGAAAGGGGTGGGAGAGGCCACGCGGGACACCTGCGATGGCAAGCCCCCCCACACCCCACGTCATAAATCTTCCGCACCACAGAACAACACAGATCCTCCCCCGGCCCCACAGCCTGCTCGCCCACTTAAGCAACAGGGCGTCGTTCATATCCTTGAGGGACTTCACCCCAAGTCTACCCTGATCCTTTCCGCAAGTGACCTCCTCCCACCCCACCAAGTGGACCCCCCTCGACCCTCGCCCCTACTTCCCTCATAAGAACGTCCTCATCCGTTTCTCCAGTCTGGCCCTGATCCCCTTAGGGATCCTCCGGTTGAACAGAAAATAAATTGGAATAGACGAAAGGACCGCCTTCAGCAGGACCAGCCGACCACCCCTCGAGAGACTCATGGACTTCCAGCCAGCCAATCTCGCCTCCACCTTCTCCACCACCCTCAGCCAATCCCTCATCCGAGTCCTCCCCATGCACAAGGGCATCCCCAGGTAATCCATCGACAAAGAGGAGCAGGCCGACCCCAAAGCCACCGCTAACGCATCACTGCTCTAAGCCGCAAGGCCGAAAGGAACGAACTTGGATTTGCAATCGTTATTGAACAACCCGGATAACTCGCCAAAGATCTCCAGAGCCAAGGCCATCCCCTAGCCTCATCAAGCCCCCCCTCAATGAAGAACAACGTATCATCGACGTACTGGAGGATAGGCACCACCACCTCCCCCTTGGAGTATCCCCTCGAAATGTCGCCGTCGACCACGCGAGTCGCAAAATCAGATAAAACATCAGCCGCCAGGATAAAGAGCATGGGAGCCAGCGGGCACCCCTGGCGTACCCCCCTCCGAGGCTGAATCAACCCCCCTCCAGGATCCCGTTCACCATAATAGAGAAGGAGGCGGTGGTGACGCACCGCCTCATCCAAGAGATCCACAACTCCGGGAGCCCTTCCGCCGAAGCATCGACCAGAGAAATCTCCAATCAAGGTTGTCGTAAGCCTTTTTAAAGTCCACCTTCCAAAGGACCCCACTTACGTCCCTCCTCTTCTAATCCGCAATGATCTCCGATGCAAGCGTGAGGCAATCAGAGATCTGTCTCCCAGGAATGAAAGCTGATTGCATCGGGGAGGTAACGTTGCCCAGAATGCCACCCAGGCGAATAGCAAGAACCTTCGCAATAATAAGATAAATAGCGTTGGAGACTGCAATAGGGCAAAAGTCGTCGATGTTAGCCGGCACCGAGGACTTGGGCAATAGAAAGATTAACGCGCGGTTGATCCTGTCGAATCCAGCGTTCCCCTGTAGGAATTCTGAGGCCACCTCCAACACCTCGTGGCTGAGTAGATCTCAAAAGTCCCGGTCCAACACCACCGGGAACCCATCAGGGCCAGGAGTCGCATCGGCATTTGATTCCCAAACCGCATCCTTAAGCTCCTCCAACGTGACACCACGAACGAGCATGTCAACGTGCGAGCCCGCCACCGTACGCGTGTCATGGACCAACCATCTCCACAACCGCGGAATAGAAGAAGTATACATGTTCTTGAAGTGGGCCGCAATAGCCCTCCCCATCTCCCTGTTCCCCTCCGCGCGATGCCCATTAATGGTGATGGAGTGCAACGCATTTGTCCTGCATCTCCCATTAGCAATACGGTGAAAGTACAAAGTATTCGCGTCCCCCTCCCGAAGCCACACGCTTCTCGACCGCTGGCTCCACTCCGTCACCCGCTTCTTATCCTCCATAGCCACCTTAAACTGAGCCGCAACGCGGTCGGCCAACTCCTCCACCGTGAGATCCCTGTGGTCACCGATCGCGTCAAGCGAACGGATAGTCTCTTCCGTGTCCCTCGTGGAAGCGCTCCTAGCCGCCCTCGACTCCCTCTTGAAATCCGACAGTCGAACCCGCAGCGACGATTACTTTTGCACAAAGCGGTACGCAACGGAGCCCGGAG
Organism: Ottelia alismoides; assembly: GCA_037367405.1. Classification (NCBI taxonomy): domain Eukaryota; kingdom Viridiplantae; phylum Streptophyta; class Magnoliopsida; order Alismatales; family Hydrocharitaceae; genus Ottelia; species Ottelia alismoides. The sequence continues at coordinate 84,339 of JAZKJV010000242.1, read as the reverse complement.
CGGTTACCCCCGACCAATGTGACGCCACCAACTCCCTGAAATTGCTCTCCAACAGCCAGCATTTTTCGTATCTAAATATCCCTCTCTGTAAAGGTACCTCCCCCGAGCACCACAAAATAGGATTGTGATCTGAAAACCCCGCAGCTTGGCCGCCACCGACGCCAAAGCAAAAACCTCCAACAGCTCGTTCAAGGCCAGGGACCGATCAAGGTGTGACCTCGAGTTGGAGCTCCTCCACGTATATGCGGTGTCACCCGCATCCATTACCTCCAAGCCGAAGGAGTCCACAACATCTGCAAAGTCAAGCGAGCCCGAGTCCTGGCCCCCTGCCCCCAGGCATGTCCGAAGAAAGAAGGATGACGTTGAAGTCCCCCCCGACGAGCCAGGGGACCCCACCGCAGATCTACCAACCTCCCGAAGATCGTCCCACAGTTCCCCCCGAACCAAACTACTACAAGGGCCATAGACGCAAGACACCGCTATCCGAAGGGAAGAAGCGGAACATACCAGAATCACCGTCAGCACGTGCCGGCCACGAATCACTGCATCGAGGGAGAAACCCGTGGACCTCCACGCCACCAGCATCCCTCCCGAGGATCCCACCGCGTCGAAAACACACACCTGGTCCAAAGCTCCCGCCCCAAAGGACTTCCAAACGCCATCCACCATAGACTGCAACTTTGTCTCCTGAAGCATAACGATCTCGCATCCCCATTCAATGCACTTGGATCCCACAACCCTCCGTTTATCCGGGTAGCCGAGCCCCCGAACATTCCAAGAGAGAACTTTCATCTGGAAACTTCTAAACTCCCAAGAATTTTGGCCACCCCCGCGGTCTCCGCTACGAGCAGCTTCAACGGCGGGCATGGCACTAGCTCTGATCGCGATGACCTGGACCTATTCCACCTTCTGTATCTCTTTCTGGTCCTCCTGTCGCTCGTCCCCTCGCCATCCAGAAGGGCAGGCACCTCCAAGATGGAACCAAATGCAACACCCCAGTCGGGGCCACCCGAATCCGATGTGGAGGTCGCTGAGATCGACCCGGAAGCCCGAGCCCGAGCATTCCCCGCATCCATGTCATGAGAGACCAGAGAAAAAGCAACCACCTTCGAAGCATCCCCTTGTGCGCCATGAAACTCCCAAGATGGAGAAAACCACATCGAATAGGAAGAAAGCGACACAAACGGAGTTAGCGACATGGGATCCGAATATGCCTGACCTCTACCCGAGCCCTGGAATCCCACCGGATCCACACCAGAAAAAGAGACTGCAACCGGATCCGCAAAGAAGCCCGATTGATCAACCCGAACCCTAGGATCCACCTCCGCAACCAGCTCCACCACGAACGACGACGGTCCAAGAACACATCCGCCCACGTCACCATGCAGAAAGAATAAGTTAGGCAGCATGTACAGAGTTGGGGAAGAGTTAACAAAGCGCCACGTGCATGGGAGAGAGAGCGCCACACCACCAAGGGATCCCTTCGGAAACCCAACCGTCAACACGGTATCTGAAGCATCTCCGGACCCCCCGCTGGACGCCTGCCGCTGCTCCTCCGGTGGGGGCGGAGGTTCTTCCACCAGCAGTTCAACCTTGAAAGAATAACAGCCTACCTTCAAATTTGCAAACATGCTTCTCCCTCCGACCTCGTCGAGGAAGCTCTTCGTACATTCGAACAGGATCCTCGTGTCCTCCACAGACGTCCCCGGACGAAGCCCATCCTCCAGCACAGCTCGGACTGTGCCCCACCGCCGTAGGGCCTTCCTCAAACAACCAAGCGAGTGTGACAGGAAAGGAACACCCTTCACCCTCGCCACGCAAACTTCCAACTCCGAGAAGGCACCATCCGCAAACCGAAATTGCCTCCAGCAAACGTTGGCGACACCTCCATTGAGAAGCAACCGATCCCTCTAGTCAGTCGATAGTCCTCTAATGCAACATCTCGTAGCACCCAACTGCACCACGTCTCCAGCGAAAAGCGGGCCCAAGAACCCACGTAGATGGGAGCGAACCACGTCCATATCGACTACGCCCCTCACAGCACATCCGATGAGCGCATGCAAGCCTGAACTCCGATGCCCCCTCCTTTTCCACCCCCCGGCTGATGGTCGATCACCCCCTACCAGAACTCCAGACCCACTTGCAAGCTTCGAAGAATCAGCACTCCCACTCATGTTCCCCACCACCTCTGCGAAAGAAGGGCCACCCCGCGTAACCATCACAGCATGCATGAAGCCCCGGCCTTCGCTACCCCCACAATTTAACGCTGTAGCAGACGTACGACCACACCCACGAAACGCCATGCAGGTTGCTTGTCGATGTCCCGTGCTCCCGCAAGAGAAGCACTTTGGGGGGGGGGGAAGGGCAAAACGAGGCCACATGCCCCCTGACCCCGTAACGGAAACACCTCCGGTCGGGCTTCCTGTGAGGTACCTTCGTCTACTCCCCGCCAACATTCTCTTGAGGCCCCTCATCACCGTTGACCGCCCTCTTGTCCTCCCTCCCTCCCTGGAACACCGCCTTCCCCCTCGCACTGACACTCGCCTTCGCACTCGCACTCGCCATCTTCCCACTCGCACTGACACTCGCCTCGCACTGACACTCCACAAGCTTAGATTCTTAAGAAGAATAACATCACAACCTCCACGAATCTCCCGCCTAGGGTCTTTTTTTTCGGGGTCATCCATACCTCTAACGTTCCAAGAGAGGACCTTCATTTGATCACGGTTTGCACACCACAAGCATCACGGTCACGGTTTGCGCACCCACAAGCATCACGGTCACGGTTCTTAGTCTGAGAGTATGTCCTAGCAAGAATGTCCCACATTGCCTTTGTTGTGGATTGACTCAGAATGTTGTTGGCTATTTCCACAGAAACTGTACTAGATAGCCACACCTTAGCATATGCATCATCATCCTCCCGTGAGGCGTCGGTCCCAGTCTTGTCCACCGGCTCATCATGCGTCATAATATGCTTCTTGTCATGGCACTGCATCAGATTCATGAACTGCATTGCCATAGCTCGTAGTTGGTACCATCCATCTTGATAATAGGAGCGGGGCCCTCAAAAGCACCCGTAGATGGAATATCGCTTCTACTTTCTAGCATCATGAACAATAATCGGAACATTAAAACAACAGTACTGCTTCTACTCAACCATGAAACAATGTGGTTGTAATTTTAGACTCATACTACAACCACATGTCAATGAAATGTGATCTTATTTTAGTAAAAATAGGGTAAATCAGACCCTAAAACTTGAATTCATACCAAAAATTTATGATTCTGGGGATTCAAGATGTGTTGATGGACTCGTTGGTGGAACCAAGGGCCGCTACACATCGCAAGATCGTTGTGCGCAGCACACGAGGCCCCACCGGCGGCGTTGGGGCCGCTGGAGCGACACCTGTGTTGTTGTACGGTGCCGAAAGGAGGTCATTGGGTGGTTGTTTCGCCGTTGGGAGGCGACTGTGTGGGCCACCGAACACCTCAGGGGGGGGATGGCACAACTACCCGCCGATGGTGAGCAACACCTCAGGGGCCCGCTGGGCGACGGCTGTGCTGCGGTACTATGAGCCACTGGAGGGGTGCGTATGGCTGTGGGGATGGTGGCGCACGGAAGGAGAAGAGTTTGGAAGGTAGGGTTAGGGTTTTTGGTTCAAGGCTTCGGTCTAGGAACGCCTCTCTAACACCATGTGGAAAGAAAAAGTACTTCATATATTTCATAGAGCCCAAGGGTTCTCTTATATAGAAGAGAGAACCCCTAATGGAAAAATTACATGAAGTGGACACAAGAAATAAATAACTGTAAAAACATAACATAACGTAAAAATTCTCCAACACCAACCCGACAGCTTTTTCTCCAACTTCTCGATTATCGAGAGCCAATCTGAGATCTTGATTCTTCCACATGGGATGGGGGACATCAAGGTAGCGGATCGGAAGAGTTCCACAAGTTGTGCCCAGCTTCGTGGTGCAATCTCTGGCAGTTTCCTCAAAAAGCCCAAACAAGATGGTTGTGGATTTCTCAGGTTGAAAACCAATCTCGATATCTTACTATAAATCTCCAAAGTTCAAGCCATCCCTTTAGCCTCCTCCTTGTCACCCTCAATAAAAAAGATGGTATCATCCTCATATTGTAAGAGAGTATAGAAATATCGCCATTGGAGTAACTTGAGGTAATGTCGTTAGTGACAACCTGACTCACCATACATGAAAAACATCAGTGGCAATGACAAACATAGGCGTCAGGGCCATCCCTGTCTAACACCACATTGTGGCAGAAAAAACCTCCCTACGAACGGTCGTCAACAAACACTGAGCATGAAGCAGTAGTGATGCAATGCTTCATCCAAGAGATATAGAGTGCAAGAAAACCTCGTTTGCACAAAGCCGCCCAAAGAAACCGTCAATCCATGGTATCGTATGCCTTTGAGAAATCCACTTTCCACATAACATCCTTTACTCATCTACGCTTCCAATCTGTGACGATCTCAGTATCCATGGCACGGTTGTCTGCAATTTGTCTGTTCAGAATGAAGGATGACTGAAGCAGAGAGATGATATGATCCATAACCCTGCTTAGTCAAATGGCTAGCACCTTTGCAATAATGAGAAATTGCGTTCGAAAGCGCGATTGGTTGAAAGTCTTCCACTCTCTCTGGAACCCCCTTCTTAGGGAGTAGAAAAAAGAGTGCTTTGTTGAGCCTATCAAAGCCAGCATTTTCATGGGCAAATTCTTCAATTACCTCAACAACCTCATTACCCACCAAGGGCCAAAATTCACGGAAAAAGAAGACGGGGAAGCCATCAGGATCCGGTGCACCATCTCCATTTAAGATCCACACCGCATTTTTTACCTCCTCAGATTTAAAGCTCTGTACTAGGTGAGTGGCGTGAGCATCAGAAACACGGGACATCTACAGGCCAGTCCACCTCCACTGCTTGCCCTCCTGTCTCCTCGAGAATTCACAAAAATGATATGCAATAGCCATGCCCATGTCGCGGTCTCCTTCCATATGAGTACCATTCACCACTATAAATCGGAACAGATTGTGGTGACGTCTTCCACTAGCCACACGGTAGAAGTGGTGTTTGTGTCACCATATTTGAGCCAACACTGTATAGAGCATTGTTTCCACTCTGTAACACGCTTCTTATCTTCTGTTGTAATGATCTTCTGTGGCGCTGCTCTTGCAGCTAACTCATCAGTCACTAACTCTCTGGCATCCTCCAAATCATCAATTCTACGAACCTCAGCTTCGGTCGCCATGCGACTAGCCAATCTGGCACCTCTAATTTACTTCTTAAAGGAGCAAAGATGCTTACAGAGTAAGGTAAGCTTCTGAGCCAAACGAGAGGCTGCTGAACCTGAAATAGCAGTAGTGGACAAGACGTTGTAAACAAGCTCTCTGAAGTTGTCCTCTTGAAGTCACGCTCGTTCGAATCTAAAGAAGCCCCGATGGCTCGACTCAATCCCGGAATCCCAGATAAGGGGAGTGTGGTCAGATCTGGTTTGCGGCCTAAAAGTAGAAAAGCATTCAAAAGCTCATGAGAAGCCAGGAAACAATTGATACGAGAGCACGATCTAGATTTCCTATAGGTAAATCTCGTGTCGGTCGCATCAATCACCTCAAACTCTATATCATCAATCAGCTCTGCAAACTTCATTGACCCAAGATCCTGACCCTCACGCGAGCACGAGCAATCCAAAGAAAGAAGGGAGACGTTGAAATCTCCACCCAGAAGCCATGCCGCACCCGAGTAAGTATCACGGGCCTCAGTATGTCCTCCCAGAGCTCATCCCATAATGAATGAGAGCATGGCCCGTAAACATGACATCGCCAGGTGAGTACCCGTAGAGTTATTCTCCAAAAGCATTGTGATAATGTCTTCCCTTTACCTCAGAGCAAGCCAAGAAGAGTGATTCTTTCCATGCAACTAGCACCCCCCCATGCGCCAGTTGCATCAAGAGTACTGTAACCAAAGACGGGCCAGCCCCCAACGAATTCCACAACAAATTGGGGCAAGATTGTAGATAATATCGCAGCACCATTCAGTAAAACGGGCCCCTACTAATCGTCGCTTCTTTGGATCACCCAAATCCCTTACATTCCATGTCAGTATCTTCATTGAGTAACTTGGTTGCTGCCCGATGTCTGCACCACTCCAGCTATTTGCGCCACCCTGGCCTTACATTCTATTATTGTTTGATCTTTCCCCTTTCCTCTAACTTGATTTTTCCATGGTCTATATTGCTTATGTCTCCTCCCGAGACCTGATTCAGAAGGCAGTGAGTTAGAAAGGGATGATGGAAGAGCTCTGGTTGAGGAAGGCATTGGCTACCTAAGATGGTCCTCAACTGCATTCTTCAATAATTCTACTGCCAGATTAAGATTCAGACTCCAATCAGGGACTGTGTAGCTTCGAGGATCCGCAAATCCATCCAGCAAATTCTCAAGTTGTAACATCAGGCAGGGTTGCCCTTTGAGAGGTCCGCTAACTGAGGGTGAGATCCAAAAGATGGAGGCTTTAAAATGCATCTTGTGTTGTCTTCCTAGGTGGTAAAATCAACCACATTGCTTTCCCTGGAATTGCTTGCACCTTCAGCACTCAGCTGTAACGGAGGACCCGAAGGCACAGTGTTCACAAGGGTTTTTTGCTGGACCCGAATGTTATTTTTGTTGGGAGAAAAAATGAATCATGCTATTAGAATAGACCGAGGGCTCTCTTATATAGGAGAAAAGCCCTTGGGTTAATTACATGATAAGTACATAAAGAAAATATAAAACATAAAATAGACCAAGAGATATATTTATCTCAACACTACCCCTCAAGCTGGAGCATATATCTATCATGCTCAGCTTGGAGCAACACCTATGGAATAGACCTCTAGCTAGGGCCTCGGTGAAGATGTCGGCCGTCTGATCTCCTGTGGAAACATGGGATGTGGATATGAGACCTTTCTGGATCATGTCTCTAGTGTAATGACAATCCGCCTCTATATGCTTTGTCCATTCATTAAAAGCATGATTATTGGCAATAAATAGTGCAACTTTATTATAACATAAAAGTTGCATAGGAAGAGGAACCTCAATGTTAAGGTCATTCAATACCGATCCAACCCACATCATCTCTGCACTCCCTTGTGCCATGGCCCTGTGTTCAGATTCTGCACTTGATCTGACCACCACTGTATGCTTCTTGCTTTTCCATGTGACAAGTGAGCTCCAGACAAACACAACAAAGCCCGAAGTAGACTTTTTGTCTCCGGGACAATCTGCATAATCAGCATCTGCGCAAGCTATCACCTCAAGAGATGTATCCCTGTTGAATATAAGACCCGAGCCAGGTGAGTTCTTCAAATATCTCAATATCATATAGACAACATCCATATGCATCGTTCTGGGCTGCTCCAACTGACTAACTTTTCTTACTGCAAACATTATATCCGACCTGATGATAGTGGCATATAAAAGCTTCCCAACCAGTTATCTATATCTCCTGCTATCTACCTCCTCAGTGTCATCATCATATAATCTCATACTCGGATCCATAGGGGTAGTAGTAGGCTTGCATCCTGTCATACCTGTCTCAAAAAGGAGATCCATCACAAACTTCCTTTGGGTCATCACCATACCACGCTGGTTCATGGCGAACTCCAACCCAAGGAAGTATCGAAGAGTGCCAAGGTCCTTAGTCACAAACTGTTGACTTAGGAACCCCTTAGCAGTCTGAATGCCTTGGTCATCATCCCCTGTAACAACAATATCATCCAAATAAACAAAAATAGCCACAGTACCTCTCAGTGTCCTCTGAACAAAAACTGAGTGGTCTGCAGTGGACCGCACAAATCCCTGGTGCTCTATCAACTCCGATAGCTTCTGGTACCAAGCTCTCGGACTCTGTTGCATGCCATAAATCACCTTGTGGAGCCTGCACACTTCTGGGACTCCCCCTCATTAGCAAACCCTGGTGGTTGCTGCATGTAAACTTCCTCCTGAAGGTCTCCGTATAGAAAGGCATTCTTTACATCAAGTTGGTACAAAGGCCAGCCCCGTGAAACAACAACGGAAAGAAGAATGTGTAGTGTCGAATGTCTGGCCACAGGAGAAAAGGTATCCTGACAATCCAACCCCATAGGTTTGGGTGAACCCACGTGCCACAAGTCTTGCCTTGTAGTTATCCACACTGCCATCAACCCTTTGCTTGACTATAAATATCCATTTGCAGCTTACAACAGAGGCACCTTGTGGAGCAGATACAATGCTCCATGTTCCACGCGACCTCAAAGTTGCCATCTCCTCTTCCATTGCAAGTCTCCACCCATTGTCCTGTAGCGCCTCCTGATATGTACGTGGGATAGTAACAGCAGAGAGTCCCGCTACAAACTTCATGTACTCCTCTGAAAGATGATCCAAAGAAACATGTGCAGCAAGAGGATACGTAGCACATTGACGACGAGGCTTCCATAGGGCAATAGGAATCTCTAGATCATCAGCCTCTCTGTCTTCTGGAATCAGCTCGTCTTGTGTATCATGCAAAACTCCAGTGCCATCAGTAGAAACAATGTTTTCATGACATACATAAGGCATGGTGGATGATGTGGACGACGCATGAGCAGAGGGGCGAGTAGAAGAGCTGCGAGTGTAAACAAGGGGTAAGAATTTGGATTGGGTAGATGGAGGTGGAGGTGGTGGAGGCAGTGGCAGTGGTGGAGGTGGAGAAGGCTGAGGTGCAGCATGGGGTTCATATGGTGTAGGAGACGGAGGTGGAGGAACAACATCCTCTCCAGAAGTAGCATTGGACAACCTATCACCTGTAGGAGAGAAATACATAATCGACTCAAAGAAAGTGATATCAACACTCACATAATATCTTCGTCCTACAGGATCAAAACATCTATACCCTTTTTGGGTACGAGAATAACCAACAAAAACACATTTGACAGCTCTAAGCGAGAGCTTGTCACGGCCAGGAGTGAAATTGTGGACGAAGGCCCATAGATCCAAAGACTATGGGAGTGAGAGAGAATAGTTCCTTCTCGGGAAACACAATCAAGAAGGGAACCTTCTCTCCATGAATGGTGGACGGCATGCGGTTCACCAAGTAGAAAGCAGTGAAAATCGTGTCCCCCCCAGAAAGAATGAGGGGTACGACTATGGATCAACACTGTTCTTGCGACATCAAGAAGGTGATGATGTTTACATTTAGCCACATCATTTTGTTGAGAAATGTAATTGCAAGAGGTTTGATGAACAATACCAAGAGACATGAGAAATTCAGACAAATGTAACGTGAAAAACTCCAAAGCATTATACGTACGAATGAATTTCACATTAGCAGAGAATATATTTTTGACTTCAATAAGAAAAGATTTAATGATAGCACCTGCTTCAGACTTATGTTTTAACAAGAACATCCAAGATAGTCTAGAATAATCATCCACATCAATCATATAAAAACGATGCCCCTGATGATCAGGAACACGACTAGGACCCCAAATATCAAAAGGAAACAACTCAAAGGACTGACTACTGTGACGATTCGGACGACTCGGAAAAGAGGAGTGATGGTGCTTCCCAAGCTGACAGGCTTCACAATCCAGTGTAGTACGAGTAGATATCTGCGGTAGCACATGACACATCTTCTGGAGAGGAAGGTGGCCAAAGCGAAGATGTCACATGAAAGGAGAAATAGATCCTGAAGGAATAGTATCAATTCCAGCACATGGTGGTACAACAAGCTTATACAATCCTCTCTGCTCATGATCATGACCAATCACCTGCCAGTTAGTACGTCTTCAAACACAAAAGAAGAGGGATCAAAGATGGCACGACAATGTAAATCTTTTGTAAGTTGACTAATGGACAAAAGATTCATCTGAAAGTCAGAAGCATATAAGACATTCTGAAGATGCATAAAAGGCTAGAGTAATCTCCCCCTGAACAACAATGGGTAGACGAACCCCATTGGCAATTACCACGGATCTACCAGGTAGAATAGATATGTATGAACTAAACTGCATCCAGTCTCCACACATATGATGTGATGCTCCAGAATATAATCCAATCGGTCAAGTCTGAACTTCTAGTACTGGTAAACACATAATGAATACCTAATGAACTAGACGATGCCCTAGCAGTAGCTGTTGCATCTGTGGAACCTGGAGTCGGAGTCGTAGGAGTGCTCATCATCTCACGAAGTCTGGAGACAATATCATCAAAACGAGTATATGGAGTAGGCGTAGAAGAAGCCTCAGTCTGCTCAGCAACACATGTAGATGTTGGATATCAATGCTTCTGAAAGCATGTCTCCTCAGAATGACCTGGACGATGGCAATGGAAACAAGGACCACGCTGTCGGCCTCCCCCTCGACCACGAGGTCCACGGCACGAAACTGGAATGGCCTTCCCTAGCCTTGAGGAGCTGCCATAGCAGAAGGAGTCGTCAACGCCGTAGTAGTGGATGTTGTAGTAATCCTACTCAATCGCTTGTAGACCTCCTCCATTGGCGGTATTGTCTCGCCAATCAGAAGTTGAGTACGAGCGGCATCGTACTCGGAGTCAAGAGATGACAAGAAAACTCCTGTCATTGTGGCATTCCGATATGCATGTTGCTGCTCAATGCTGGTGGTAGTAGGCATGAAGCTGTGTAGTCGCTCAAACATGCCTCTCAAATGAGAGAAGTGTGTGTGGAGCGGTCGACCATTCTGTTTGGTTGAGAAAATGTCGAACTGCAGTTGAAAAATCTTGCTTTCATTCTTTATCTGCCCGTATGTGCTTGCCAATATGTCCCACATAGCCTTTGCAGTTAGCTGATTAACAGTGTCATTAGTGATCTCCGTGGTAAGTGTCCCAGAGAGCCAGATACGAGCATAGGCGTCATCTTGCTTCCACGACGCATTGGCCCCAGTCTTGTCCGCCGCCTCTGAATCAATTAGAATGTTCTCCTTGTTATGGCATTGCATTAGGGTACGAAACTGCATGGACCATAACTCATAGTTGGTCCCATCCATCTTTATGATAGGTGCCGGGCCCTTTAAGGCATCGGAAGAGGAGAAGACGTCACACTTGTTCTCTGACATTGTATGAAGAAGCCGAAACGTGGAATGACTGAGGGGTAAATCAAAGAAAACGCGTCTACAGAATCATAGGAAGGATAAGTTGTATCTGTAGACTCATACAACCATCCCTAGGTCTCCGTGCGAGATCTAGAGCCGCGGAATGTGATAGAAATAAAAAAATATCACGGTCCGTGAACCAGAACAGATCTTGGATCCAATAAAAAACGCTTGCGACGACGCACAAGGCATGCTAGGACCCTTACGACGGCTGGACAGGCGGCAGGAGGTCCCGGCGGCTGCGACACAGGTGGCCGGAGGCCCTTGCGGCGATGGGGTTGGTGGCAGGAGGCCCCTGCGACGGTGCGGGGGAGAGCCGAGATCGTTGATCGATGGCGCTGGAGGCTTGGTGCCCCTCGCGTGGAGGTGTAGGGTCAACGCTCGACGACAGGGGGTGTAGGGTTAGGGTTTTGGGTGGGATACGGGAACCCCGGTCTAGGACCGTGGCTCTGATACCATGTCGGGAGAAAAAATGAATCATGCTATTAGAATAGACCGAGGGCTCTCTTATATAGGATAAAAGCCCTTGGGTTAATTACATGATAAGTACATAAAGAAAACATAAAACATAAAATAGACCAAGAGATATATTTATCTCAACAATTTTTAATCAGATCTGGGGATGCATGTAGTCCGTGAACATGGCCCGGAGTGAATGGTTTAGGTATTATGACCCGAATAAGAAGATCCAACTCCAACATGTGATTAACCAATTCTTGTAAAGGTGTTATTGCCCTAGCTTCGGTAGCCTCATAATCCCCCGACGGAGGGAGGTGTACCGTCGCACCATCGATACCAATTTTGGAAGGTGAAGCGTCAATAGCTCCCAAAGTAGGAAGGTGGGTCGCATCTCCAACGCAAATTTCCTGGTACGCCTTCGCCCTTTCATTTGAATTTGAAAGATCTGGAATAATCGTCTCTTTTTGAGAACTTTCCATCAAGGATAGCTGTGAATCATCCAGGATTTTCTGCAGTGATTTCACTTGGGGAAACGGTGATGTTGTCGATGAACCGGTGAGGTATGCGACTGACGGCGTCGAAGGTGGCGCAATGGCCTCGACCACAAGGCGGAAAGAAACTCTATCCTCACAAAGCATGCAACTGGAGTCCACAACGAAGGGAGTCACACCTTCGAGGAGAACGAGCGTGGCCCTCGGATCTGAACCCAGTTCACGTCCATCAGATTGGACCTTCGAGACCCACCCCAGCCTACTCAAGCTTGGGCTGAGCACTGCTGCAGAGTGTGAAAGGAAGGGAACGCCAAGGATGCGAGCCACCTGCATAGAGTTTCTCCTTCCTTCGCCGTCCACAAAGCAAGGATGACGCCAAGAAACCTCTGAACAGTGGGGTCCTCACAGAAGTAGCTTTGCTTCTGATTTTGATAGTACTCTTGCACAACAATGGTTGTTATTAAGGGTGACGATATCTTCTGAAAAAAGTCCCACTTAAAAATTCTTGAACCCAGTCGCAATTTGATTCAACGTAGGTATCGTGAATGCGAGGAGCCAAATAGAAAAGCATCTTTCACATCTGCAGCAACCGTAACAACCTGCTCCTCAAGTCTCAAACTACCGCTGAGTAAGTGCGATATGCGTTTGTCAGCTTTTCTCCACACCTGTAGAGGGTACAATGATGGATTTGCTACGTGTTTCTTCGGCAATCTGATGCATGCAACATGTGACTTGACGATGACCAACCTCACCGCAAGTGAAGCTTCACAGAGGAAGCATGCACGAAGAAGCCTAATGGCCATAGAGTCGAGGAAAATTCGCATGGGGGCAATTTGATAAAGATATTAACTGTATACGGTCGAAAATATTTTTTATTAACTACCATAGGTAAGCCGCCTCTTGAAGAGGCGGCTTTGGTTAAGTAAGAGCCGCCTCTTGAAGAGGCGGCTTTGTCGGGGCATAAACCCCAACGGGCGGCCAGTGCCCGACCACGCGCACAGAACCACAATTGCCTCCCTCCGCCCAAGCTCGCCTGCGACCTCCAAACATGCTCGGCCTCCCCCTCCCGCCGACCTCGGCTCTCCGGTCATCTTGCCAACGTCCGTTGGCCTCGTTTCCGCTATTCCTCTCCTTCTCCACCTCAAGGAAGGTATGATTTGTCATTGGTGTAGGGTTTTAGGTACATGTTTAGGGTTTAAATGATTGTTTGAAATATTTTCTTCACTCTAATACATTGATGTCGACGTAATGGTATGTAGGATGTCTCGAGAAGTTCGTTGTTTCTGTCACTGTGGGGGTACAATATCGAAGTCTAGTAAAGACGTGACCTACGTAGGAGGTCGTATGAAAACCATCAAAATTGGTCACGAAATGTCATTTTCGGGACTGATTGAGCACATTAAGTCCGTCTTTAGGTTGGATTTATCTCAAGGACTTGAGTTACAGGTCTTTCATAAAATGTCCCAAGATGGAGCAAGTTTTTATATTGGGTGTGTCGAGTATGACGATGATGTCTGAGAGATTGTCGAATATGCTGAGGAGATGGGTGCTGCATATCGGCCCGTTATATTTACTGTCACTGTCTCTATACCTGGATCTGGACCTCAAGTTTCTGTACCACAAGGTGGATCCATACCTCCAGTTTCTGCTCCCGTGGTAGACATGGATCCTTTTAATGATCCGGAACTGGACAGGTTAATGGAACCCTCACCACAGAATACAGATGATGAGATGGAAAATGATGACAATGAGGAGGAGGATCATCATGTTGGAACCCGTATCGTTTCTGATATTCCATTTTTGAACATGAGAGGTGGTGATGGCTATATTCTGAATGGTGAAGATTGCATGAATTGTGGTGATGGGATTAGTCTGAGCAACGAGTTGAAAAATGGCATGCTTTTCAAATGCAAAGCCGATTTGGTGTACACCGTGAAGGTTTTCCGCATTAAACGTCATTACAACTTCACGGTACTGGAATCAGATAAGAAGGTGTGGGATATACACTGCAGCGAACGGGCTAGAGGTTGTTCATGGAGATTGCGTGGTCATCGTAGACCAATAGATGGACAGTTTGTTGTCTCAATGGTTGAGAAGCCGCATACTTGCTTGAATCATGCTGTTAATCAAGACCATCCTCAGTTGGATTGCAACTTCATGGCACTCAGATTCCTGAATCAAATTAAAATATCTCCATCAGTCAAGGTTTCTTATCTTCAGACATCAATTCAAGATGATTTTGGCTTCCATGTGAGTAGAAGAAGGGTTTGGGACGCAAGAAGGAAAGGCATTGAGATGGTATACGACGATTGGAAGAAATCTTACAATGAACTTCCCTATCTTTTTAGGGCCTTTGAGCAGGCCATTCCTGGTTCGGTTACAGATATTGACACAACAACAGTGAACCAAGGGGAGCTATTTGAGAGGGCCTTCTGGGCATTTGGTCCTTGTATTGAGGCATTCAGACACTGCAGGCCCATTACTAGTGTGGATGGTACACACATGTATGGAAGGTATAAGCAGAAGATCCTTATTGCTTGCTCAAGCGATGCAGCTAACCACATTTTTAAACATGTCAAAAATGGCAAACTCATATAACAGCTCGGGTACATGTCAAAAATGGCAAACTCACAGAATCCCTTGTTCTCATGCATGTATCGTTCTATCTCACTTGAACACAGATGTAGAAGAATATGTTGGTCCATGGTATACTTGGAAAGCTCAGTCGCACATTTATGAAGGGTTGTTTTACCCCATTGGTGACAGGAACAAGTGGCCCAGTTTCGACCATCCATTAGTTATTCCAGATGATAGCAGGATAAGGAAAAAGGTGCGACCAAAGAGTAAGAGGATTCACAATGAGATGGACATGAGGGAGAATACCGTGCAATCTCAATGCGGCACTTGTGGTGTTGAAGGTCATAATAGGCGGAACACCACGCATGGTAGGACGCAAAATAAATGTGGTAACTGTGGGGGATTGGGTCATAACAAGAGAAGATGTCCCAACAGAGATAATATGTGAATGATTTCTTTCAATATATTTTTAAATTATTTAAATCTAAAGTCATTGTTTAGTTATTTGTAATGTTATTTATGAACAGATGGAGCCGGGCCCAGTTGACCGATCTCTTTTACGCCAGCAGAGGGAGCACCATTCTACTGTTGTTTGGGCAGGGGATGTAAGTATAATTTTTATAATTTTTACATAATATTTCCTTGAATAATTTCCATAATCTATGTGTTTACTTTTTCAGGTGACGAGATGCCTACGGTGCCGACGACGGGAGAGCACACTGAGGCATGTCCCCTTGGATGAGCGCATAGTTCAGCACATTTGCGTAGCGGGTTTTTTGGGCGTATTGCAGATGGATTTCATATCCTTGGACTGGTACCTGATTACAGCTCTTGTTGAGAGATGGCGTCCCGAGATGCACACATTTCACATGCACCACGGGGAGATGACAGTTACATTGCAGGATGTCGCGTACATATTTGGGTTGCAGATAGATGGTTTGGCAGTGATTGGTCCTACTACTTCTCCCAGTTGGGCAGGCTTGTGCGAACGATTACTTGGGGTCCGGCCAGAACGACCCAACATTGATGGCGCTAGAGTCCGCATGACTTGGCTACTAGAGCACTTCTCAGTTCTGCCAGAGGACACCGATGAAGATACCATTCTGCGATACACACGGGCGTACATTCTACAGCTTTTTGGTGGTGTGATCTTTCCGGACAAGTCCGGAAACGAGGTCTCCCTGATCTACCTACCATTTTTGGAGGACCTGGAGAGATGTGGGAGGTACAGTTGGGGCTCAGCTTGTTTGGCTTACTTGTACAGGCAGTTATGTGTTGCATCGAAGGCTGAGGCAGTAGAGGTTGGTGGTCCCTTGATACTGTTACAGTTGTGGGCTTGGGAACGATTCCCCCATATCGCTCCAGTAGTTCACCACCGACCTCTTTGGCAAGGGAAGCCCTTGGGGGCAAGGTGGCATGCAGAGTTTGATATCTCAGCGGAATCTACACATGTGGTTCGACCATATAGGGACGCACTTGACCTACAACTAGATGAGCAGGTATTCAGTTAACACGTTATTAAGTTTTATTTTCAATTATAACGGGTTTTTTAATATTTCTAATTTAACGCAGGTGGTATGGAGGCCACATACAGAGGAGGTGTTGTCCCTGTTACCATTGTATTGTCGTGGCAATGAGGATTTACATGTGGCTCGTGTCCCCCTGATTCATTTTTGCATTGTGGAGCTACACACACCGGACAGAGTCCTTTGACAGTTTGGGGGCATTCAGGGGGGTCCAATGGCTATCGACACTTCATCTCAATTGCAAGCAATCGATCTCCGAGGAAAGAGCAATGTCGATTGGACGGAGTTCCATGCAGTCTATATTAGACTATGGAACATCCGTAGGGACTACATGGTGTCGATGACTCCCATTTCATTGGGAGGACCAGATACGACCGCTGAGTACTTGCCATGGTATCGTCGAATTACAAGACGTTTCATTGGTCGACATGGATGCACACTCGATTACGCGGTAAGATAGCATTTACTTAATTTACATATTGTAGTATGATTTAACATGTTTTGACAATAATTTCTCATATTGCAGGTGTCTCAATTCGAGGAGATTATTCGACTTTGCGATGATGGTGCACCACGTATTAGAGAACTTGCTGCTGAAGCAAGTTCTAGGATACGTGAGTCTATACAGCGACAGTTCCGAGATGGTCCTACCGATGAGCATTCACAGGAAGACGCCGATGCAGAAGCTACATCTCATCCCCGTTCACGTGTTCGAGGACGTGGACGGGGACGTGGTCAACGACAAAGGGGAGAGAGGCCTTCTGGCGAGGGAGATGTCCCAATGTATACACAACAACCCCCTCAGTCTAGCATAGAATTTGAAACCCCAATTCCTGAGTGTGGGACATCCAGAGAGCCTACAACGCCGCCTGCACCATGGAGGGATCGAGCGAAGCACAACGCAGGACCTTCACATCATTCACCCCTCCCGTTGTCCTTCTTTGGAGTTGAAGGAACCGAGATGACCAACATCGATGACATAGATCGCAACAGCCAACTGCATGGATTTGACCCTAGACCACTGGAGACCACCATGGCAGATGAAAGACCAGTCAAATTACAATACAAAAGGAGGAGGGAGCGTAGACCATAGAACGATATGTTGGCAATTTTTTGTAATGTAAAGCAAGCATGTAATTTATAGTGTTTGCAACTATTGTCTTGTCGCTTGCGTTATGCACCTTGTATATGAACAAATTACTTTCTATGAATCTTCACTATTGTCTTCACTTCACTATTGTCTATGAATCTTGTCTTTTAAAGTTGTTCTAATATCATATTTTGTATTACATACTGTGCATGACGTTCACTTCGCCAACGTATGAATTTTTCAAAAAAAAGGGGGAAGCAGCAGCTCTGCAAGCAGCAGAGCTGCTGCTTCCCTTTTTTTAGGTTCTGGCAGAAAGCCGCCTCTTCAAGAGGCAGCTTTCTTTGAGAGCCGCCTCTTCAAGAGGCGGCTTTAGTCTAAAGCCGCCTCTTCAAGAGGCGGCTCTTACTTAACCAAAGCCGCCTCTTCAAGAGGCGGGTTACCTACGGTAGTTAATAAAAAAAATATTTTCGACCGTATACAGTTAATATCTTTATCAAATTGCCCCCCACACGAATTTTCCTCCCATAGAGTCCACAACGAAATTGCTTTCCCCACTTGTGATGAGAGACAATCAACCATCCTTCCTCTCCTTACCCTGATTGGTAGCCCTCGAGGAACCTCCCACTTCATGTTTGGTAACTCTCACCCATGTATGCACCCCTCGTCGGACCTATAAATGGAAGCGCTCTCTCATCCTACGAACCCTCCACGTGCTCCCCATTCCTAACAGTAGATGTGGGACTAAACTCCTGCGAAGGCATCACGTCATGGGGAGACGGTGAAGTTGTGGTGCTCTAAGAGGAGTAGAGGCAGTACCATCTACGGAGGCAGCATGGGGAGGAGGGGAGATAGTGCAATGAGGTGTCGTGGAGAGGAAGGGATGCAGAAAAGGAGAGGTGGTCTGGGAGGGGAGGCAACAACAGTTGTAGAGGCAGCGCAGGGAGGGGAGGTGGTGAGGTTCCAGAGGAGAGGAAAAATCGAGGGTTTGGGAGGGAAAGAGATCGGTGATTCTTCTTCTACATGGTATTAGAATGACAATCCTAGACCGAATTCCGTACCCACACGTCTTGCTGCAACCTCCAAGAATCATCCACGTTGGCATTCCCTGCGGCAACAAGAGATCCTCTCCCCCACGCGGTCGTAACCCTGTATGGTTCCAACCCTCTTGCTGCCCTAACACCGCTACAAGGGGGCCTCCACCTCATCATAGGAGCCTCGTGGGACCTCTGGCCTTGTCGCAATGGGCTCCAACTCTGTTGCAAGACCTCTCTTGCAACCAACATCCTGTTGTGAGCTCTTCTCGCATGCCTTAATCCTGCTACTAGCCTTTCGTGCCCCACCACATGCACTCCTTGATCGAGAATACTTCCATAACCATCTTTCGAATGTGTCATTAGACAGTTTTATCACGTTATCAATCTCTCTATCTGACCACCATGGTCGTGACTCCTACGAAGACCATGTCCCTTTTTTTCCACATCTTTTATGATGCTTCAAGGGACTTTTATTAAACTCAAGAACGCAAACAACTATGTGCTCCGGCCTTGGGCCTTCAAGATGTTCATCGGTGGTCAGAGGAAAATATATATCTTGACGAATGAACCTCTACAGGAAATGGACAAAGACTATGAGTCCTAGCTTGAGGAAAACTATCAGGTCATGACATGAATGACCAACATCATAGAGTCCCACATTGCGGCGATTCTGTTATACAAAGACATCACAAAGGACATGCGGGACGAACCGGCACATACATACTCTCGATCTCAACAGACTACTAAGTCATGCCTTACCAACATCTGCATGCACATTTAGTCTGATTCTTAAGGAGGCGTGACATCTACATGCAGATTTAGTCCGCTTCTTAGAGAGAATCTACCCTTGTGGAATAATATTGACATCTCAACAACCTCTATGAGGAACTGCCATCTTTCAATCAGATTGTTGTTCGAAACAAGTGGCATAAAGATCCGGGTAGCAAGTCTACTGATTTTTCCCGTCTTCATCCTCATTATCAGACTGTAAAGGACAAGTTTCTCACATTTGACACTATGCCTTCCATCAAGGTCATTTTGACCAACTGCAGCAGTTCGAAACCACTATTAGTCATACTCATCCTCCGCAACCTGTGGAGAACTTTGTTTTTCTTGCATTCTCGGGTAGAGGAAATCGTTACGGCTCCTGAGGAGGCTGAGGCTGTGACTATGGTTGTGGTCATAGCCATTAGCCGTGTGTTTACTACCAATAATCTAACCACATGCCTGAGAGGTATTGGGCGAAGTTTAGCAAGCCACCACATGCCAATAACGTATCAACACCTAACTACGATGCGATTGTGACAAAGATACCCTTATATCAGGACCCCAGTAGACAGACGATCCAACTCTTTTCCACAGACTACTCAAGAGCGATACAATTGTTAAAGAACTCTCCTACCAATGAGAACCCTCCTGCTACGAACCTGGCTGCCATATCAAATATTGTACCCAACTTTGCATCTACATCAGTGCCGGTATGGATTATTGACTCTGAAACATCTACTCACTTGACTAGAGAAGGCAGCCTGCAGACCTCTTCAAAACCCTCTTCCACTGTGATGTCAGTTCGTTTGGCTAACGATGCACATTCTCCTATTACCACCGTCAGGATTACGGAGTTTTCTCCAAACCCTGGCTTTATGGAGTTTTCTATGCTCCCAGCTTTCATTTAAGCCTTCTATTCGTTTATAGATTGTGTACTGATCTAAACTTTCAGGTGATTTTTGACGAGTTTTATTGTTAGTATGAGGACATCAAGACAATGCAAACCTTTGGTGGGGGGCATGAGAGGAATAGCATGGATTATGATATATAGAGATAATTCTATGTACTCTGAGTATTAGTTTCTTATTTTTATTTCTTAATGTCTATCTTATGTAATTTACCCATAGGCCTCTCCTCTATATAAGGGAGCCTAGGGTTCCATGGAATAAACATCTTGTCTATTTTTTCCAACATGGTATCAGAGCGACGGTCTTAGACCGAAGCTCTCGTACCCAAAACCCTAACCTCACCCTCCGCCCTCATCTTCACACGTACGCCACCCATCCCACGTGTGTCGCCTCTCGCGCGCCGCTGCTCCACCATGCATCACCGCGCGCTGCCCCGTACACCCTCGCGTGCCACTATGCATCACCGCGCGCTGCCTCGCGTACACTCGCATGTCACCGTGCACCGCCCAGCGTGATGCCCTTGCGCGTGCAGCGCCTCCGTGCGCGACCTGCTTTCTAGTCGCTCCATCATCGACGTCGGTGTCTTCGTCTACTTGATGGATTTGGGTGCATAAGTCTACGTATGCATTCAAATTCACGTATGGTTGTGTAGACATTCACTCTTTGGTCTACAAAACCCTAGTCTTCTACATCAGGTAATATGAGAGACCAAAGTCAACGCACCCACCACTGGCGCTTTCAAAGGTCCAGCGCCTATTGTCAAAATGGACAGGACGAACTATGAGCTTTGGGCTATGCAGTTCATGAGCCTTATGAAGTCGAATGGTAAGAAGCACATTCTTACCAAGAAGGATCCGGTGGAGAAGACTGGGGTTAACGCCTCGTGGGAGGCGGATGATGCATATGCCAAAGTCTATCTTTCAGGGACATTGACGATAGAGATGGCCAATGATGTGTTACATCAGCCCACTGCTTGGGCTATGTGGGACATCCTCACAACCACTTACTCTCAGGCAAGGAATGAAACCAAGATCCTTCAACTTCAGCATGACATATACACTATCAAGCAGAACGGTCAGCCCCTCGTTGTATACATCCTTGCGTGGGATGTTTGAGAAGCTCCACAGCCTCATGCCACTCACGGCTACCCCGGAGCAGCAGAAGACATGTAGGAATGCTATTATAGTTGGTATATTAATAGCAGCACTGGATCCTGAATATGATGCTTCTCGCTCTCAGATTCTTGCGGATGCTATTATTCCTCCTATGGAGGAAGCTTCCGCCAGCTCAGTAGGATCACTGTTCCATCCACTACCATTAGGCAGACCTCTTCAACGATGGCAGCCTCTCGAGGCAAAGGAGGCTCTTCTTCTTATCGTGGCCGAGGACCTTGTGGTAAAGGAGGTCGTATTCATCATCCCTGCATGTTTTGCCATCACCCATGTGAAGGATATTGGATAATCCTCAAGCGCATCACGGAAGCGTGAGTGTCGTATTGAATACGACGAGGAATGACTAGTCGCACTAGTTGTTCTATACAGCGGAAATTAAAAAATTTTCATGTGACGAAGTCACAAGATCCAAGAACACTTCTCGGATCCTTTCGTCTAAACCACAAACAAGTAATAGGATTACCTCTTGAAGCGTAGTTGCGATCAAGTCTCTAAACGAAGAGACCTCCTGTCTCAAGTCCGATCCGACGGAGGAGATGCTTGCGAGCGTGTTGATGAAACACGTGCTTCTCGCAATCCATGTTGATGATCCAAGCAGCGAATCTCCTTATCTCGACACACGAGATCCGATGTCTTCTTCACGAGCGAGGCGCACTGAAGGAGACGGATATCCACGAGCAAACGATCGGGCAGCATAACAACGACGCTGCGACGATGGAGAACCTCTCTAGGGCATCCGTGGTGGACGACCACATGAGAGAAGAAGAGAGGGCATGTAGAGAGACGAAGAGAAAGAGAGACTTATGTTCTCATTGTGTAAAGAAGAGCAAAGGGGTGCCCTTCAATTTATAATATTTTGGGATCCATGGATCTCAATTCAAGGGAAACACAAATCCAATGGCTCTCATTGATTTGTGTTTCTTTTAATGGCTAAGATTTGTGTTTGTAAAAACCAACAACAATTAATTTAATTGAGATTAAATAAATATTGATAAAGCAACATAATTTAATCCTCAAATTAAATCAACTAATATTGGAGATAATGGAAAGGAGAATCTCTCCTTCCATATAGGAGGGGTGGACTGCCACCCTTTCCTTGTAGGAATTGGTGGCCGTCCCTTCTCCTATTAGGAAAGGGAGATTCCAATGCAATCTCCAAGATTGCATATATCTCCAATATTTACAACAACAATTGTTGTAAATTATTCTACAAAATAATTCATAATATTTTGTGAATATTGCAATCTTGCCATTGGAAAATTGTGAATCACATTCACAACCCAAAATAAAATGTGAATTACACTTTCAATTTAATGTTCAATGTGAATCCAATTCACATTAACATTTAATTAACAAATGTAAATTACAAATAGCTCTCTCTTATATATTATAAATCACATTTATAATATATATGATTAATATGGATATTTCCATCCACATTATTCATATCCATGATAATTAAATCACATTTAATCATCTTGGATCTCTATTCTCATGTGCCCAAATAATATGAATCACATTCACATTATTTACATCTTTGATAATCAAATCACATTTAATTATCTAAGATACCTCTCTTTATAATATTAATCGTGATAATTAAATCACATTTAATTATACATTTTCTCAATGCTCGGACACTTTATCAACAATGAAATTATCCTGAACTCTTTCAAGGATAATGCGCTTTCTCCGCGAATACTTGGAGATAAGGACATGGCGATTGTATTGTTCCACGTATAGTGACTTGGATATTGAGATCACATCTCAAATCCAGATCTCGGGCCTCCTATAGATGCTTGATTAAATCAAGACCGCAAATCTAATCTTCTCATTGCATCTGAATCAAATTCAGATCAATGTCCAACATTTGGACTAAGATTAGATTACTTCTCTACTGAGAGGAGTCACTAAAATCCAGACCCGTTTCATCACTCCCTAGGAATGGAAGCGTTGGTTATACAATCGTTTATGATCACATCACCCTCATGTATTCCCAATACATGTACATCCTGCATACTGGAAGACTCGGAATAAACCTGAAGTATAAGATCAATTTTACATTGTCTACTTTAGAGTTTTATCATTAACTTTCTCATTCGATCATTGGGAATTGGTATCGATCATATACTTTCCAAAAGCATATATCACACCTAGGTCTTGATCATATACTTTCCAAAAGCATATATCACACCTAGGTCTTGATCATATACTTTCCAAAAGTATATATCAAACCTACAAATTCAGTCAAGCTTCCAAAGTGAGACCACCGTGCACGGAATTTGATTCTTCCCAATATCTCATGAGTGAGCCCATGTCTTCCGGTTCGGTAACTGAACCTGTATGATCCCTTTGAGAGATCGCATTACTCATATGCCCTTGCATGCACACCAGCGCGTCGGTGTATAGACCTTGATTAGGTCATCAACCTATTGGTCTGCCAAATGTACAGACTTAGACATATAGTAACACATCTGTCTCCGGTCAGAGGATGCGTGCCTATATCATGACAACATACGATATAGGACATTCGTTATCTCGATCTCGTTAAGTTAACTATTTGACCTAACTAATCTGACACCTCCGAATCTCTATTCCTATGTGGAGGACCTGCATCAAGAGGTCGGTCAGATATCAGCCTAAATGAGAAAGGATTGCCATCTCCTACTCAGGCTGGAGATCATCTCTCAACAATCATTTGACGGTGCTTGATGAGTCCTCAATTTAACTCTTTAGATATTCATCCAAGCACCAGCCTCTATGATTCAATAATTGAATCAACAGTTGTATGATCATTAAGATGGCCATGATACATAACCCTAATTGTACTAAAGGACCTATTATGCAAATTATTTATTCTTCATTTCAGATGAGGGAATGATATTTGCAATAACATTTATTACATAATAGCTCGCTGTGGGCTCGCATGTCCAACAATCTCCCACTAGCCCAAAGAGCCATTAATGGGCTTAATCATTTAAACCCACACTCATGTGACAATCATAGGCTATTTAGAAAATAGCTAGGTAAGCTGATCAATCACTCTATTCCCAAGAGACTATGCCAAGTCCTTTTACATCACTTGCATATCCCCTAGTAACAGTACTCGCATCCAATGCGAATGTTGCATCTTATGCAACCAATACTCAATTTTTGTTATAGTGTCCTTAACACTATAGCTCGATAATTATTATAACCAGTATGTCCATAATCCTTATCAAAATACCTTTATTCCTAGAGATCTCTATCTCCTAAGGTATCTACAGTTAAGACCCTCATAGATCACTATATACAAGGTCTTAAACTTTTGAAGATAAGACTTTGAGATCACTATCTCTAAGTTTCATCATCTTTGAAGATATTATTATTATTGCAATCAAGTGTTTAATCACCATAGTAGGATTAGTAACCGTTTACTACTCCCACTGCGTGGCAGACATCTGGCTTTTGTACACATCTAGCATACACCCGGATTCTCCAAACTGATGCACAAAGGCAAGCAGTTTTAGCATTCACATCCTCAACTCTTTGAGGTGCTATTCCTTTAGATAGGTCAGTACTATATCTCGAGGAAAAGAATTCTTTCTTGGAATTTCCCAAGAATGGAACATGTCCAAGATGTACTACATATTTGACAGTCCCAATATCCTCTTCTCTTTGCTTCTGAACATCTTCAGAACTAAGATCTAAGAGGTATCCTTGAGATCATATTTCGAGGTATGGAACAACCCGATTATAAAACACTTATTATCATCTTTATATCATTCTAAATTATTAGGATAGTATCTACATTTAGCACGATGAACACAATGGCACTCCCACTAAGCTTCACACGGTTCATCAAGATTCTATATGAAATCATAGCATTTATAATTCCATCAAATCTTATGTTCCAACTACAAGAAGCTTATTTGATTCCATAGATGGAGCTCTCTAGCTTGCACACCTTGCATTCCTCAACCATGAAGCCCTAGGGCTACTTCATGTGAATATCCTCAAAGAGGTATTAATGGAGGGATGCACTATTGACTTTCATCTTGAAGATGTCAAAGTCAGGTTGTGTAGCTATAGTTAGCAATAATCTGATGAGTTTAAGCATGGTCACTAGAAAGCAAGCCTCATTGCAAGTGATGTCTTCTTTCTAAGGTGTGTAGCTCATGTCTACGAGCCGTGCTTTGAAGGTCTCTACCTTCTCATCAGGTTCCCTCTTTCTATTGAAGATCCATTTACACCTTAATGGATCTAATCCTTATAGGTGGATCCTCAAGGGTCCATATACAAAACTTGTATATGAAGTCTACATTAGACTTTTATTGCTAACATCCATCGTTCCATGCTATGATCTTCAAAAGCCTCATCATATGAAGTTAGATCATGTCAGATTTAACTGACACATGAAATCCATCCTCAAACTCATTCGAAGGGGTATTAGTGTTTCATCTTTAATTGTCCTTTTAGTTTCTGATTACAGGAGCCTCATTATCATCTCAAGATTAAATGAGTTCCTTTACTTCATTTTCATCTTGATTCTCAAGAGAGTCATCATATAAGAATCATATTCTCAAAGATGAGATCTTTTAAGAATCTCAAGGTCATAAAGTAGGTATCCAATACCATCCTTTATTTTACTAATAAAGCAACACTCTCAAGTGCTAAATTCTAGCTTACTTGCTCAGAACTTTATTAAGGATATATATATTGTAGTCTCTACTACATATATACCTGGAAACTAATAGGTAATTATGCTAAAAAATTGTCATTGATCAAATCATGTCATACATGATCCAATTGTATCTTCCTACAACTCCATAAAGTTTAGGTTTATTAGGAGTGAGATAGACATTCATATCTCTATAAGGTATTCCATGAATTCATATAATATGTACTGACTACCTAGATTAGATCAAATTCATTTAATCTTCTTTCAATCTTTGGTTCTAAACCAAAATTGTGAAATCTTTGAACATTTCAGTGGTTTCTAAGTGAAGAGAAGAAATCTCATATCACAAATAATCATCAGTAGATATCACATATCTATAATGTTTATTCTGATATAGATGATTCACATACATCAATATGTATGAGATCTTGAGTACCTTGACATCTTACACCATTCCAAAGAAGGGTGTATTGGACATTTTTACTTTTGAATACAATATTCACAAGTATGTAAGATTTGAACCTTCTAAAGTTTCATCTCTTACTAGTCTATTGATCACATCAACAGACATATGTCCAAAACATGATGCCAGATCATTGTCAAATGATCTTTATCCTCCTATTAATCTTTAAAGGTTTAATTTTCAGTATTAGAAATCTTAGTGAACCATTCATTAATTTTCTAATTTAGTAGAGTCCACTAGATTTTAGACTGCTATCTGAAATATCTCCATCATAACTTTTTATGATAGGTTTATTCCAAAATTCATGTTTATTTCCAACATTTAGAAATAAACTATGAGTGTATTCTAATATCCAGGTCACAGAGATATTCTCTAAGACTAAGGGCTCCCACTGAAAATATGAAGTCTATCAATCCAATAGATATTGTTGCAACAATTGCATCAATATCCATGTGGATGACTATTAAACCTTTAAGACCAAATTTCTAATCTTCTAATACATATGCAACCAGCAAGTGTCATTAGAAGATTGGGATACAATTATTAGACTTTATCTCATCAATCAAGTAAGTCAATCTCAATGATTATATGTAGATTATTCTGACGTATTATCCGATTCCTTCTCTAAGGATTCTAGATAGATTTGATAGTCATACTATCAACACATCAACTTATTGCAGTATTGGCATTCATCCAACTCTTTAGATGTCATATGGAAGTCACAGAAGTACAGTCAACTCTTTGACTTTCCTTCTTACTTGGGTCCAACCCATGCTTCCACTACGCTCCCTTTATCTATAAACAACCATTGCTTTAGACGAAGGATCTCTTATGCTGAATTCAAAAGATTTCAATATAAGAGCATTTCAACATCCGTACATGCTTCATTCAATTCATACAATGTGAATATTCTGAAGCTTCATGAATGATTAGAGTATATATAGTAGAATGATGACACTCATCGTATCTACATCCATCTAAACTCTTAAAACATTGGTTCGGGTAGATACTCAAACAATTTGAATACAACATCTCTTATAGAGCCATCATTATGCGTGATGCAGAGAACCATGTCATTCATGATAAAATGTTAAGAGCACAAATGCATGCCAAAACATCTTCTTAGATTTTATAAGGATTATTTGACAATTACGATCATCATTGACATGTCATTTCCAAAGTACATTCAATAAGAGATCAAGATTATAGAGACATACAAACCCTAGGGTTGTAGTCCTATTGTCTATTTAATTGTCATTCCTCATTATTATGAGGAAAATTGCACATTGCTACCACATACATTTTGTGTCCATTTGCAAGTGCAATATCTTGATCATGGATCCAATCCGTGATATTTTACTGGTTATTATTGAGTATAGTGTTAAGTGGGTTTAATGAAGATTTATCTGAAATAAGAAATTTGCATAAATAAATAAATAAATATATATATAAATATATATATACACATTTTACTTTGATTTAGGAATTTTTATATCAAAGTTATCTTGCCTTGTCAACACTGAAAGTTCATTCCCTTAATCACTTTCAATGTAAGAGATATACTTACCATTATATCTCAAGCAAGATCTGGGATCACCTTCCTTATCTTTGTTACATCCCAATAATATGAGAATCTGCAACTCCGATAAAAAGAAGCGGGAACATATTCCGCCTTGCAAGTCCAATTTGCATTCTCAATTCGGTCTTTAACACCCGGGTCCACCACCCCTAAGGTGATGTTGACCGTCGTTAATTGAACCAACTGTCAACATGAATAGTACTCGCTATGCACAATCCAATATCGCCCCAATAATACGAGGATCCGATATTGGGGTCACTACGCATACGGCCTTACTATTTCGAGAAGCAAAGAGCCCGATCCAGATGCGCTTGCATACATGAGCTGTCACTTCAGACAGGCGTCTCCTACATACAATCCCTGACGACGGAACCCTTCGCCTTGACGGGAGACCATGGATGTCACTTATGTGATCCTCCACCTCATATTCAAATTTTAATCAATTATTATGAATCATATTCATATAATTAATTCTTCTAAGGGAAATACACATTTATTCATAATAGAGTGTTTTTCGTTGGATATAATTAACTTAATCACATTAAAATAATTATCAATCCAATTCAATCAACAAACTTGATTTTACTTGAACATATGGTATTATCTCAAAGTACATATTAATTCGAATTTAATAATTAAAAAATGCATCATGATCTCTCAAGCATCATTCATTCCCTACCCGCTGTCATGGCCAGTACCGGCGGGAGTGGGATGGACCGCAACCCGTGTGACCCGCTACCCCAACGCTCCCCGACTAGACTCCATATCCGCCTCGGGAAAAATAATGCTGAGTCAATCACTTTGTACTTGAGATGATCATCGGTTCTTCAATCGAAGTTATACCATATAGTAAAAATCAAAACAATTTTAATTATAAGGAAATTTGCTAACCAAATTCCCAATCCTATTCAAGCAAGTTGTTTGTTGATTGTGTTTTCAATTATAATCTAGATCAAATTTAATCAATTATTGATTGAGGCCAAGTCAATTAAGGAAATAATCATCATTAAATATTTTTCAAATATTTTCCATAATTATTTCATGAAATTAACAATTAATTTTACTAATTGACAATCACATGATTCTTGATTGGGAATGTAATCTCAGCAGTGACCCCTACTTACTAAAATTAACATATCTCAATCAAAACAAATCCAAATTATGCAAAATCAGTTTCTTAAGATTGTAAATTTGATTTATGACAGAACCTAAGTGATATTTCACGCATTTCAAGGCGGATCAAAATAGTAATTAACTCATTAATCATGTTAAGATTCGCAGTTCCCGCAACAGTGAATACATGTTCATTAAAACTACCATATCTCGAGCAAGCGGAATCTAAATTACATAAATTCAGATCCTATGGTTTCCTTATTTAATGGGGAACAAAACCCAAGTTATATTTTTGTGTTTAAACAATTTAAACAGGGCCGAAAATAATCATAAAACAAAGATGAAAAAATAAAATGCGATAAAACTTTCGCAACCCTAACGAACCCAAGTCGGCTTAGGTTTACGGATCGTATCCGAAACCTTCGACCTAAGGCTCTGATACCACTTGAAGGATATTGGATAATCCTCAAGCGGATCACGGAAGCGTGAGTGTCGCATCGAATACGACGAAGAACGACTAGTCGCACTAGTTGTTCTATGCAACGGAAATTAAAAATTTTTCATGTGACGAAACCACATGATCCAAGAACACTTCTCAGATCGTTTCGTCTAAACCACAAACAAGTAATAGGATTACCTCTTGAAGTGTGGTTGCAATCGAGTCTTTAAACGAAGAGACCTCCTGTCTCAAGTCCGATCCGACGGAGGAGACGCTTGCGAGCGTGTTGATGAAACACGTACTTCTCGCAATCCATGTTGGTGATCCAAGCGGAGAATCTCCTGATCTCGACACACGAGATCCGACGTCTTCTTCACAAGTGAGGCGCACCGAAGGAGACAGAGATCCACGAGCAAACGATCAGGCATCATAACGATGATGCTGCGGCGATGGAGAACCTCTCTAGGGCATCCATGGTGGACGACCACATGAGAGAAGAAGAGAGGGCGTGTAGAGAGAGGAAGAGAAAGAGAGACTTATGCTATCATTGTGTAAAGAATAGCAAAGGGGTGCCCTTCTATTTATAATATTTTGGGATCCATGGATCTCAATCCATGGGCAACACAAATCCAATGGCTCTCATTGATTTGTGTTTCTTTTAATGGCTAAGATTTGTGTTGGTAAAAACAAACAACAATTAATTTAATTGAAATTAAATATATATTGATAAATCAACATAATTTAATCCTCAAATTAAATTAACTAATATTGGAGATAATGGAAAGGAGAATCTCTCCTTCCATATAGGAGGGGTGGACGGCCACCCTTTTCTTGTAGGAATTGGTGGTCGTCCCTTCTCCTATTAGGAAAGGGAGATTCCAATACAATCTCCAAGATTGATATATCTCCAATATTTACAACAACATTGTTGTAAATTATTCTACAAAATAATTCATAACTATTTTGTGAATATTGCAATCTTACCATTAGAAAATTGTGAATCACATTCACAACCCAAAATAAAATGTGAATTACACTTTCAATTTAATGTTCAATGTGAATCCAATTCACATTAATATTTAATTAACAAATGTAAATTACAAATAGCTCTCTCTTATATATTATAAATCACATTTATAATATATATGATTAATATAGATATTTCCATCCACATTATTCATATCCATGATAATTAAATCAAATTTAATCATCTTGGATATCTATTCTCATGTGCCCAAATAATATGAATCACATTCACATTATTTACATCTTTGATAATCAAATCACATTTAATTATCTAAGATAGCTCTCTTTATAATATTAATCATGATAATTAAATCACATTTAATTATCCATTTTCTCAATGCTCGGACACTTATATCAACAATGAAATTATCCTGAACTCTTTCAAGGATAATGCGCTTTCTCCGCGAATACTTGGAGATAAGGACATGACGATTGTATTGTTCCATGTATAGTGACTTGGATATTGAGATCACATCTCAAACCCAGTTCCTGGGCCTCTCATAGATGCTTGATTAAATCAAGACCGCAAATCTAATCTTCTCATTGCATCTGAATCACATTCAGATCAATGTCCAACATTTGGGCTAAGATTAGATTACTTCTCTACTGAGAGGAGTCACTAAAATCCAGACCCGTTTCATCACTCCCTAGGAATGGAAGCGTCATGGTTATACAACCGTTTATGATCACATCACCCTCAGGTATTCCCAATACCTGTACATCATGCATACTGGAAGACGCAGAATAAACCTGAAGTATAAGATCAATTTTACACTGTCTACTTCAGAGTTTTATCAGTAAGTTTCTCATTTGATCATTGAGAGTCGGTATCGATCATATACTTTCCAAAAGCATATATCATACCTAGGTCTTGATCATATACTTTCCAAAAGTATATATCAAACCTACAAATTCAGTCAAGCTTCCAAAGTGAGACCATCGTGCACGTAATTTGATTCTTCCCAATATCTCATGAGTGAGCTCATGCCTTCTGGTTTGGTAACTGAACCTGTATGATCCCTTTGAGAGATCGTATTACTCATGGTTTTAAAAGGCAGCGCCTCGAGGCGCAAAGGCATACGCCTCGAGGCGAGGCGGGCCTAAAGCGCCCCGAGGCGCACGCCTCAGGTACAGACTTAGGGGCGTACGCCTCAGCCTCGCCTGAGGCGCTCGAGACGTGAGGCGCTCGAGGCGAGGCGGAGGCGTAAGCCTCGAGTCGTGAGGCTTTTTTACATTTTTCGTTACACATAGCCCTATTTTTTGTTAGCATTATATTTTTATTTTTGTATTTTTGTTTCCATGTTAAACCTTGCATATTTCTATATATATAGCTCCATGCAAAGAGAAGATATAGCTTGAAACAAGCGAAGTTACATGATCTTGTATACATCATATTCAATTTATCATACATCTACACATACTAGTTCTATTACACATATTTTTGTTTGAATTGTAATAGAATTTTATATTAGTTGCAAGTTTGCAACTTGATGTTGTTGTTTGGTTGTATAAGTTGTGAACTTAGAATAGTTATCACATATATGATATATGAATTAATGTTGAAAAATAAACACGTGAAGACTGAAGTAAAATAATTATTACATTTTATTGTGAGTAGTTGAATACAAATAATATCATTAGTAAAAAAATCGCCGAGGGTGCTGCCCCCACACTCCCGCGGGGGGGGGGGGGGGGGGGAGGGGGGTGCGCACCTGTTCCCCCCTAGACCTCCCCACAGGCTCGTTGACCGGGCAACGAGACCCCCATCTTGTTGGGTTATGATATGGCAGGAGGGGATGCATATGACAGTTCTCCAACTACATCCAACAAGACAATTGATTGGGATTCAAGGCATATTAATATTTTTTATTCACACTAAAGATTATGGTTTCTATTGTACTTTAGTATTAGGTATAGACTTTAGTTTAATACTCATATAGAGTCATTGAAGTTGGAATTGGAACTTGATATTCTGTATATTAGTGGCTTAGTATTAGTTTTTTTGAACTTCAATGCCTTCATCGCTTATGTATTGTATCTTTTACTAGTTTTAAATTATTCCTGAATGTGTTTTTGGCAAAATGTAATAGTATTATATACTTTTTAAATGTATTTTGCTTCAATTTTAATTTTTTTCCAAAAAAATTGAGGCTTACGCCTCGAGGCTTACGCCTCGCCTCAATTTAAGAGAAAACGCCTCAGACCGCCTCGCGCTTTTTTAAACCTTGGTATTACTCATATGCCCTTGCATGCACACCAGCGCCGGTGTATAGACCTTGATTAGGTCATCAACCTATTAGTCTGCCAAATGTACATACTCAGACATATAGTAACACATCTGTCTTCGGTCAGAGGATGCGTGCCTATATCATGACAGCATACGATATAGGACTTCAGTTATCTCGATCTCGTTAAGTCAACTATTTGACCTAACTAATCTGACACCTCCGAATCTCTATTCCCATGCAGAGGACCTGCATCAAGAGGTCGGTCAGATATCAGCCTAAATGAGAAAGGATTGCCATCTCCTACTCAGGCTGGAGATCATCTCTCAACAATCATTTGATGGTGCTTGATGAGTCATCAATCTAACTCTTTAGATATTCATCCAAGCACCTACCTCTATGATTCAATGATTGAATCAACATCTGTATGGTCATTAAGATGGCCATGGTACATAACCCTAATTGTACTAAGGGACCTATTATGCAAATTATTTATTCTTCATTTCAGATCAGAGAATGGTTATTCGCAAGAACATTTATTACATAATGGCTTGCTGTGGGCTCGCATGTCCAACACCATGTCATACAGAGGAACATGCTACTCCAAGCATGGTGTCCCAGCATCAGCCTATGTAGCGGAGCAGGCTAAGTCTCCCTCTGTTCCTACTTCATATCAAAGATTTGATGACTTCGTGGCTAGACTGCAAGATATCATGCCTCCTCCTTCACCGTCTCTAGGAGGCCATTCTGATGTCGTCGCTTCAGCCTTCGCCAGTACTTCTGCTACGGCCAGCACCTCAGGTAGTACTTATGCCTTTACATCATGTTATGGATATGAGATTACAGAGTGGATTATGGACTCTGGGGTGACACACCACTTATGCGGAGACAAAGGACAATTTACAACATATAGGCAGGTCCCCTCAGGAAGAACTATGGTGATAGCCGATGGGACTCATTCCCCAATCACATGATAAGGGGAGATTACTTTGACACCTTCAATGCTTCTGCAGAACGTGTTACATGCCCCTGATTTTTCTATGAATTTGTTATATATCAGTCAGATTACAAGGATTTGCATTATCGAGCTATCTTTGACCCATCGTCTCTTGTTTTTCAGGACATTTTACAGGTAGGGTAATTGGTTGTGGGCCGTGAGCAGGGTAGTCTTTATCGATTGGTCCGAACTCCCTATGCAGGCACATCCTCTATTCCAACTGGGTCAGTCTTTCCCTTCACTTGGCATCTATGTTTTGGTCATCTCCCTCTCCAGAAGATGTGTCATATCTTGTCGTAGATCTCACCAGTGTCTTCCTTCTAGTGTGAAGCTTGTCAGTTGGAGAAGCATCATCGATCGACTTTTCCTAGTCCCCAAAGTCAGAGCAGTAGCTCCCCTTTTGAATTATTTCATATTGACATTTGGGGTCCGAGTCATATTCTTGATCATCAGGGATATCAATTTTATCTTGTTGCTGTTAATAATTTCTCTGCACATGGTAATCGCTCGTCATCCAACACGCCTCAAGTTTGTTATGATAACATGATTTCTAATGATGGGTCTAGAGATATATTTGTGCAGGAATCTTTGCATGGGACTAACCCACACCTGACTGATGCTACCGATGACTTGGATGTGCCCATTGCTTTATAGAAGCAAAAGTGTACTTGTGCCTCTTATCCCCTTGTGTCCCAAGTGTCTTTTCATCGTCTGACAGGAGACTTTTAGAGATTTTCCATTGCTCTATCTGTCATGGATATTCCATGGAATTACCAGGAGGTCCTGAATGATAGTCATTGCGCCTAGCTATGGAGGAAGAGATGGTTGCCCTGCAATCACGTGGTACCTGGAATTTGGTGTCTGCTCCTCCTGGAGCCTCTGTCGTCAGTTGCAAGTGGGTGTTTGCTGTTAAACACCATGAGGATGGAAGTCTTGATTGTTACAAGGCAAGATTAGTAGCTCGTGGATTTACTCAGACCTACGGTGTGGATTTACTCCACTTTACGGGTTCTGCTTTCAGTTATTGTGGTATGTAATTGGCCCTTGTTTTAGTTAGATGTAAAAAATGCATTTTTTTACGGAGATCTACAAGAGGAAGTCTACATGCAGCAGCCTCTGAGGTTTGCTGCTGAGAGGGAGTGTCAGCAGGTTTGTGGACTCCATAAGACAATATACGACCTTAAGCAAAATTCAAGGGCTTGGTTTCAGAAGCTCTCGGAGTTGGTGGAAAAGAGGGGTTCAAGAGATCGAATGCAGACCACTCATTGTTTGTGCAGAAGACACCTAAAGGTATTGTTGTTATCATGGTTTATGTGGATGATATTCTTGTTACATGAGATGATGTGCAGGGGGTAAAAATGGCAAAAGAATTTCTGGGTCGCCAGTTTGTTACGAAGGATTTGGGCACCCTAAGGTATTCCCTAGGGTTAAAATTTGCTAGGAATGCACAGGGTCTTGTGATGACCCAAAGGAAGTATGTTACAGATATGCTTGCTGAGACAAACATGATTGGCTGCCGACCATCCACTACTCCTATGGGTCCTAGCATGAAACTATATGATGATGATACAGAAGATGTTGACAAGAGGAGATACATAAAGATGGTGGGGAAGCTTCTATATGTTACTATTACTAGACCTAACATCTCATTTGCAGTGAGTCAGGTGAGCCAGTTCATGGAGCAACCCCGATAGGTACATATGGATGTTGTATACATGATACTGCGATATCTAAAGTCTTCTCCAGGTGCAGGATTATTATTCAGGAAAGGAGAAACTCTTTCTGTTTCTGCATGTGCTGATGCAGACTATGCAAGGTGTCCTTAGGATAGGAAGTCTACGTCTGGCTATGCAATATTCGTTGGCAAATCACTTGTTTCATGGAAAAGTAAGAAACAAACGGTGGTGGCTAGATCGAGTGCAGAATCTGTGTATATGGCTATGGCACAAGCAAGTACATAAATGATGCGGGTTCAAGCAGTGTTAGCGGACTTGCATATAAATGTATATCTACCCATGCAGTTACAATGTGATAATTAGGTTGCCATGTTCATTGCAAACAATCCTGCATTCCATGAAAGAACGAAGCATATTGAAGTAGACTGTCATTATACTAGAGACATGATTCAAAAGGGTTTAATTTCTACCTCCCATGTCAGCATAGGAGAGCAAATGACATACATCTTTACCAAAGCACTACTTAGAGGGCCATTTCAGAAGTGTTCTTCCAAGTTGAACATGATTGACATATATGTTCCATATTGAGAGAGGTGTAGAGATAATTCTATGTACTCCGAGTATTAGTTTCTTATTTTTATTTTTTCATGTCTATCTTATGTAATTTACCCATAGACCTCTCCTCTACCATGGAATAACATCTTTTTTATTTTCCTGACATGATATTATCTCAATATCTCTATTTATTCTAGTTTTGTTGGTGTTGTCTGTATTTCTGCTGACTTGTTCCTATGGCATTTTTGTCTTGCTCATCCTTCTATTAGAGCCATTTCTCATATGTTTCGTGTACTATCATTGTTGAAGTCATTTGAGTGCGAAGCTTGTTTGTCACTTGCTCGCATGTAGGGCCATTTTTCTTGAAAGAAAACGGGGGCTATGTAGGTGTGTATTGCAAAGCGGATTTGATTGGTCTTCATTATTTAAAAATGCACACAAATTAGAAATGCTATAGTCTAGTAGTAATCAAGGCTTTTTTTACTACAGTATGAAATATGTCCTTAAGGGCCTAATATCTTGATAGCATCCATTAAACCCTTTACTAAAATAAAAGCTATTGACATTTTTTAGAGGCATTCCCTTATTTTTATAGAACCACCACATTTGTTCTGTTTCGATATACTGACTAGGAGCTTGTCCCTTGCCGAATAAAGATCCTATCTCACCCTTCCCCAAGAATGAGAAGAAAGAAGCAAGCGAGCTGGAATAACTCCTCAACCATAGGGTCAGGATTCTAGCTGACCGACTTCATCTCTTTCTTTCATTAGGCCATGAGTTAGGTTCGATCAAAAACCTTGTTGAGTCGAAGTTGTAATAGAATAGGCCCCTTTGTCTTATCAGCTTCCAGCAAAAATTTCGGTAACCAAGTTTTCTTACTTAAAATATCCTCGAAACGGTTATTACAATTTGATAAACACCATCAAGCTTCCTTTCCTCAGAGAACCTCCTCTACCCTTGAGGATCTTTAGTTGCATTGCTTTTATCCATAACTTTCATACTACAAATAAATTGTCTATTCATGCAATTAAATGTGTTTTCCTTGGATAATTTCAAACCCAAATGGTGTACATATGTTATGACCCTATTAGTCATCGCACTGCTATAATGTCATCTTCTTCGAACGAACCATCTACTTTACTCAGTCTATCAGTGATTCCTTTAGAGCCTCCTCCTCCCACTATCTAAAAAGGAAACACATGGTTCAACCTGACTTGATTACTTTAGATGTTCCCTATATACAGGATGCTATGCCTTCTTCAAAGTTCAAATGACTCCACCACTGCAAATTCGGATGCTCCCTTAGGAATCCCCATTGCAGCAAAAATTCAGAAGGCAATGTACGTTAAATAACTTGTTACATTTCAGTTCCACTGATAGTTGACAGGAATTTTAGAGATGCGCGTAGGATCTTTTTCCTCGTGATTATTGCAATGCCCTTTATAACCATGATGGAAACATGCCACTGAGATGATCCTCGTTGCCTGTAGAGGGGTCTTTACGACCCCAAACATTCTCCAAATGGCTCCACTGATAGATTGAAAGCTAAGGTTGTGGCCAAAGGTTTCACTCAGACCAATGACATCAATTACTTCAAGACCTCTCCTTTGGCAAGGATAGGATTATTGCAATACTCTATGATGATGCCAACAAGAATTGGTCCATATTTTTGCTTGACGTGAAGAATTCCATCCTCTATGGTGACCTAGAAGAGGAGGTTTACATGACACATCCACCAAGTTACTCCGTCGAGATGGAGTATGTAAACCAATGGCATAAAGCTACCTACATCCTAAAGAAGAGTCTATGAGCATGATTCTACATGCTTACTGTTGGAAAATAAGAAAGCTTGTTTATTCCATCCGCCCTAGGCTCTCTTATATAGGAGAGTAGCCTATGGGTAAACTACATAAAGAGTTCAACGGGAAAGTAAAATACAAGAAAGGTGCATAAGTGAATAATATATTTCTACACTCCCCCTCAAGATGGAGCATAGATATCAATCATGCTCAGCTTGGACGAACACTTCTGGAACGGCCCTCGAAGTAATGCCTTGGTAAAAATGTCTGCAGTTTCATCCTCTGAGCTAACATGGGATGTAACAATAAACCCCTTCTGAATCATATCACGTATAAAGTGGCAGTCAACCTCAATGTGCTTGGTTCATTCATGAAATGTTGGGTTATTTGCAATGAATAGGGTCGCCTGATTGTCACATTCCAAAGCCATAGGAAGCGAGACTTCTATATGTAGATCTGTAAGCACAGTCTTTACCTGCATCATTTCTGTACTGACCTGGGCCATAGCCCTATATTCAGACTCAACACTAGACCTTGCTACAACCGTTTGCTTCTTGCTTCTCCATGAGACTAGAGAATCTCCAACATACACAACAAACCCAGAGGTGGACTTCCTATCCTTGGGACACCCTGCGTAATCTGCATCTGCACAAGATGAGATAGTAAACTCCTTGCCTTTCTTAAACAGTAGACCCACACCTGGAGATGACTTAAGGTACCTGAGTATTATATGTATGGCATCCATGTGTACCTGATGTGGTTGCTCCATGAACTGGCTCACTCGACTCACAGCAAAGGAGATAGCAGGCCTGGTAATAGTAACATAGAGAAGTCTGCCCACCAGTTCTCTGTATCTTCTCCTATCCACCTCATCAGTGTCATCATCATATCATTTCATACTAGGATCCATAGGTGTAGTAGCAGGTCGGCACCTAAGCATTCATGTTTCACTCAACAGGTCAGTGACATATTTCCTCTGAGACGTTATCAACCCATGAGGATTTTTGGCAAACTCCAGTCCCAGAAAATATCTAAGAACTCCAAGGTCCTTGGTGACAAATTCATGGTCCAGCATTTCTTTTGCTCCCTGGATTCCCTGTTCATCATCACATGTAATCAGAATATCATCTACATACACCATAATTGCAATAATACCTCTGGGTGTCTTCTGTACAAACAAGGAATGATCAGCATTAGAGCGTCTGTACCCATGTTTCTCAAACAGGTTTGAGAGCTTCTAGAACCAAGCTCTGGGGCTCTGCTTAAGGCCATAGATAGCCTTATGAAGTCTGCACAACTTAGGACACTCCCCCTCAACAACAAAACCAGGTGGTTGTTGCATGTAGACTTCCTCCTGTAAATCACCGTATAAGAACACATTCTTCACATCCAATTGGTAACGCGACCAATCACGAGTAACTGCAACAGAAAGCAGGATCCGTAGGGTGGAATGGCAAGCAACCGGTGAGAATGTATCAAGATAATCCACCCCATATGTCTGTGTAAAGCCACGAGCAACAAGGTGAGCCTTGTATCCGTCAATGCTACCATATGCATTCTGCTTAACTGTAAATACCCACTTGCAGCTAACTGGAGACACATCAACAGGTGCAGGAACAAGACTCTGGGTGCCTCTGGACTGAAGAGCTGTC
Organism: Ottelia alismoides; assembly: GCA_037367405.1. Lineage (NCBI taxonomy): Eukaryota > Viridiplantae > Streptophyta > Magnoliopsida > Alismatales > Hydrocharitaceae > Ottelia > Ottelia alismoides. The sequence goes on along the minus strand of JAZKJV010000242.1, from coordinate 45,008 downwards.
ATTTCTTCCTCCATGGCTAAACACCATCGACTATCCTTCAGCGCATCTTGGTAATTCCGTGGAATAGCCACTGCTGACAATGCAAAGACGAAGTTCCGGAAATCTCCAGTTAGTCGATCAAATGACACAGAAGATGCTATAGAATATGACGCGCAGCTCCACTTCTGCTTTCGTAGAGCATTAGGGACATCTAAATCATCTGTCTCCTCTTCTGGCCTCTGTAACACATCCTGCTCAGGAAAATCATCAGATCCATCAATAGTAATATTTTCAGAACATACCTCAGGCGAGCTAGATGATGAGCAGTGACCATGACCAGAATCTGGCCTGCGGGTATAGTGAAATGGTAATGATGAAACAAGCACAGTGACAGGAGGTGTAGGAGATGGTAGCGGTTTTGGTGGTGGTGGTGGTGGCATGTATATAGCATCAGTATTGTCAGAGGGTACCAACTGATCACCTGTAGATGAGAACTACATAACAGATTCGAAAAAGGTAACATCAGCACTAACTAGATACCGCCTACGCAATGGATCGTAACACTTGTACCCCTTCTGTGTTCTTGAGTACCCGACGAAGACACACTTGACAGCCCTAGGAGAGAGCTTGTCAGTCCCGGGAGACAATTGGTGGACAAAGACGACCAAGCCAAACACACGAGGAGTAAGGGAGAACAATTCTTTGTCAGGTAAAATAAGAGAGATAGGGTCTTTCTCACCTAAAACAGATGACGGCATACGATTGATGAGGTAACATGCCGTAAGAACAACATCACCCCATAAAGAATGAGAAGCACGACTCTGTATAAGAAGCGACCTGATGACATCAAGCAAATGATGATGTTTCCTTTCAGCAACCCCATTCTGTTAGGAAGTATAGGCACATGATGTCTGCTGGATGATCCCTAGAGATGAAAAATAATTGGATAGGGTATGAGTACAAAATTCCAGGGCATTATCACTTCTCATAATTTTAACAGCATTACGAACTTCATTAATGAAATTGATGATAATATTCCCTGCTTCAGATTTATTCTTTAACAGAAATACCCATGACACACGAGAGAAATCATCCACAATAACTATATAAAACATGTGTCCCTGATGATCAGGAACACGACTAGGACCCCAGATATCGACATGAAACAACTCAAACTTGGAGGTACTACTCCGACACTGACGACTGGGAAAGGTAGACCGTGAAGGATACGGGAAAATCCTCAAGCGCATCACGGAAGCATGTGAATCGCATCAAATGCGATTGGGAGCGACTAGTCGCACTAGTTGCTCGATGCAACGGAAATTGAAAATTTCTATGTGACGAAACCACATGATCCAAGAACACTTCTGGATCGTTTCGTCTAAACCACAAACAACTAATAGGATTACATCTTGAAGCGTGGTTGCGATCGAGTCTCTAAACGAAGAGACCTCCTGTCTCAAGTCCGATCCGTCGGAGGAGACACTTGAGAGCGTGTGGATGAGACGTGTGCTTCTCGCAATCCATGTTGATGATCCAAGCCAAGGATCTCCTGATCTCGACAAACGAGATACGACGTCTTCTTCACGAGCAAGGCAAGCCGAAGTAGACGGAGATCCACGAGCAAACGATCGGGCAGCATAACGACGATGCTGTGGCGATCGAGGATCTCTCTAAGGCATCCATGATGGACAACCACATGAGAGAGATGGAGAGAGTGGGCGTGTATAGAGAGAGAGAGCATTCATTAATCATGTGTCTGGAAGAGCAATGGATGCCTCTTCTTATATAGGGTTTTGGGAACCCATGGATCCCAATCCATGGACAACACATAATCAATGGATGAGATTGATTTGTGTTTCTTTCAATGGCTAAGATATTGTTGTAAAAACACAACAACTAATGATTTAATTTAAATTAGTTTTCATTGATAAATAAACAAAAATTAATTTCAAATTAAATCATCTTTGATAAGAGAAAAGATAATGAAGAGAATAAACCAATCTCCTTATAAGAGGGGACGACTACTCTTCTCCTCATGGAGAGTTGTAGCCGTCCACTCCTCTTTGGTGGACTTGGTCTATCTCTTCAAATTATCATGAGATCTCATTATCTCATGATATATATCATCATCTCTCGTTGACAATATTTTCACAAAAAATAATTCCAAATTATCTTATGAAAAATATCAATCATGCCATTGAAATTATGTAAATCTTATTCACAACCCAAAACTAAATGTAAATTATATTTTTAATTAATCATCAAATGTGAATCCAATTCACATCAATAATTAATTAACAAATATAAATTATAATATGCTCTCTCTAATATATTATAAATCACATTTATAATATATATGATTAATATGGATAGTGCTATCCACATTATTCATATCCATGATAATTAAATCACATTTAATCATCTTGGATCTCTTTTCTCATGTGCCCAAATAACATGAATCACATTCACATTATTCATTTTATTGATAATTAAAATCACACTTAATTATCTCAGATAACTCTGCTTATAATATGAATCAAATTCATATTATCAATGATAATTAAATCTCATTTAATTATCAATTTTCTCGATGCTTGGATACATATATCAACAATGAAATTATCCATAAACTCTTTCAAGGATAATGCGCTTTCTCTGCGGATACTTGGAGATAAGGACAGGGTGATTGTATTGTTCCACGTATAGTGACTTGGATGTTAGATCACATCTCAAATCTAGATCTCGGGCCTCCCATAGATGCTTGATTAAATCAAGACCGCAAATCTAATCTTCTCATTGCATCTGAATCACATTCAGATCAATGTCCAACATTTGGACCAAGATCAGATTACTTCTCTACTGAGAGGAGTCACTAAAATCCAGACCCGTTTCATCACTCCCTAGGAATGGAAGCATCATGGTTATACAATCGTTTATGATCACATCATCCTCAGGTATTCCCAACACTTGTACATCCTGTATACTGGAAGACTCAGAATAAATCCGAAGTATTAGATCAACTTTATATTGTCTACTTCAGGGTTTTATTAGTAAGTTTCTCATTTTGATCATTGGGAGTTGGTATCGATCATATACTTTCCAAAAGCATATATCATACCTAGGTATTGATCATATACTTTCCAAAAGTATATATCAAACCTACAAATTCAGTCAAGCTTCCAAAGAGAGACGACCGTGCATGGAATTTGATTCTCATGAGTGAGCTCATGTCTTCGGTTCAGTAATAAACCTGTATGATCCCTTCGAGAGATTGTATTACTCATATGCCCTTACATGCACACCAGTGTGCTGGTGTATAGACTTTGATTAGGTCATCAACCTATTGGTCTGCCAAATGTACATACTCAGACATATAGTAACACATCTGTCTCCGGTCAGAGGATGCGTGCCTGTATCGTGACAACATACGATATAGGACTTTGGTTATCTCAATTCCGTTAAGGCAACTCTTTGACCTAACTAATCCAACACCTCCAAATCTCTATTCCTATGCAGAGGACCTGCATCAAGAGGTTGGTCAGATATCAGCCTATGTGAGAAAGGATTGTCATCTCCTACTCAGGCTGGAGATCATTTCTTAATAATCATTTGATGGTACTTGATGAGTCCTAAATCTAACTCTTTAGATATTCATCCAAGCACTAGTCTCTATGATTCAATAATTGAATCAACAGCTGTATGATCATTAAGATGGGTCATGGTACATAACCCTAATTGTACTAAGGGACCTATTATGCAAATTAATTATTCTTCATTTCAGATCAAGGAATGATATTCACAATAACAATTATTGCATAATGGCTCTCCGTGGGCTCGCATGTCCAACAGACCGATGATGCTTTCCCAACTGACAAGCCTCACATTGAATGGACGTGTGAGGTGAAACCTGAGGTAACACATGATGCAGTTTCTGAAGCGGTAGATGTCCAAAGCGCATGTGCCACAGTAATGGGGAGATGGGTCCATCAGGTAGAGATGAGGTTCCAGCATAAGGAGTCCGACTAAGGCGATAGAGGCCGCCTTGCTCATAGCCACACCCAATCACGTTGCCCGCAAGGATGTCTTGACAAACAAGAGAAGATGGATCAAAAATTGCTCGATAGTGTAAATCCTTTGTAATTTGGCTAATGGACAACAAATTCATCGAAAAATCAGGTGCATGTAATACATTCTTGAGATGCATGGATGGTGTCAGTCTAATCTTCCCCTGATCAGTAATCAGGGAATGCGTTCCATTAGCGATAACCATTGTATGGCAAGGAGAAATCTGTCTGTACCCTGTAAGTAGACTTTGATCACCACTTGAAGGACTCTCCGAGAAAGGCCTCTTCTAAGAGGTTAACAACCACACTGACATCACCACTTATGCAGATGTCGATTATGGTTGTTTTCCTTAGGATAGGCGGTCTACCATCGGTTATGTCATGTTTATTGGTTGAAACCTTGTTATATGGCAAAGCGAGAAGAAAGTCGTTGTTTCTGAGCAAGCGCAGAAGCATAATACAAAATAATGGCTCAAGCCACATGCAAGATTACTTGGCTCGACTCCTTTGGGGCTCCTCTTTTCCTCTTTACCGTGACAACAAATCCGCAACGTACATCACCATCAATCATGTTATCCATGATCGGACCAAGCATATTGAAGTAGATTACCGCATTATCCGAGATGCAGTACGAGGAGGGGAGATCACTGCTCCGCACATCTAAACAAAATTCCAGCTTGCAGATATATATTCACCAACAAACTTCCAAAGAAATGCATTTTATTGTTGACTTCCAAGTTAAGCATGATAGATAGATATGCTCCAACTTGAGAATGAGTGTTAATGTTACTGGATAATGTAGTCGTATTTCTTTATTTTTATTTTGTAACCCTTTTGAAGTCTCTAACTAACATCTTTTGGACTCTGAGGTTTCACGTTATATAAGAAACCTCGTACCCATGAATAAAATTCATTTTATTGCATTCTAATTTTCTTCCACATAGGTGTTTCTCTTAGACTCCATGCATTTTTTCTAACACGGCACTTGAGTTGGCAACCATAGTTATAACATCTACATATGCATCATCTTCCACAATCATTTCAGGTACATGTTCATTATCTGCATTCCATTGAATTTGATTGATTGGTAGATTCTGGCACATCTCGCCACATCATCTCTTAGACTCCATGTGTTTTTTCCTAACACGGCATTTGAGTTTGCATGCATGTTGGCTCAAAACAAATCACTATCTCCACGTAGCTCACTTGAAGTCTTGAACCATAAGTAACACAAGACTTTCCCATGATTATCTTAAATACAAAATCCCACCAATTTCTCCAAAAAAGTAGAAAAGAAAAAGGTTAAATTACCACACCTCGTACATCGGCGTGGCCGAACGCAAGAAGGTTATATCCTCCTCGGAGAACCTGAAGTTGGCAATAAGCCGTATGCATTCCTCAAGCCCGCCGGACACCGTGTACTCCCCACCAAACGTGATGCAGCGTGGAACTCAAGTATAGGGCCGAATTTTTAATTAATGTTAGGCATCAATTTTATTTACGTTTATTTAAGTTGTCGTGTCTTTAATTAAAGAACCGAGATCGCCTGTGATCTCCAATAATTAGTTATAGATTTGATTTTTAAATTAGTCGGTTAATTAGTTAGAGTCCATTTAGGATAATTAGTTGTCAATTTAAATTAATTTGCTATTTTTGTAATCGCATCCCTCCTATATAAAGGGATGAGGGTCCATTGTTTTAGTCAGTTCAGTATGTTATCAATTTGAGAAATATTCTCTATCCCTCTCTCTCTTCTCCGCTACGCGGTCTTCGCGCTTCTAATCCCTCAACCCCTCGTTCCCGACGACTTTCTTCTTCTCAACCCCTCTAATTTATTCTCTACCGAAAATTCCACCTCCAAATTATTTTTCTTCACCGTCGCCCAATTTTCAATCTGCATCATTTGGTATTAGAGCATGGCCTACAGATCGTCCTCACGATCTGACAATCCATCCAGACGTTCGCATGGAAAATCCAAAGGATCTCGCTCTAATGACCGTACATGGCGTGCCAAGGTTAGACAAACATTATCAAATATGAGCCAAATTTGTGCCGATATGCAAGTTGTGGCATCCCAGATGCGAGATACATTGAATGTTGAGATAACACGCCAACTTGAGGAAAACGCCGCCAAATCGAAGTCTCCAAGCACCGAACCCGAATTTGAAGACGACAACCTAGCCGTCAACGACGAACCAGCCGCTGTCCAAGCCGTTTTCGAAGAAAAAAAGGGCAATCCGAGCCCTGTCCAGGTAATTTCAGACTCACAAAATTCCTCGAACTCGACCCCAGCCACGTCCACAGCCCTTCCGCAAACTCCTCCGACCCTCCAAACACTACCGCCACCCCCGCTCTTTCCCGATGCCCCCAACGGCCCCGCCCCTGCGGACATGCTTCCTTTCCCACCACCTCTGAACCCCTTCCGACGCACCAACCAACCCCCATACCCCCTCGCATTGCCACCCTCGCCACGTATCACCCCTCCCCAACGCCCTCTTCCGCCGCCTCTGACCCCTGTACGATGCAAACCCCAATCCCCGTGTCCCCACCATAGCATCCTAGCCTTCCCCATACCGTCGCCAGCCCCGCCTCGCCATCCTCTTCCCCCCACCAGCGCCTCTCCCTCCCGGAGCCACTCGTCCCGCCACCCCATTCCTTCTTCGTGCCTTTCCTCCCCCACGGCCCCTGACCCTCTCCCGCACCACCCCTCCCTTCCTCCCACCTACACCCTGCCAAAACCGCCCCTCTCCCCGTGCGCCGACCCTCGCGACGTCGCCCCACCTCGCCGCTACCCTGCTGCAACGCCCCCCGTGCCTGCTTCGGCTGCTATCACCCTCTGCAGCCCCCACGTTCCCCTGCGACACCCCCCACAGCAGCCCTGCCACCACCGCCGCCGATGCCAAGAGGAAGGAGAAACCCTATCGTGGGATGTCTCTGCAACATGAGCCGAATCCCTCAACTTTAGGGATTTGAGGTTGATTAGGAAAAATTGCAAAAGGCCCCCCTGACATGAGTTTTTATTTAAAGGGAAAAGCTAAAGGCCACTCTCTCAATTTTGGTTTAATGGAAGGGGTACGAAAATTGCAACTAACACCCCTGCTGCGGAAATATTTAAAAAAGAGGGATGAAAAAAAGAAATCTAGGGACCCTCTTTATCCAAATAGGACTAGGACCTTGGGCTTCCCCTATTTAAGGACCCCATGGCTTCATTTCTTGGACACGTCTCCTCCTCTCCTCTCCTTCTGTCATTGCTTTGCTATGGATCCTCCAAGAGCCATGTTGTTCATGCCTCATCAATTCTTCAGTCATCTCACCATGGGGAGACAACATTCGAGAAGACACCGCCGTTCGCGCCACACATGTTCTTCCACCACAAAGGCCGCGTCATCCACGCCCGCGTGTGGTTCCCGCCATTCGCTCCGCACCAATTCTTCCAGGGAATGACTGAGGACGCAGATTCAACCCCCAAGCCTACAGATCCAGCAATTCATCGGGAGACGAATTTTTAAAAGCAGAGGAGAGTTGATGCAGCGTGGAACCCAAGTATATGGCCAAATTTTTAATTAATTTTAGGCGTCAATTTTATTTACGTTTATTTAAGTTGTCGTGTCTTTAATTAAAGAAACGAGATCGCATGCGATCTCCAATAATTAGTTATAGATTTGATTTTTAAATTAGTCGGTTAATTAGTTAAAGTCCATTTAGGATAATTAGTTGTCAATTTAAATTAATTTGCTATTTTTGTAATCTCATCCCTCCTATATAAAGGGATGAGGGTCCATTGTTTTAGTCAGTTCACTATGTTATCAATTTGAGAATTATTCTCTATCCCTCTCTCTCTTCTCCTCTACGCGGTCTTCGCGCTTCTTCTCCCTCAACCCCTCGTTCCAGACGAGTTTCTTCTTCTCAACCCCTCTAATTTATTATCCACCGAAAATTCCACCTCCAAATTATTTTTCTTCGCCGTCGCCCAATTTTCAATCTGCATCAAAACAGGTTCCTCCGGAAGAACAAATCGAACCTACACATGGTGCGCCAACTCGTCATAAGCAAAAGGACAGGGCAAGCACGAACATAATTAAGGCGAGGGCCACTGACACAACGCGTTCGGTGTGCTTTAGTTTCCAGCCTCTCAGTAGGCGTAGGCCATGGTGAACTGGTAGAGGTCGGTGAGGAGCGATGACACCATAGGGTTGGTGGGGTCGGGAATGGGGCTGCCGAGTCCCGATGGTGATGCTCAGCATCACCGTCCATGGATCTGTTGCATCGATCGACGAGGTCCATTTTTGACCAGGGAGGGAAATGGACCCTGGTGAGCTTGACGGATATTTGAGAGGGAAAGAGTGGTGCCGTCGATTGCGGGTAAATTTAATTGTTGATGACGTCTGCTTTATATTAGTTAGGGTTTGTTTAGTTGCAGGGTTGGGCAGGATTGGGTTGGTCCAATTCGGAGTACTTCTCCTTCCAACCCTCATAATCCCCCTCACAGTTTACTATTTACAGGGGTACCTCAACCCAATCATGCCCAATCTTATGGTAGCGTTTGGTTACCGAGTTTACCCTCCCTAACCCACATCCCCCTCTCTCCCCGTGGGCTTCACTTTATTCTTTTCTTAAAAAAATAAATAAATCAATTTTAAATCATCAATCCTATCAAAAAATAATATATTATACCATTATATCATATAAAATTATAAACTACTCCACTTCTACTCACTTTTCCAAATTTCAATACAATCACATCACAATAACTACTCACCTTTTCAAACTTCAATACAATCATATCACCTAAACACACTTCTAACCCACCCCCAGTTTAACCCTCCATCCAAACACCAAAATCCAAAAACGGGTTACCCTCTACCAGTTTAACCCGCCTTAACCCGCCAACCAAACGCACCCTATATGTTTGGTATGTAGATTTAGGTGGGTTAAACTGGTAGCAGGTAACTCATTTTTTGATTTTAGTATTTGGATATAGGGTTAAACTGGGGGTGGGTTAGAAGCGGGTTATTGTGATATGATTGTATTGAAGTTTGAAAAAGTAAGTAGTTATTGTGATGTGATTGTATTGGAGTTTGAAAAAGTGAGGAGAAGTGGAGTAGTTTGTAATTTTTAAATGATATGATGGTATAATATATTATTTTTTGATGGAATAGATGGAATAAAATTAATTTATTTAATATATTAAAAAAGGGAAAATGTGAGACCCACTTGGAAAGAGAAAGGGTGGATTAAGGGGGGTTTACCCCCCTACCCGAATGGCACCTTAGTGTGGAGTCACCCCACGCCACTTTTTCGTGGCTATGGTCCAGTAAATAGTAGCTATTTGGATTATTATAAAGATTGGAATGATAAATGCGATATGATGTGACATTGATTATCTATAATATTAACTTTATTAATGATAATAATTTGTTTTTTTGTTATTTTTTATGGTTAAAAAGTATTATACCAAAGAAATTGTATGATCCATACAAGTAATCTCAACCCAGAAATGCAGGGATGAACTAAGGGTATGCCAGAATATCCCGATGTACCCTGGCAACCAAACATGCCCTTATGGTTGGTTACCCAACTCTACCTCTACATTGCTGGAATGGATATTTAGCTGTGCGTATCTCTAGTTTCTTTATTACATCATTTTTAATCACCTTCTAACAATACAGTCAAAATCAAAAATATATTATAATCGTTAATTAATCAAATATAACACGAACAATAAGATATTGAAATTACTTTAACCATTCAAACATCTAACATTCACAAAGGATTACCCATTTGACAAACCCTTGAATTGGTTATTACTCTAACCTAAAGCAACCATATTATGAAATCATTTATTCCTAATTAAATAATTATTCTTATTCCTTATCTTGCAATTATTTATACAGTAATTATTCCCTTCTTTAAAATAATAATAATAACTATTATTTGTCCCTCTATAACTCTACATATTTCACATACTATTCTACACTATTGTCCTTATTCCTCGAGTGAATATGCTATTTTACACTATTACACTATGAATTTATTTTAATATGGCAATGAAATCGTACGATTGTTTATGTAAAATAACACTTAGACTATTTCCGTAAATATTATGGCATATTGCATGTTATGAATATGATATAGTTATCGCATGTTGGTCATGTGATTTTGATATCTTTGTATATGGAAATCCCTTAGTCAAGAAGTATTATGCAGTAGAATATTTTTACTACGCATATCCTACGTATGTTACTAAATGTATTACACAAATGAAATGAGATATTTATATCTCATATTTTGTATATTGGAAATGTTGGATTTGATTTATTGTGAATTGATGAGTATGCTCATCATCTTCATATCTCACCTTGATAAAGCTAAAGACTCTGGAAAAGTACATGAGAATGAAGATCAATAAGGAGTTCTTATTAAAATACTTATAAATAATCATTATTCAACAATAAAAACAAATCACAAATATAAAGCGAAAAGCAAAAAAGAAAATGTCATAAAACAAATGCATTATACATATTTGCCAAAATACGATAATAAATAAATTAAATAAAAAATATTCTTAATTATGTAATTATTTTTGAAAAAGTTTTTAAAATAACTATATGAATATGTTGAAAATAATAATAATAATAATCAAAATCATTGGGAAGAAACCCTTAGTTTTTTCCTTTAAAAAAATATTTTGGATATAATTCTATGGAGAAAAGAAGTATGCTCCCTAAGAGCATCACCAACTTGCATAATTCCACCCTTTCCAATATTTTTTATTTTTTTGAAATAAAATACATTATATGTCATCATATATCACAATGGTGTCATTCCAAGTTCAACTTAATTCAAGACTTCTATCATATCCATCAAGACTACACAATTTTTAATGATTTTAGAATTGCTGAAATTGATCCCTTCTAGAGGAAATGTTAGGAATATATGTTTTATGAGAAATTTGAAACACATATTCCAATCATTATTCTAAGTAAATATTCCCAATGTTTCATTTTAAAAAATCAAAAAAATAAAAAATGGTGGGAGCACAGTCCTTTAACCATATTTTTGTTCATCCAAATAAATTTATTTAAATTATGTTATTGTATATCTATAACATATTGACATAGAAAATATGCATAAACATTACATAATTAATAAAATACCAATAAATAGATATATGTATATGTATGTTTATTATACTCATAAGTAAACAATGTTCCATCAAATAAGGGACTCGTGGAAAATCGCTCAATAAAAAAACTTTGAATTAAATTCCTTAAAATATCTATTGCTTGTACTAAATTGTTTCCTTTGACCATATGTCTAAGGAGCTCGTTGAGCTTTTAGTTTGAAATTTCCTTCTTTTAATAAACAACATAACCCATCTTTGACAACAACTTAAGAGTAATTTTCCTCTTGATTTTCTTAATGGTTCTTTGAGTTTTAAGATATTGTGTTTGCCTCCTTTTATCCCCTTTTATCCCTTTGATTTTGAGTAAAGCTTCTAGCTCGAATCCTCCATTAACGTCTCTGTATAAGTTAAATGCAAAATACACTGAATAAAATAATAAAATACTCAGGACCATAGGTTTTTTATCACTTGTTCCTTTTTCTAGAAAGATCAATTATGTCCCTCCATTTTTTGTAATATCAATTGCGCCCCTGACTTCTTACAAATTTCACAGACCCACCCTTTTGTAATATCAGTTGTACCCCTACTTTACCTTAACAGAAAGGCAGAACTGTGAATTTTTTATGAAGTCAAGGGTGTAACTGATATTACAAAAAATGAGAGGGGCATATCTGATATTGCAGAAGTTAATAAGGGTACAAGTGATAAAAATCCTAAGGTCATTGCTCCATGGCATTTACTAGGTCATTGGATCTTCAATCCAATGGCATTGTTTATTATCAACTCCATTCCAACTGACCCTAGTCAACACTTCATAGAGGGAAACCATGATCATTTTACCTTCTTCTCATACATAGTTCTAACTAATCCATTTGCCCCAAATGCTCACAAAGCCTACCATTTGATTCTTTGAATCACTAACCCCTCGAACCTCACATGTGTTATCTATATAAACTCCAGTAGGACCATAAAATTCCTCTTTTAAAACTATCGTATACATTATCCCCTGTATGATTCGTGTCTCATATTCAAGGCATGATGACTTATAGACTAGAAGAATTAAATGAGGCATCATTGCCTCAGTAAGATCAATGAGAGATTGAGCTCTCTAATGATCATAAAGGTAATTTAGAGAGTAAATGCTCTGAGGCTTCTTTTGTTTTTGTATTTTATACACTCCAAATAATAAAATGTTATACATGAAACTTGTACATAAAAATATGTAGAAAATTATAAAATTAATTGCTGATAAAAATAATGCACGCTATGAGTGGCACACCTATAGGGAAAAGCCGTAAATTGAACTTCACATCGCCATACAAATTCAAAATTCGCCAAACTCACCTTTATTGTTCTTAAAATTAAAATATCTATATAATGAAGGTGGTTTCATTAAAAATGGAGTTAAAATGCAAAATCTAGCTTTATGGGGTTCCAAAGTACTGTATACTTGTAAATTTTATTCATTTAATTTATTCTTTACATTTGTACTTTCATATATTTTTAAATACTTATAAATATTATTCAAAATGTATTAAATGTATAAACATAAAATAAAAGCATTAAAATTACATTAAAATAAATAATATATTAAAATATATAGGTATACTATACATATAATGTATACACATATTTATTTAAGTCTAAAAAAAAATCAAAAAATCAAAGTAAAAATATGTAAATATGTATTTAAATATATTATAAATACAGGAGAAACTTCAAATGAGACGGGTCTCACCATATATATGGTGAGCCACCCTCAATTTAGGCATCTTTCCAATATATTTTACAATTTCTTGTTTCATACATATTACAATAAATATTAACACAATATGTATAGTGAAATAAAATTATGAAAATATTATTATAATAGATGGAAATGTTGATTTAAATTTAGATGCTATATTTTACAAAATTCATTTTTTTACAATGTGCAGTTTATATTTTACAAAACTGTTACAGAGTTTTTACTAAATTCGCAGTGGCTTTTACAATTTTAGAAAAGCCCCCACCTCATTTGAAAGGTCCCCTATAAATATAAATATATAATATGTAAATATAATAATAAAATTAAAAATACGTAATAAAACTAAAATGCCTAAAATATATGTATTTATACCTATATATTTGTACTTGTAAAAATTAGCACCTAATAAATAAACTCGTAAAACTAAATAAAAATATCCATAAAATAGTACATAAAATAAGAAACATTTTTCATATTTTGATTTTTAATTAATAACTACATTTATTATTTTTATCTATTTAACAAGGGATTTAATCCTTGCATTTTTCTTGCATTTTCGTGTTGGTCCATGTGAACCAACCAGAGCTCTCGGGTTGTTGACCTCTAGTCAACAGTCTGGTCCCCAATCTGACTTCTGTTAGAAAGCACGAGACAGTCGCCTTCTCTATTGTTTCCATTGCTCCATCACTCCATACCCCTCAAGCCCTTCATCGCTTTTCTTCCCCAGTCGACCCTCCATATTGCTAGCCCCTTAGCTCCCACCGACCTTGCCTCCTCTTCATGCCATCTTCTTCCCCATTTTGCCCTCTGTCATGTGTAAATATAAAGCTCCAGCTCCAACTTTTTGGTTTTGATCCCTCTCTCGCTATTGTAACCCCAAAGGGAGTTTCCTGGAGTCGACTCTTAGTAATAGCTTGAGTCCTTAGCCGTGTTAGTGTGGAGAAAGTGGCGGAGAAGTTGATCCACAACTTCGTTGGTGTCTCTCCGTTGAAGCCCTTCTACTCCCTGTCTATGCAGGTATGAGTTGATTTCCTTAGGGTTTTTATTTCCCAATTTCTTCTGACAGCTTAGTTTAGGTTTTAATTTATACATTAATTCAATAGCTTAGGATTAATTTCAAATCTTTCATTCCTTGGAACTTCATGCTCCATCCCTTGTTTTGGAACTTCAAGCTCCGACCCTTGTTCACTGTGAATTCGAATGTTCTTTGACATGATTTTGCCTCTATTCGAAACCCCATCATATTCTCCATCAAACGCCTCAATTTTCCACCTCTGATGTTGCTAAAATCAGAGTGATCGAGCTCCAGCTTCTGCCCCATCGCCAGAGCTCTCCGCTGCCTTCATTCCACCATGCATTTCAGCTTCAAACGAGTCGAGGGTCTCGAGCCTTAAAAACTTTGTGTGCAGTTTCAAGCTTCGAACTGGCCACTGGAGTGTGGAATCAAAGGTATCCATGACCTCGTCACCGAGTTCTGGAATATTTCGAGCGCACCATTGGCCATGGAATAGCCGCAAAATCATTTACCCCTTCTCAGCAACTAAGGAAGTGGTCAGAGGTGGGAAGAATCATTGATTGAAGAAACACCAAGAAGATGTTCTTAATTCTTCTTCCAAGCAACAAAAACACCGTTAGATCAAGACCACAACCCATATCTAATCGAATAGTCCAATCCCAGCAAAGCATTATGCCTTTATTGTCACCTGATCGCTTAAGTGCAGCTATGTGGCACGCTACCTATCGTCGATGAGCGCCTCTTAAGGGGTAAATATCAAGGACCTCCTCCACCTTTTGTAATATTTTAAGTTGCCCTATAAATATAATATTAGGAGTAATATTTTGTGTGATAATTACGAGTAGAACCCCAACCTTTTTTGCACTTAGGTCCTTTGTCATGTTACCTCATGTGCCCCCCATGTGAGGCGCTTGGGATTTTTGCAACCTAGTCCCTTCGAGTTTAGGTATTTCATTTTAGTGCTAATTTTTGTTTATTCGACGTTACATTTTAGGACACTTTTCATCCGTGACCTTGTATTTATTTTATTTACGTTTATACCCCTGCTAGATGTATATCATATTTGAGTTTAATTGGATAAATTATTGGGGTGCTCATGAACTTTTCTTTGATGGTTATTGAATTCATTTAAGGTTTATTTAAAATTCTAATAGGTCCTTACCAGTTCCATAATTTTTATTTATTGTATATTTATTATTAAAAATAATATTTTTGCTCTAAATATTGTAGGAAGTTATGTTAGTTGCCTGCTACATATATCTATCATTTATATTTTTCAATGGGCATTTTAATTTATTTTCCTATTTATTAAAGACACAAAAAAATGTATCTTCCTATCTAATTATTAAAAATATCAAAAATAGAAAATATCTTTTAAAAATTTCAAGATAACTGGAGTACCTATGATATTATATATTCTACTATATCCATAAATCACTAAAAAATACAAAAGGAAATCATAAAAATACTATAAAAATTAGTAAAAAGTCGTTAAAATCCCAAAAATGTTATTTTATATCTTATATTTTCCTTATTATATATAGTATATATTGAAATTGGTTTTAGAAATTTTGAACACTATTATCTATTTTTAAAACCCAAAAAAAATCAGTTATATTATCTTATTCACTATTTTATATATTTTAATACTTTAAAAATACATAAAATTAGAAAAAAAATCCTAAAAAGTATCAAAAATAAAGAAATATTAAAAGCTCAAAATATTTTATTTTCAGTATTTTGAGTATATTTATGTATGTTTAAAAATATAAAACCCTATATGTCTTATATATTCTATATATTACTTATATAGTACACAATATCATTATTATATGCATAAATTTATATTCTATTCTAAAAAAAGACCAAAACTGCAAAACTAAAAAATAAAAATTAAATAAATATATGTATATATAATAATTAAAAATCCATAAAAATTCACATATAATTTAAAACCCACATAAAAATTACAAAAGGCTAAAATATGGAAATAATAATAATAATTAGTAGTAGTAATTATACATATCCTCCATTGTTCTTAGTGGTTCAACCCTTACTACTTGTCTACTATACACATTTTTATATGGTATAATAAATTTCATCTCATATATTTTTATTGCTATATATTATTTGTGGGATGATTGTTTGTTGATTTGGATTGTTTGATTACCGAGAGTCGAGAGAGGGTTGATACAACCATTGCCGGATCCGGTTTCTCGAACACCGTAGGCTCCTCCAAGACCGAACGTTACGTACCTCGAGCTTTCCCGTATCAACAGTATATAAGTTTAATTTTTCATACCAACTCAAACTAACTGGTCGTAAGGGCCCAAACGGTTAACGCCTTCCAGGGGTGCGAGACAAAAGATAAGTCATCTACAATTGTAGCTATATTATCTTGTTATGTTCTGTTTATGGGCCGCTTGTGCCAGTGGTAAAGCCATCAAAGACAATAAAGCTGCCTAACAATCTAACAATTAAGACAACCTAAACACTGAAAATGATATAGACATATGTGCAATTTATGTTAATGCTATGGGCATATGTGCAATTATGTTGATGTTAAGGGTATATGTGCAAGTATGTTAATGCTATGGGAATATGCGTAATTTGTTAATGTTAAGGGCATATGTACAATTTATGTTAATGTTAAGGACATATGTGCAATTTTTGTTAATGTTAAGAGCGTATGTGCAATTTATGTTAATGTTAAGGGTATATGTGCAATTTTTGTTAATGTTAAGAGCATATGTGCAATTATGTTAATGTTAAGGGCATATGTGCAATTTATGTTAATGTTAAGGGTATATGTGCACTTATGTTAATATTATGGACATACATGCAAATATGACAAACTTAAGGGTATATATAGATGTATGGTATGCGGTGTACATATATGAAAAGAATATACTTCGTATACACAATTAAGTTCATAAATGATCTGTATGATGGTTTTGCATGTGTCAAGTCAAGTATTTCATGCAGCATGTAAGGTTGTAAAGTGAATATTATAAGTTTATGAGATTAATTACCCTTATGTATCAGAGGAAATGTTTAGTCGCGACTTGATTTCTACACTAGCCGGTTTGATCTCAACTCGACATATACCGAGCGTTAGGCTCATAACATGTGTTGTAATTTTTTCAGGGCAACATGAGGATTAAGTTATTTACGATTCAAGGGAATTCATTGCCTTCGAGAAGTGGAACCAGTATGAGACTATTGTTGTATTAGTTTGGAAGGTTGCCCTTATGTCCACTGGAATAAGAAAATCATGGAGACAATTTCATCTAGTTTAATTATCTTTTGTTTTAATTTAAGGAACTCTTGGACTATTGACCTTATTATTATTATATAAAAGTTTTTTAAAGTTTGTTCTTTACTGCTCTTTTGTGTTATGATTGATGCTACGAGTAATGATCACGAGATTGTTTTTTGTGTTCTCGCTTCGGCATCATTTTCGGATGATCAGGTTCATTACAAGTGGTATCAGAGACTTCCTCTGGGCATAAGGTATCTGAAAAAATCTAAATAAAGTCCATTAGTTTTAGAAAATATAGGCATTAGACTGGAAATTTCTCATTCGTCATTGTAGACGGTGCCCCATCGTTGGAATGAGGCGAACATAAACTATGAATCTTTGTCAACCCACGAGATGGCTATGGACATGCAACGACATATACTAAAATTGACGACCATGATGACTCAGCATCAACATCAAGGACATGGCTTCGGTGGATTGACCGTGAAGACCTTCATTCAGCATGACCCACCCATCTTCAAGGGAGAACCCGAGCCGGATAAAGACGAGCATTGGTTGAGGGAGATGGAACTAGCCTTTGAGGCAACCTATTGTCCCAGGGAGAAGAAAATGATATTTGGTACTTATAGTCTACGATGCAATGCGAAAGAATGGTGGACTTCTTGCAAAAGCATACACTTTACCGATATCCCTACCATTCAATAGAAGGACTTTATGGAACATTTCACTGAGCTTTAATTCCTCAGCATGCCCAAGATGCAGAGAGACCAGAATTCATCGAGCTTCGGTAAGGGAATATGTTAGTTGAGCAGTATGCTTCTAAATTTCAGGAGTTGGAGAAGTACAGAAAAGGGATATGCACACATGAAAGACAACGTGCTAAGAAATTCATGGAAGGCTTGAGTTCAGGATTGTGCATGAAGGTTCTCACTAGAGGTCCTCAGACTTTTTCGGTTGCAGTTTCAACAGCTGTAGAGATTGACTCAACATATAAGAGGATCCAACTGCAATAAGGTGGTGTGAAACATCCCCATTCTACCAGCAACAAGAAGGGAAAGTTTGATAAGGATCAATGAAAGAAGCCACAAATCGAGAATGACGAAAAAGATAAACCAATGTATCCTTTATGCTCTCACTATGATAGAAGGCACACTGGAGAGTGCTATAAGCTTACATGAGCTTGTCTGGCTAGTGGACCGAAAGGTCACTTTACTAGAGATTGTGCCAAGAATAAGGAACATAACTCTGGAGATCAAAAGAAGCATGCCAAAGTAAAGGTGTTCTCTCTACCTACTGGAGATGAGGAAGATGGGCACGATATAGTGGAAGGTACAATTTCTATTGCAGATCATTTGAGCTATGTTGTATTTGATTCTGAGTCATTGCATTCCTTTATTTGTCTTTGCTTTGCCAAGAAGCTGAATGTTGAGGCTATTGAACTTCCATAAACACTTAATGTGACCTCACCGATGGGTGAACACTCCACTTTGGGTACCTACTTGGTTGATGCACATGTTCTGGTATAAGGACATAGCCTACCAGCCAACTTGATACTGCTTCAGATGAATAGCTTTGATGTTATTTTGGGTATGGATTAGCTTTGTGAGCACTATGCATCTATATATTTTAGACAAAAGAATATGTTTTTAACAAACAAAATATAGAAGAACTAGTCATTTGTGGAGAAAAAAAGAGGAGTCAGATGATTATCTCAGCACTAAGCGCACAATGATTGACATCTTTCAGGTGCACAACTTGTTTGACTAACTCAATAAGTACAAAACCATATATGATGCAACTTGAGGATTTGGAGGTCGTATAAGATTTTCCCGATGTTTTTCCATATAGCCTTCCATATATCCCGTCTAGAAGAGAGATTGACTTCACTATTGATGTATTATTGGGTACCACACCCATATGTAAAGCACCATATAGGATGGCTCCTGTTGAGTTGGATGAGCTGAAAACATAGTTGCAAAAACAAGTAGATAAAGGGTTCTTGAGACAAAATGTTTCCCCTTGGGGTGCTTCTGTCTTATTCGTTAAAAAGAAGGACGGATCCCTTAGGCTCTGCATTTAGTACAAAGCTTTGAATAAAGCCACCATAAAAAATAAGTACCCACTACCACGGATCGATGATCTGTTCGACCAATTGCAACAAGCAACGGTCTTTTCCAAGATTGAGCTATGGTCCGGTTACTATCAGCTCAGGATTAGGGATGAAGGCATCAAATATAACATTCAAGACAAGATACATGCACTATGAATTCCTAGTGATGCCTTTGGCCTCACAAATGCGCCTATTGCATTTATGGAGTTGATGAATAGGGTATTCCGAGAATATTCAGACAAGTTTGTGATTCTCTTTGTTGATGATATCTTGGTTTATTCAGCAGATATGAAACAATATCGAGTGCATTTCAAATTAGTTCTTGAGACATTGTGGCAACACCAACTTTATGCTAAATTATCCAAGTGTGACTTTTGGCTTCATGAAGTTACATTCCTTAGTCACTCTGTATCCAATAATGATATTTCTGTGGAACCCGCAAAGGTAGATGCTATTTTGTATTGAATTCAATCTAAGAATGTCTCATAAATCCGTAGTTTATTGGGATCGACAGGGCATTATTGGAGATTCATTCAGAGTTTTTCTAGGATCTCCCTACCTCTGATCCGATTGTTGAGAAATGATGTAAAGTTTGAATGGTCCCAAAAGTGCGAGCAACGCTTTCAAGAGTTAAAGCAAAGATTGATGACTGCTCATGTGCTCACGTTACCATCGGGTAGTGGTGGATTTGTGGTCTACATTGATGCATCATGCTCCAGTTTGGGATGTGTCTTCATGAATCATGGAAAAGTTGTGGCTTACGCGTCTCGGCAGTTGAAAGAAGCTGAAAGAAACTACCCGACGCATGATCTCGAACTTGCAGCAGTAGTTTTTGCGCTAAAAAAATGGCGTTATTATTTGTATGGAGAGAACTTCGAGGTATTTACTAATCACAAAAGCCTCAAGTATATCTCTCTTAAAAAGATCTGAATATGAGACAAAGACGACGGTTGGAGTTTTTGTTGGACTATGACCTTTCCATTTACTATCATATAGGAAAGAGAAATGCAGTTGCCGATGCTCTAAGCATGAAATATGAAGGGAAGACCGCAAGTATGAAATTACAATGGCAGTTAATGAAATACTTGGATGAAGATCCACTTGACATTGGTAGAGAAGGTTATCGTGTCTCAGAATGATGATAAATACCTTCAAAAATTGTTAATCGCTTCTAAAAAAGAAGGATCCGATTTCTCAATAAGAGTAGATGGAGCATTAAGATTCCGTAATAGACTATGGGTTCCGGATAATATTGAATTAGGCAAAATTCTTGAAGAGGCTCACAAGTCTATGTACACAATTCATACTGGTACAACAAATATGTTTAAGACTTACAATGAATTTTTTGGTGGACAAAGAAGAAGGACATTGCAAAATATGTGCTTGTATGTCTTAATTGTCAGCAAGTGAAGATTGAGCACCAGAAGCATGCAAGTCCTTTGCAATCGATAGATATCACTAGATGGAAATGGGAGCATATCACTGTGAATTTTGTTATTGAGTTACCAAAGACAAAAAAGGGTCGCTTTGATACTATGTTGGGTGATTGTTGATCAATTGATAAGGCAACACATTTAATTTCTTATACTTGGATCAATCTACAAAGAGCCTTACTGAATTGTATGTGAATGAGAGAGTAAAATTACATGGTGTACCGATATCAATTGTGTCAGACAGAGACATGAGATATACCTCTCGGTTATGGAAAAACATGCATGATGCTTTGGGTAAAAGTTTGAAGTTCAACACGTCATTTCATCCACAAATTGATGGGTAGTCTGAAAGAACAATCCATACATTAGAAGACATGTTGAGAGCTTGTGCCCTATACTTTGCTGGAAATTGGGATCGACATTTATCTTTGGTCAAATTTGCCTATAATGATAGCTAAATGTGAGCATTAAGATGGCTCCTTTTGAAGCCTTATATGGTCGATCATGTTATCATCGTTGTGTTGGAGCGATGCAGGTGAAAAATACATATTGGGACCTGAATCGGTTCAAACATGCATGAAGGGAGTAAAGGTGATTTGAAATAGACTTTTAGCCGCACAGAGTAAAAAAAAGTCTTATGTTGACCATCGAAGAAAAGATCTGGATTTTGAAGTAGACGACCATGTGTTCTTAAAAACTTCTCCTACCAAGGGAGTGGCGTGATTTGGTAAAAAAGAAAAGTTGAGTCCTAGATACTTGGGACCTTTAGAGATAATAAAGAAAGTTGGAGAAGTAGCATATCGGGTTGCTCTTCCACCTCATTATTCCAAGCTACATGATATTTTTCATTTATTAATATTGAGGAAGTATCATCCTTACCCATCGCATGTGATCGAGATTGAAGTTTCGGATATTCAGTCGGGTCTGACGTATGAAGAAGGACAAATGTATATCGTGGATCGTAGGGAACACTAGTTGCAACACGGCCTAGTCCCCATGGTTAAAGTACTTTGGCAGCACCATTAGAGGGAAGAGGCGACTTGGGAGTTGGAGGATGAAATGCGTCAACATTATCACATTTTTTGATAAGGCTCTTCTTACAGTATAAACTTCGAGAACAAAATTTCCTTAAGGGGGTAGATCGTAACAGAGTGATTACATATACAAAATCACAATAAAATAAAATAAAAGTAAATACCATAACAAAACTCAAATGCCACCTTTTACTAAGATAATGCACAAAATAAGAAAAGGAAGTGAATTGGCCAACGAAATCAATTAGTTAATTTATTCATATTATCTCCTTATTATCCCATTAAATCCTAATTAAGTCCTAATTGTTATTCTTAGAAATCTCTATTAATTGTGCCTTTAATACACATGAGGCTCCAACAAGTTCTCTACTCATGCCTTGCAGGTGAAAAGGTGTTTTAGAGAGAGAGAGAAAGACGGACACAACATTCTTTCATCAGCGTTGTTTTCGAATTCGACAACAACATCCTTCTTTGTTGACATCAAAATTGAAATTAGGTAAAGTCGGAGGAGAAACGGCATGGTCGATGATGATTCTGATAGGTGGAATCTTTGTGGTTAGATTTCTTGTGTCGTCAAGGTATGTGTCAAACATTAAGGTTTGCTACCGATGAAATGGCAGATCGATCGTATTTATGTTGATTGTACATTTTGTCGGGATTCTTAACGGCAAGCAAGATGTATCACATCATTCAAAGCGGTCATGATTTTCATAGTGAAAAGTAACTAACTTTATTCTTCAGGACTATACTTGTTCACATCCTGCACGAATATGCAGTTCCATTATTGTTGGATAATTAGTTTGTATTATTAAGGTATACAAGATTACTATCAAGAATAAGATTGTATTTTCTCTAGTATTGATTAATCCGTACATCAGAAATTGCCTACATAATTTTAAATTAGTGGTTAATGATTTTTAAACCCTTGTTGTTAGCTGAGAAATAATGGAATATTGATATCTGAATTTTCATATGTAAGAATTGAACATAGTTTTATTGTTGAAAAGCTGCATTTAATAACATGTTAAGCATAATGCAAGGGTGCACAAGCAATTTAACAAATTAATTACACATTTAATATGCTTCTTGTAGGGGTATGATGCAACTAAAATAAATATCAGGTTCTTGCAAGCAATTTTCCCAAAGTTTAATAATATTTATACAGAATACAGGACTAAATATAAATATCAAAACTTGGAGGGGTTTGGATGCAAAATGACCATGCGCCTCACGTGCGGGGGCCATGTGAGGTGACCTAGAAAGGGACTAGGATGTAAATACACATAATTTTGAGGGTCTACTTGCAAATTTGCAATAAAAACTCATATCAAATAATATTTACATGGATAAACAAAAATTACAAAAGGCGATGGAAGTACTCTGAAATTTACCCACTAAGGTGCTCGGATGGACGACTGCTAGTGCGCCATGTAGCCTCACTTGAACAGATCGAGCGGCGGAAACATACTTTGCTTCACCTGATATTGGAGGACCCATATTAGATCTGAGTCATGTTCTTGATTTGACGACCCTATCTTGGATTGTAAGAACAACCAAGAACAAGGGCCTAGTGTTCCTTCAATCGATGATTCCTTACTGGTCCGACCACTGTTTCCTCCTCCGATGAGCTCTAAAGCTTCCTGGAAGCTTGTTGCTCAGCAGGAGTCCTTAATTAGTATTCAGGTCCCATTGACGGGGACCTAGAGTCCTCTTCATTCCACGCGACCTGGAGCTTCAACCGAGCTTTGATTCCACTCTCCATAGGGCTTTCAAATCCTCTAACCTGCTACAAAAGTAGAAGGGCTCGAGATCAATGCTCTCGGGCCATGTTGAAGCTGAAATGCACATGGAAGATGGAGGGTGATGAGCTCCGACAATAAGGAGGAGGGAGCTTGGATTGATCTTGACTCGTGTGGAATCAAGAGAAAAAGATGGGGCTCTGATGGAGGAATGAAGGGGCGCAAGAATGGTGGTGATTGCATGTCAGAAGATAGTCGATTTCACGATGAATCAGGGTTGGAGCTTGAAGCTTTAGCAAACGAAGGATTAGAAATTAAAGCTAACCTACTAATTAATTAGTTGAACTAAGACCTAAACTAACATGCTGAAGGAAAATGTGAAATAAAAACCTAACTAAATCAGCTCGAACCTGCAGAACATGGAGCAGAGGAAGGCTTCGTTAGAGGAACTCTAGCAAGACCTAGACCGCCGCTTCGAAGCCTCTTTGTCCACGCCAACACCTCAGCAAGGTACCTGCTATCACCAGATGTCTCTAGAACGATGATGATAGGGGATACAAAATGAGCAAAGGGGGATTAAGACTCAAAATGAAGAAGCATGGGTTTATTTATACACAAAGTGATGGGGGTCTAGTGGTCACGAAATTGTAGAGGTTTCACCAAAAGAAGGGATGATCATAGTATAGGGTGATGTTCCTGATCATGGGCACCACATTTTCGATGAAGAACCATACCACTTCGAGCAATGGATCTTCGCCAAGAAATTGTAGAAAGAAGGGTACACGTGAGTTCTGACAAAGGCGGTTGGACAGGCGTGCTATTGACCCAATGTCAACTAACGCCAGCCTCTAGTTGGTCCACGTGGACCAACCAGAAAAAAATAGGGGATAGATCCATTATTAATTAATAATAAATGATTTTTATTAATTAAAAGACAAAACATAAAAAAGGCTTCTTATTTTATTACTATTTTATGGATATTTTTATTTACCTTACTTATTAGATGCTAATTTTTACACATATATATACAAGTATAAATGCATGTATATTAGATATTTTATTTTTATTTTCTATTTTAATATTATTATCATATTTACATATTTTATATATTTATAATATATTTAAATACATATTTCCATATTTTACTTTATTTTTATGATTTTATTCATATACTTAAATAAAAATGATATATATTATAGGTATAATATGCCTATATATTGCAATACATTATTTATTTTAATTCATTTTAATGATTTTATTTTGTGTTTTAATTTTTAAATATATTTCAGATAATGTTTACAAGTATATAAAGATATAAGAAATGTAATAGTATAAAGAATAAATATTGTGCATTTTACTGATTTTATTTTATGTTTTAATTTTTAAATATATTTCAGATAATGTTTACAAGTATATAAAGATATAAGAAATGTAATAATATAAAGAATAAATATTCTAAATAAAATATACATGTATATGGTACAATGTGACCCCCATAAAGCTGGCTTTTGCATCTTATATTCAAATTTAATAAAACCATCTTCATTAGATAGATAATTTATTCTATGAACAATAAAGGTGAGTTTGATTAATTTTGAGTTCTTATAGAGGGGATATTGATAATTGAAGTTTGATTTGCATCTTTTTCGTCTGTTTGTCCCAGTCATACTTAATTTTGTATTTTTCCATACATTAAATGTACAAGTTTCATGTTGAAGAATTATTTATTTGCGGTGTATATGAAGGAAAATAAAATAGATGAAAATGGTTATTTTTAGATGTATTGAATTAGGGTTATGTGTATTTTCTGTACATTTATTGGCCCTATCTCCCCTACTTTATTCATGATCAATGAAGTTAATATTGACTTGGTCTCGAGATCTAGGGTTATTCTGTATCTTTGATACTTCCTTTTCTTTTTCTTTTCTTTCATTTATTATTTTATTTTAGAAATAAATACATGTATCTATAAATTATTAATAGGTCAAATAATGAATGTTATTTCATGTATTTTAATGCTATATACATGCATTCAACTAGGGATTTAAGGCCAAAATGAAAGAATAAAGGTGATGAAATGGATATTCATCACCCTCCTATACTTGTCTTTGCTAGCCCCTAGCAAACACTTATGTTAATGAGTGCATAAAAAGGAAATATAGAAAAGAAAAAGAAATAACTTGGAATAATTTTGACTCTTAAACTTATCTTAATAAAATCAAAGTTTAGAACTCAGTTAAGACCTTTAGATTGTTAATGTATTCGGAACTACATTCATGTTAGGAATTGTGACTCAAAAACACTTAGGTTCCATGTTACTTCATCCAGTTCAACCCAATAGTCTGGTCAAAACCATCCTTTTAGATGCATACTCTCATAACCTTAAAATGATAGGTACCATGTGTGTGAATTACATTAGATCTTCCTAAATAAACAACTGAACTATCAAGTGGACTTCTCCTCTGGTGACTCATCTTCAGGGAGACGGATATTTCCTTCTAAGTTCAGGTACATGCTAGTTCACAATGAATATGGGGGAAGCTATAAGAAAGGAAAAATAAGTGGAAACGAACCAGTGTAGTCGTATTTCCTTATGAAGCTTAGTTAGTGTGACCAAGTCTCCGCCAAGAACCATGCCTTTTCTGGAAGCTCAAAGTTTTTGCAATTCTCGGTATAAGCTTCTTTTAGAGATTTTTTTATTTGGTATTGCTCTGCATTCTTGTTTTGCCCCAATGGATATAGAATCTTTTGTTCCACCCATGTTTTGGGGTCTTGGAAAAAATTTTGCTAGCAGACCATTCCTCATTCGAAAAAAGTTGTGCTAGCAGACCATTCCTCATTCAAAGCTTTATTTCAATCCATTCTCCACTCGTTAGATGTCCATGCTACCCGAGGAAAAGATGGTAGAAGTGCAAGTTTCGGCAGCCCCTAAGAATAGTTCCTGAGCCACCCTTGATGAAGCGATCTAGTATCATTCCGACTTAAACTACGAGATATTTCAACAATTCTTCTTGATTGAGCTACGTGTTAAGTTATAGGTCTCAAGACAAGCCATTGTCTCAAGAGTCGTACGGATGACATGAAAGGTTCTATTTAGATACATTGAATCGACTCATGAACAGTCTCATAGAACCTAAAAAAATAAGCCAAAGTGACATGAAGTGTCTCAATTCCAGTCCTTAACAGCTTCCTCTGAAATTAAGTGGATTAAGGTCTAAACCAAACTCCAATATTCATATTTTATTTGGACTTGTTCAATTGTCATTATCATTACAAAAAATGCACATGCAAATGCAACACAAGAAAATATTTTTGTAAAAAATATTTTCTGGTTTTGAACTTTTTATAGATTTTTCAAAAGTTTTGCAAATTTTAATGACATTTTTGAAAACATTTTGCAAAACTTTATATGTTTTGAAATTTTAAAAATTTTACGGATTTTTTTTATAACGGTTAGTGAATTCAGTATGTACAAATATTTACACGAGAGCGGGTGTATATTTACAAGAATTGGGTGTAGATTTTACACCGGGAACTTGTAACATAAGTTAAGTGATATCCGCAGATTTTATATACAAGTATATATATATTGTAGTTGTTATTTGCCACAATTATATACATTGTTCTCAACTATAATTCAAAAAAAAATTAACAAACATTTTGAAAACATTATTTTTGCAAATAAATTTACAAATACTTTACAAATATTTACAAAGGCTGAAAATCAATTCGCAAATAATTTTCAAAGTTATAGATATATTTTCCAAAGCATTTTTGCAATCATTCTCCAAATCATTTACAAAGTAATTTTCAAAACATTTTATTCAAATGAAACATTTTTTGCAAACATTTATAAAGATCTTTACGAAGGTTTGAAAATATTTTATAAAATACTTTTCAAACGATTTCAAAAGATTTTTCAAGACATTTTACAACTATTTTTCAAATCATTTTGCAAACCATTTTTAAACCAATTTATTAATCACATTTACAAAGAATTTTGAAAAAATATGCATATTTGTAGTGTATTCTTTACAGTTGACTTATTTACCCAATATAGTATATTAGCCATATTATTAAAAATACAAAAGTACAAGTTATGGCTAAAGCATATACATCATATATATGACCCTGTTATACTATGTGCTTGCTATGTCCTCATAGTGATCGGAAAGAAATAAACGGACGCATAACTTGTGCTGAGTATAGAAAAGCCTATACTATAACAACTCAATAAAAGAATAAGAATTCGATCACCCCCCATACTTAGGATCAAACAGTCCTAAGTGTAGCAGACTATACATAAGGTACGAATGATCGAGGATCAGAATATATGGAACTAACTCGGCTTGTCCCCCCTATAGTGAGGGTGAAATATCCATAAGTATAGACAAAATATCAATAAGTTGAGAGACAACGAGAGAATAAATAAATAATAGCCCGAATACACTCACCCCTCTATGCTTAGGATGAAGCATATCCTAAGTATAGCACATATGAATGGGATGAATGAAATACATATGAATGAAGAATTGAAAAATGAATGAAAAGAAGAGAGGAAGAAAATTAATCAAAGATATTTTTAGATGCACTATCTGAAGCTTCTGATGATGTTGAGAGATCTTCATCAAATACAACTTGAATTTAATCAACAATGTTCAGGAATTTATCGTGCTCTAAATACATCTTCAGCAACTGACCGTTGACTACATATAGTTGTGTGTTAGATTACAGTTTGGATATGAGCTTCCATTGTCACGTACAATCTTCACGATGAAGGCCATGTCCATTTACTCTTTAATTTATACAGGAATATCTTCAACTTCGCATCAAATAACCACACTTCCTGTCCCAGCTCGAAAGTCTTTCGTCTGATGTGCCAGTCGTGTCAGTGTTTGACCTTCTCCTTGTATATCAAGCTGTTATTATATGCGTAGTTTCAGAATTTCAAGAGCATGTTAAGATCTATTGTCCTATTCTGACCACCTTTTTGTGAGTCGAGATTGCAAAATAATTACTTCCCAAAGAGATTTATGAATTAATTCCATCGGCAGATGGCTTTCCATATACAAGACAATAGGGTGACATGCCTAATGGAGATTTTTAGGTGGTCAGATAAGCCCATAGAGCTGAATCCAGAAGTTGTGACTAGTTCTTCTTATCTGACCTAACAAGTTTCTGCAATATGGTCTTGATTTCTTTGTTTGATAATTCGACCAAGCCATTGGACTGAGGATGATATGGAGATGCGACACGATGATAGATATCATACTCCTTCACTAATTTCTTCACCTCTTTATTGATGAAATGGCTATCCTCGTCTCAAATTAGAATCTTCAGGATCTCGAATCGTGAAATGATGTTTTTTAGAAACGGATAGATTGTTCGGCTATCATCGGATCGAGCGAGAATAACTTCTATCCATGACTCGCATAATCAACAACAAGAAGGATGTATTCATATCCTTGACTGTTAGGAAATAGTCCCATGAAATCAATGGCCCAAGCATAGAACACATCAAAAATCTGAATGAATTTGAGGGACACGAAGTCTTTCGAACTTAGTGTTCCTCCCATTTCTAATAGTATGTGCACCCTTTGATGTTTGTTGTGGGATCCTTGAATAGTGTGGGCCACCAAAGGCTACACTACAGTATTTTAGCTGTCGTTCTGCTTCCAGAATGGTATCTTCCAGATTCGAGCTTATGATAGTGCTCGAGGATACTAATGTATTCCTCCTGAGGGATACACTGACACCATATGCAATATACCCTTTCCCTAAACGGGTATGGATCTTCCCACTAGTAAAAATGAATGTCAGGCAAGAATTTTATCCTTCTTGACTCTCGTCCCATCTTCCAGGACTACCCCATATACGAGGTAGTCCACAATATCGACATACCAAGGGAGAGATGTAACATTGAGAATTGATTCATCGGGAAAGGTTTCTGTGATCGGTGTACTATTTAACTGAGTATTTGTGCATTCTATTATGGATAAATGATTTGCTAACTCTAGTCATGTCTTTGATTTTCAAATCGAAATCCCAGAGGAGAAGGATCCATTTGAGTAAGCATGATTTGGCATCCTTCTTCTACTGTAAATATCAGATAGCAGAGTGGTCACTATAAACATTGACTTTAGATCCAAGCAAATAGGATCTAAAATTCTCCAATGTGAAAACCACTACCAGCAATTCCTTTCTCTATAACTGTATAATTCTTCTGTGCACCATCTAATGTTTTGCTGGCATAATGAATGGCATAGGGAAATTTGTCTCTTATTTGTCCTAACAAAGCCCCAGCTATGAAATCAGATGCATCCGTCATGATCTCGAATGGAAGAGACTAATTAGGTGGTTGTAGGATAGGAGCCTGAGTGACAAGAACTTTTAACTAATAAAATTATTGGAGAACCTTCTGATCAACACTGAATTCGATCTCCTTGCATAATAACTCTACGAGAGGTTGGGCAATCTTGTTGAAGTCATTGATAAATATTACATAAAAACCAACATGCCCAAGGAATGACCTCACATTCTTGACTGTTCGAGGTGGCTTTAGTTTTGTGATAATGTCCACCTTCGCCCGGTTGAATTCCTTACCACGCTTGGAAACGGCATGACCCGATACAATTCCTTCAGTGACTATGAAGTGACTATTTCTCATGATAACTACATATTGACTTCAACTGATAAAATGATTGAAGAACATTCTGATCAACACTGAATTCAGCCTCCTTGCATAATAACTCGGTGAGAGGTCAGGTAATCTTGATGAAGTCCTTGATATATTTTCTGTGAAAACCAACATGCCCAAGTAATGACCTCACATTCTTGACTGTTCAAGGTGGCTTTAGTTTAGCGATTATGTCCACCTTCGCCAAGTTGACTTCCATGCCATGCTCGGAAATGACACAACCCATCACAATTCCTTCAGTGACCATGAAGTGGCTTTTTTTCCCATGTTAACACTAGATTGACTTCATGGC
This sequence comes from Ottelia alismoides, assembly GCA_037367405.1. NCBI lineage: Eukaryota > Viridiplantae > Streptophyta > Magnoliopsida > Alismatales > Hydrocharitaceae > Ottelia > Ottelia alismoides. Next base: position 14,507 of record JAZKJV010000242.1, on the reverse strand, counting down.
ATTTCTGAAGCACTCAATCTAGTTGCGCAAGACAAGAATCAAAACAATCACTACAGACTGAGAAAACGTCTACGAACACATCGAGAAAACTACCATCCATATCGATAAAGATTGTTAACATACACTTTTGGAATGTATCGAGGGTATTGCACAATCCAAAGGGCATTCTCTTGAAGGCATGAGTGTCGAAAGAGCATGTGAATGAAGTCTTCTCTTGGTCTTCAGGGGCGATCGCCACTTGGTTGTACCTGGAGTACCCACCTAAAAAGCAGGAAAATTCTTTCCCAACCAATCTTTCAAGTACTTGATCAATGAATGGTAGAGGAAAGTGGTCCTTCTTTGTCGTTGAATTTAGACATCGATAATCAACACGAATGTGACATGATGTCGGTACTCAAGTAGAAATCTCCTCTCCTTGATCATTCGTAACCACGGTGATCTTTGATTTCTTTGGAACTACATGCAATGGGCTCACTCACTTTGAGTCAATGATATGATAAAAGAAGCTAGCTTCACACCACTTCGTAATTTATTTCATGAGAACGTCCCTTAGGCTAGTGTTCAACCTATGCTAAAATTCATGGGACGATTTGCAATCATCTTCAAGATAGATATAGTGTGAACACATGGCTGGATTTATTCCTCGGTGATCCGAAACTTTCCAACCAAGCGCCTTACAATTTTTCTCTAGAACCTCAAGAAAGTGAGATTCCTTATCTGGGTCCAGTCTGCTGATGATGATGATCGGATACATGCTCTGCTCATCTACATGGAAAGCATACTTTAGACCTGTCGGAAGCTGTTTTAATTCAGGTAATTGTTGAATCTATTCTGTGGACACTTCGAAAACTGCACTGGTAGGTGAATGATATGCTGAAATATGGAGGTGTTGTCACCTCTATCACTCGTGGTTCAACAATTACCAAACATATCTGCTTATTGTTTGATTTGACTTGAATATTCTTAGAATAAGGTAATGAGTGAATCTTACTCTATCTCATAGTCGACAATGGAGCAAGAATGGACTATGCTTTACATGCCCTCCTATTAAGAGAGGATTTCCTGTATCTAGATGCCATTCGACGATAATTGTTGATCATTGATATCCACAATAATGTCATAATCTTTTGTTGATGCTTCTATCTTGCCTTCATCGAATCTGCTCTCTGTGACTTTTAGCTCATTGATCATGTCCATTATGACTCTTTCACTGCAGGAGCGGAACGTGATCTTTCCAGACCTATAATCAACCACTGCTTTGGTTGTTCGAAGAAACGACCGACCAAGAATAATCGGGGTCTGGAGTAACGGTGCAGGCGAATCTATGTCCAGGACAACAAAGTCCACTAGGAAGCACATATATGCACGGTTACAATAATGTCATCCAATAAACATCTAATCCGCTTAATGGATTGATCAACAAATTCAAGGATCAAGTGTGTGGGATTAAGCGGACTCGACCTGAATTCATGAAGTAGTAATGATGGCATGAGGTTTATCAAGGAACCACTATCAAGCAAGGTTCACTCAAAGATTAGATCGAACATCTCACATCTATTAAGGGTTCTCCCTTGTCTGGCTTCTTTGGCATGCAATCACTGATAACATTCACTATCGCCATGGTTAATTGACATGAGGTTTATCAAGGAACCACTATCAAGCAAGGTTCACTCAAAGATTAGATCGAACATCTCACATCTATTAAGGGTTCTCCCTTGTCTGGCTTCTTTGGCAGGCAATCACTGATAACATTCACTATCGCCATGGTTAATTGATGGGCGACCCGAGCGATTAAGGTAAAATAAATTAGCGAGACCATTGTCTTTGTTTGTTTGATTGATTTCTGTTTTGGTGGTCTTCTTTTCTTGATTGAGCCCGGTCCGAGTGGTTGAGCTCGCAACGACCATTGATACCACTTTACCTTAGTCGCTCGGGTCGCCCATCAGAATGGCGTTGTTGTCGGGGAGCATGACTTAGTAGTCGGTTTTCCCTTTTTTGGCTTTGTTTTCATTTTTCTTCTTTTTATTTTCTTTTGTTTGATTTCTTTTTTTCTTGTTTTTGTTTTTGTTTTATTTCTTTTGTTTTTATTTTTTTGCATTATTTTATTTCTTTTATTTTCCTTTTATTTTATTTTATAAATAACCGTGGTCTGACATATTTTCTGTTTCCCTTTTCTTGCGAGGGCCCAACGAGCGAGGGAGACGATCTTCGGAGAGCCGAGGCACCCGAGTGACTTGGAGGCGGCTCGTTTCTGCATCGAGCCGCAGGAGAGCGCGGGAGAGGAGGAGCAGGAATTTAGGAGTGTAGATTAGACATAGATTTATTTTAGTCATACAACTGTTGTAATAACATAGACTCTGGACTCAGACTTGGTGTTATTTCGGGGTCTGTTTCGCCGAGCACCGGTGTGCTCGGGGGACCTCACCGCGAATTTTAGCCGGTTTTGTTTTTTATTGCATTTTTGTTTTATTTGATTCTCGATGTTTTTGGCCATTAGACTTAGGATTTTTGCTTGGATTGTGACGTAATTACTTAAGGCCCAACCCTAATTACATATCCGTTCCTATAAATCGTTAATTAGACCTTATTAATTAAATCACAAATAAAAAGTTAACTCGATCACCTGAGGAGTCATGTGCCGCTAGAGGCCATATACAACGTTGGCAGGATCTATTGTGGCAGACACCAATCGGCATCAGAGACCGGACCCTGACCCCTCCTATTGACCCATTAGCTACAGTTCTTCGCGAGTAGAAATTATTTGTCCAAGGCCGATTTCTTCTTGCATCATATAGATAGGTTTATTTCAGTCTTTTATTTTATGTGCGGATCACTCTGCATGTAGAGAGCTGGAGTCAGGTATGCATTTCTTACTCTGCATGTATCATAGTGTTTGATCGCGCATCGGCTTTTTCGACTTCTCCCCCCTGATTTTGAACTTAAAATAATCAAGAGAACCGAAAAATTCATTAGGCGTTGTTTGATTTGAAAAATACCTAAAAAGAAAAACTATAAAATTAGGACTACTAAAGCTCACTTGATCCTAAATGACACCTGACTTAAAAATCTGTCTTGGGAGAGTAATCCCCTCATTGTATGGTTTGGATGAGCGAGAGAGTGACCCGTACACTAGGCTAGAGCCGCATCCGACCTCTCCTCAGACTATCGGTTTTGGGTTAGTCGTTCTCTAATGAGGATCTCTCCGATTTTTGGTAAATCGGGTCGCGATATCCTTAACAAAGCGAGTCGATCGGGTAGTCGGTAAACGGTCCGCGATTTGTACTGGCTGGGAAAGATCTAGCCTTGGGATTGGGACAGTCTCCTGGGAGTGTTGGATTCCTAACTGCTCGCTTAATCTCTCTGAAAGACTGCTTGATCACCTAATAAAATTGACAAGATAAAAGACCGAACCTTTACGATCATCAGCTCTGCATGAGTAGGTGAATTGGGGGTTTGCTTGACCGATCCTGTGTGTTTTTTCAGATCTCATCCGCCTTCACTCGCCGCATCAAGATGATGGGCCGGAGGTCCCTTAGGCAGCCTCTGGCTGCACCGCTTTTGAGCACTCCAGCCCGCTCATCTAGGTTGGTTCGCGAGAGTCGAGACCGCTCTCCGAACCCGAGTTTAATTCCACCCTGTTCCCCCTCGACCACCCTTCTACCAGTCTTGAGGTGCCCGAACAGAGACAACGACAAACAATTGGTGATTTATCAGCACATGAGTTTGGGTCTTTTGCCTTTGCAGAGACCATGGCCAGTAGTGAGGAGCACACCGATGGACCCAGCGGGAACCAGACTTACGTGTTGGATCAGGGTGCCATCAACAACACCCTATTAGTCTCCCTAGAGACCATGCATCGTCAGATCAGGGACCAAGGAGCTTTCATGGTGGACATGCACCGAGAGATGGAGCAGATGAGAGCCGACAGAGAGCAGCACAGAGCTGGTGGAGGAGGAAACAACCCTGATGGAGAGCCTGAGGAGCCAGCGCAGCCAGCAGCACCTGCACGACCGATGAGAGAGTTGCACAACCCTGGTGCAACTCTTACCCATAGATGGATACAGCTGCCAGCCATTCTGGGAGATTTCAAGCTCCCGCCTTAGACTATCCAGCTTCTACCCCGATTCCATGGACTCGCCACCGAGGAACCACACCTCCATCTCCAAGAATTCGAGATGATCTGCAGTACGGTCCACGATCGACTCGTGGACGAGGATACCATCAAGATGATGGCTTTTTCGTTCTCCCTCGTAGACAGAGAAGCCAACTGGCTGAAGCACCTAGGGAGATTCATCTCATCATGGGAACAACTCCGAAACGAGTACTTGAACAAGTACTATCCACTCGACCGGACAAATACAGCTCGAGCCCTGATCAACAACTTTTCCATGCTCCCCAACGAGCAATTTCATGAAGCATGGGACATGTTCAGGGAGCTCATAGACCGGTTTCCTCATCACGATATATCCAAGCCCAACCTTGTCCAGAGTTTCTTCTGCGGGCTTACACCGGAGTTACAGGGGCTAGTCAATGCATCATGTGGGGGTTCTTATTTCTCCAAGGATGAGGATCAGGTCTGGGCCATCTACGAGGAGATGGCAGAGAACTATACGGTGATGTCCCAAACCCAATTATATGCACAGGGGAAGCCCACACCACATGCCGTGTCCTATCAGAGGATAGCACGGGTCGATGCTGGTCCATCTACATCATCAGCAGCCGTAGCACATGCAGAGTCGATGACCGTTGATATGGGGATTATCAGCGAGAAGTTGGACCGCATCGAGCTTATTGAGAAGAAGCAGTGCTAGGGCATGACTCAGATAGATCAGATGGCACAGACACTGAGTGACCTGAAGACCCAGATCATGTATCTTCAGGAGGCAAAGACCGTTTCTCAGCCCTGTCTCAGGTCACGGGCATATCCCAGCAGCAACAGCTCGACCCAACCCTCCGCCCACTACCGACAGGTGCATCAGATTCAGGTGGAGCCGTTCCAGCAGCAGCAACAATATGTCCAACCACCACCATCTCAGGACATCCAGATGGTGGTCTACCAGCCGGATCAACCCCTGGCAGTTCTCCCCCAACCACTTACGAGCAGGAGCCGTTGATGGACGTCAACGAGATTTGGTATGGACGACCCCAGCCTGGGATCTGATGAAACCATCTCGGATTCCGTTGGTCGACCAGAGGTACCTCTTCCCAGCAGCAGCCTCCAGTGCAGGGTGGCCAGATCAACCATCGCTAGCAGCAACAGCCCCAGTTCCCATAGCCACAGCCATAGCCACATCCACCTTACCAGCAGCATGGTCCTCATCCCTATCAGCAGGGACCGTCGTGGAGGCAGCAGCAGCAGCCTCAGCAGTATCATCCCTAGTATCCCTCTCACCAGCAGTAGCAGCCTCACTTTCATAGAGGCCACCCGTCCGGTTCTCAAGGGCCCGCCTATGAGAACCCAACTTTAGATGATCTAGCATGCCTCATCTCCGAGCAGCAGGCTACATTCCGCCGGGAGATGGACGAGTTCCGTCAGGAGATGAGAGAGATAGTGAAGGGCAAGGCCGCCATACCCGCCCAGATTGAGCCGAACCCGAACAACCTTAAGAGGAAATCTGAGCAGGTAGAGTTTATAGAGGTTACCACTCCTAGTGATTCACTTGTTGATATTTCTGCATACACTTTTAATGCTGACTTTGTTACACTTAGGAGCAGTAGGATGCCTGCTGGCAGCGCCTCATCTGAGCAACGACCACATGCAAACTCAGGAGCGCCAAACGAGGAGGAGAGCGGTGCTGATGCCGCTCGTAATGATGATGATGACGGTGATGCTGACGCCACAAAGGATGTTGATCCACCTAACGGTAATGAGGCCGTCACTTCACCAGATGCAGGAGGTGGTGCTAATGCCACCAGATTTGATGCTGAGCCAGAGTGCGATGCTGATGCCGCAAGACCAGATGCCGCAGGTGGTACTGAGGCCGCCATTTCCATTCCCGTTGCATTTCCTTCTATCGTTGTATCTCAGGACTATTCTGGAAAATGTAATAAAGGAAAGGGTTCTTCATTTGTGAGTCCATCTGTGATGCATGGAGATGTTTGTATGGATTCTACTTTTCCACAGCAGCAACGACCCGATCCTAGCCCTCCATCTGAGGAGGGCCCATCCATCCCCTTCCCCCAAGCACTCCGCTTGGTGAAGGGGACTAAAAAAGAAAACCCAAAAAAATTTCAGCAGCTAGAGTTCAGCCAGCAGATGATAGGCAGATTTCAGATACAACTGACTCTACAAGAGGACTTGGAGCACATCCCTCTCTTCCAGAGGAACCTTAGAGAGAAGACCACTATTCGCAGGAAGAGGAGGAACCACCATTCAGAGATCCATGTGCTTACTCGTGCCACCTGCTTCGCCATCCAGAACCGTCTGCCGGCCAAGAGACCAGATGCAGGAGCTCCTTATGTCAGATGTCACATACATGAGAAGAGGTTCGATTGGACTCTATTAGACAGCGGTTCCTCCATCAACCTACTTTCGGCAGCCTTACTCGACCGATTCAAGTTTGTCCCTCTCCAATAGAGCAGGACGATCCTTCAGTTTGCTGATCGATCTGTCAAGAGGCCGAAGGGGTTGCTGAAGGACGTGGTCGTCACAATTCAGGGCCTGAAACTCCCCGTGGACTTCGTTGTGTTGTATATGGAGATCCCTGAATCTGTGACCGATACCCCCATCATTCTAGGACGCCCGTTCTTGGCTACACCCAAGGCAGTGTCCGATCATGATGGCAGGAAGGTGTACTTTCGTGTCGAGGGTGAGAGTATACAAATAGAGATGATCGATGAGACTAGAGCGTGAGATTCAGCTTTCTCAGAGCCGCTTACAAATTCAGAGCAGATGATAGAGGCAGAGCGAGACGTCCACCAGGAGTGCAATTTTGTGATCACAGACGATGATGCAGTGATGAATCTGTGATTCATCACTTCAAAAGTCAAAAATAGAGCCTTGTTCCCGAGAAAATAGAGGCATATTTCCCTTTATATTGCATAAATAGCATTCATGCATATATTCCTAACTCATACATTTTAGTAGCTCATTTGCATTTAAATAAGAAGCCAAAAATCCCCTGTAAAATACCCATGCACTAAAATAACCTCTTCTCTATAATATGTACTCCTTAGTTAATAATATAGGGAAAAAAGGCCAAAAATCCCCTTTGTAAAATAGCCAATAAAGCCTGAGAACCCCTGTACATTAGAATGCAAATAAAGCCCTCATGCAAACTCCGAATTAGGTCTACTTACTCTTAGAATACTACACATTAAAAGACCTTTAAAATGAGACTAATTTCATTGAATTTGGAGCTTGTAAGAAAGATGGGTTTTTGGGCCACTTTGTATACTATCTATGTATATTTATGTATCCTTGTATTTATGTATCATATTTGACCTCATCTCCGTCTTTGGTCAACATGAAACTTGTAGATCTCATTGAGATCTACAACTTTCATGTTTTGAGTTTTCCAAATTCGGTCCCCCTCTTCTCTCTACACGTGCATCTTATTCCAGCCACTCACAGCAGGCCACGTGGTGCCCTCTGGTTGCGCCACGCGGCCCGCTTCCCCTCGCCTCATCCGCCTACGTCCTCAGCCGTTGGATCTTGCTTCAGATCCAACGGCCCAGCCTTTTCCACGCACGCCCCTTGCCTGGACCATCCGATCATCTCCTGCCTTGATCTACGCCGCACGTTCGCGCCTTCACCAGAGCCCTCCACGTGGCAGCATCTACGCCGCTTGATCAGACCCTTGATCTCTCAATCGCAGCCGCCCTTCTTCCAGCGAATCGCGGCCCTCTGATCAACTCCATCTCCTCATCCAGGCCGTTCGCTCGTGCTTCGCTAGCAGCTCGCCACGTGGCGCCACCATAGCCCATCATCTCCGAGCCCCCGATCTCATCCTACCCGCCACCACACCTTGATCTCCACCGTTGGATCACAAGATCCAACGGTGGAGACCTCGTCTCCTACCTCTGGGCGCCCCTCTCTCCCACATCCCTTGCCTTGCGGGAGGGGCGCCCCCTTTCTATTTCCGGCTGCACGTCAGCCACCCTCTCCCATCGCTGACACCCCCACGACGTCACCCACTCATCCCTCTCCCTCGCCAGCTCCCTCACGCTCCACCACCTCCACCATAGAAGCTCCACGTCGCCCTCGAAACTCGCCTCGTCGCCAGCACCGCCACCAACTTCACCTTATAAATACGCCACCACCGGCAACGTTCACCCGCATCCGCCACTCCAGAGAGCTTCCCTGAGCTCCGACCTACCAGTTGGTGACAACAATTAGTTGAATCGTTGAGCGAAGAAGGGGATTCGACTCCGCCGAGATCCACGACCTTCACCGCCATGCTGCAGCCTCCATCCGCGAGCTGCGTGAGCTCAGGCCACCTACCGACCTTCGAGCGACGACCTGGAGCTCAAAACTGAGCTCCATTTCCCAGGTAGATCCCTCCATTTCTCCTCCGATCGTCCTTTGTTTTTATCTTCGATTTCTCCGATTTATTCGCCGCCACCGGTCACTCTCTCGCTTCCCTTTCATCTCGCTGAGCTTCGCGTCGAAGCTCTCATCCTCGCGCCACCATTCACGACGACCGACGACGCACTCCACCAACCATCGACCTCCAGCTCCGCCACTTGGCCGGAGCACCATCGCCGACCATCTCCTTCACGCCCTAGGCCTCACCGATCACCTCCATCTCTCCAAACCACCAGCATGAGCTCCGGCTCTCTATTTCACACTTGCAGGTACCCATCTTCTCACTGAACGGAAGGTCGCCGGAGCCATCTTCGAGCTTCATCGCCGTCGTCATCAGGCCGCCTTCCGAAGCTCCTGAGACCACCATCTTCTCCGCCTCCTCGCAACGCATCCTCCGGGCTATCTCCGACAATCCGGAGAGCGTCAGCACCTCGAGGAAGGACGGGCGGAGCTACAGCATCCTCGCCGGAGCCCGCCTTCTCCTCCGCAGGAGGCGGAGGACCGTCGAGGAAGAAGAGCAGCTGCCGTTCGATCGCATCGATCGAACGGCTCTCACATCGCCACGTCGCTCGCCACCGGACTCGCCTTCGACCGTAGGATCATCACTGATCCCACGCCTGGGAGAACGCCACGCATCTTCACCGCCACCCTTTGGATCGATCTTGATCCAAAGGCCCGCAGCCCGCCACGTCGACGAAGACCGAGCCTCGGCCCCAAGCCTAGGCTCGGACGACCCGAGCCTACTCCGAGCCTCACTCCGGACCTCCAGAGCGCCCGAACCTCGCTCCGAGCCGCCGCAACCCCCCCCGAACCTAGGCCGCCCACGTGAGGAGCACGTGCGGCCTGGGTAAATTGCACCGAGGCCCCTGGAGCTTTCCAAAATTGCAAAGAGGTCCCTGTGAAGCAGACCCAAGTGAGGAGCACGTGCCCTGTGGAGAATTTGCACAAGAGTCCCCCACATTATAGGTAATTGCATTTTAGTCCCTGTCTGCATATTTGTTTATTGTAATTTTAATTTCCTGTATTGCATTTACACCCATGTGTTTGCACGCATCCCTAGATTGCATTTTACATCATTTGAAATTCTAAAAATTGCATTTTGTTGGAAATTTTGTCCTCTGTCTATTGGTTCACGTGTCATCTTTTTGTAAGTTCATTTGAATTATTAATGAATTAATTGGTGAATTGTTGACATATTTTGCCCAGTGACGCCTTTTAATTTATAGTTAATTCTTTGTGCTTCCAAAATTCATCAAAAATTCGCATTAGCTTAAGGACATCATTTTTAACATACCATAAAAATTTCATAGCATTTTCACGCATATCGAGGCCTAAATAAATTGTTAAGTGATTTTCTTTGATTAATTTAATCAATTCATTTCACAGTGAAATTAAGTTCTGTTAATTTTCCTAGGTCCCTTATCATTAGAGCCACCTAGGATAATTTTAGTTCTTGAAAAAAATTGTGTTTGATATTTATTAAAAATTAAATACTGAAAATCACCCTGTCTGTTTATTTAATTCACAGTAAATTCATTTAGTGTCGAAAAATTCCAAAAAATTTAGTATAGGTCATTTTCATCATCATTAACCATCTGGCCAATTTTCATAATTTTTGGACTTCATTTGATACCCTAATTAAATTGAACATTAAATTGGCCGGCATTGTCTACATAAGTCTGCATAAAAAAAATAAAAAGAAAAAAATTACTCCTCGAAAATCACACACTTGGATTCTTGCTTAAAATCACCTAAGGGAGACAGATGCCTCCCTGAGATCGACCTTGGACTCCACCAAGAAAAAAATTGCCGCTTAAAATTAACTTCACATTAATCGATAAGTGGTTTTTGATTAACCCCTCGTATCCGACTACAACGAATCACTTTAATTAATTTGGACATTAATTTGACCGAATTAACTGAGGGTGCGGGAGCGTTATCAAAATGGCGCCGTTGTCGGGGAGGCACGGCTTAGGTTAATTTTTAGCAAAATTTTGAGTGTTTGATTTTCCTTCCCCGGGTAGTCTGACCCCCGGTTTTCTTGTAATTATTTTGTCTCATTTATTTTTGCATTATTTTATTTTTGTAACTCTCTGACCTCCAATTATTTTTTTTGTGCGAGGACCGCGAGGAGTCGGCGACGCTTCGAGGACTTAGCATTTAAATTTTTGAGTGAAAGAGAGGCATTGTATTTTTTTTATTCATTTTATTTCTTTTTCTTTTGCATCATTTCCAGTAGTTCCCGTTTGGGATCTCGCGCGTGTAAAGATAGTGGAACTGTGTCCCGTGTGTTGTGTGCGTGATTGTAACTTAGCTTGCACTAGCGGCTCCTCGAGCCACTCTAGGAATTGTTTGTGCTCGTAATCAATAGGACCACACATCACACATAAAAGACGCACCTAGACCGCAGGACTTAGTCAAAATTAAACTGTTCTTCACGCTAATAGAACTGCCTGTCTAGGAGCGGCTTTTCATCGATTGCATTTGCATGTAGAGTAAAGTTTTCAATTCTGTTTTGCATCCTGCATAAAAAAGCGAAGGGATCACTGTAAGTATTCTCTACTCAGCATCAGCATCATCGATTTTTCATGCATCAGCTTTTCTCGATTTCCCCCTCCTATTTTCTCACTTAAATTAAACAGGAAATTGGGACTGTCCGATAGGCGTGCTTTGTGGTGGACTTAATTAAAGTGATAACTTAACTTTAAAATCGGGACTGCTAACAGTATTGACCAAAAAAAAGAATAAAATTTGAAAATTGTTTGCGGGAGATTAATCCCCGACCTTGTTTTCAGGATGAGTGAGGGTACCTGAGTGTGTGTGGACACCCTAAGGTAGAGCCCAAATCCCCGTCTTCCATATCACGTTCTAACTGATCCTAGCAAATATCACAAGCCGAATAATTTCAGATTCTTTGACTATTACCAAGTAGCCTCCGCCTGTCTCAGGTAGATAGGGGCGAAATGCGGTACTTTGCGACAAGCTGCCAGTAACCCCCCGGGGTGAAGTTCCGGCCTTGTCAGCCTCCGCCTGCTTGCAGGTAGATAGGGGCGTGGTCACTGAATCCATCGGCTTGGGATAGGAGCGAAGAAAGGAAGGAGCGGCGGTATCTTAGACGACAGGATAAACAGGGAAGACGCATCCGGCTCTGAGCCGACTTCCCCTTAGGCCGCGTAATCCTTGCTATTTTTGCTTGAATATCACACTTAAAACTACAAGATAAATTGGACTCAACTTTGAGTCCTTCACTGTGTTGAGTGTGAACCCAGGGTCTTGGATTGTTCTTGTTGCTTGCTTCAGGTAGGAGTAAAATCCTATCTTCTTCCCGCTTCATCAAGATGAGTGATTGGGGAGATCTCGACGCGCTATTCACTGATCTCTCTATGAGTCCCCCAAGTAACTCGTCTTTCTCGGTCCGAGCGCACCTTGGACCACCCAGGACTCATGACCCTCTTGAGTCCTGGTTCCCTCATGCTCAGGGTGGTTACTCTCAAACCAACCCTTTTATCTCCTCCGAGATTACCGAGGAAGACCATTGCCTCGGTAATCCCTTCCTTGATTCGCCCTCTAACACCAATCTTATTTTCCAATCCCCAGAACTGGAGGGCGAGATGCCGCCAAGGATGCTACCCGATGAGGACCAGATGCGACAGATTCTTAGACGCCTCGCCGAAGCTGAACAGAAAAATGCAGATCTTACGGTGCGGATGGGACAAATCATAGTAGCTGAAGGGATCGACCGACCCAATGGTCGATACCTACAACCCGGCGGAGAAACGAGATCCAAAACTGGTTAGCACCGGCAATTCCCGACCAGGCATTTGAGCTGAAGCCCCACTTCCTCAGTCTGCTCCCGAAGTTCAACGGAAACCTCAGTGAAGAACCATACACCTTCCTCCGTGACTTTGAACTAGTATGCAACAATCTTAGCCATCCCAATGTTGGCCAAGATTATATCCGGTTGAAGGCCACCCCGTTTGCCTTAGGAGATAAGGCAGCTCATTGGTTGAAAAACTTAGGGGTGGTATGTACTACCTGGATGCAGTTCAAGGACCTTTTCTTGAAGAAGTTCTACCCTCTCAGTAGAACTAACCAGATGAGAATGAAGATCGCCAGCTTCGCTCAAGGACCCAGCGAACCTTTCCATGAGGCTTGGGACAGGTTCAATGACTTAGTGCAGAAATGCCCATGCCACGGCATTTCTAAGGCGATCTTAGTCCAGACCTTGTTCTGTGGTCTAACCCCGGAGATGCAGGGGTTAGTCAGCGCCGCCTGTGGAGGAAGCTATCTGAACAAGAACGAGCATGCTGTATGGAAGATCCTAGAACAGATGGCAGAAACCGGCAGGTCACAGGCCACAAGGGCCTATCAGTTGTCTCCCTCAATCTTATCCAATGAGACAACTAGAAGGACTGTTGCAGATCTGACTGAGGACCCTCATCCCCAGCATGGGGATGATAGCCGACACGCTTACCATGGTCGAGCAGATCCACAAGAGAGTCGCGGAGATGGAGTCTCTTCCAGCCTTCCCAAGAAAGTGGAGGAACTCTCAGAAAAGGTAGATAAGATCAAGCTACCCACCCCTTCTGCACCACCTGTACCTGTACACCGAGTCCATCTTGTACAGGGAACAGGCAACCGGGGTCTGATGAATCCACGATTCATCATCTCAATATCTTGATCTCAGCAAAATCCCCGAGTAAAATCCCAGAAAAATGTCCATAAAATCAATAAATTAACAAAATAACTCTTGTAAATAAAATACACTAATTACTGTATATAAGATTGTACAAAATGAATTAACATAAAAAGCCGCAAAAATAAAGGAGTTTTATACTTGTAAATAGCCCAAAACTTCATGTATTTTTAATAAATTCATTTCAACTCCTTTTTGCCTAATTCTTTCTCTAACTTGTTTATAAAATTGTATATAAAAATACAAAAATACAAAACAAATTTTACCTTAATAAATGCTCCTAGATCCCAATGGGAAAAAGCCGTAAAGACCAACTTCCAAGCTAAATTCCCGCTCCGTATGAACTCCAAATTCACCAAACTCACTTTTAAAGTTCAAGTTAGAAAATTATCTATCCAACGGAAGTGGTTTCATTAAAATCGGAGCTCATTTGCAAAAGTTGGGTTTTGGGACCTAGAGTACATTGTACATTATGTATATATTCATACTTTCTTCATTTTTATTATATCTTTCTTAATTATTAAAATACAAAAAAATCATACTTGTGTTGTATTTTAATTATACTATTTTATTGTATTTTTTCTTTGTAAATATCTCTTATTAAAAAGACAAAAAAATTACATATTAGAAAAGTAAAAAAAAATGTACATGGTGTTTTGTTTCTTTTGTAAATTCTCCACTATTTCTCTTCTCTTTTTATTTTATTGTATTTAAAGTAGACAACTTTATTTATTTATTTATTTATTATTTAATTTCCATTCTCTACAATAACCACCAATTCAACTCCATTATTCCACCATTCTTTCCCAACTTCCCATTCAACTCCATTAATAAATCAACCTCCCATTCAACCCCACCACTTTAATAACCTCTCATCCCATTCTCTTTATATACATGTCATTCTCCTCATTTTTGCCTTTGATCCATCTTTATGTGAGGAGAGCCTAGTTCCCTGAGTTGAATCGGTGACAGCGACGCAACCGCGGTCGAGCGACGACGGCCCTCTCTTCGGTGTGATCCGTTGGTTTTCTGGCCAACATCGCAGTCGCAACCGCGCGCTGCTCAAGCTCATCGCGCGCCGGCGATTCGAGCGAAGACCGTGCTCTCACGAGCACTCCATAGGCATCCGCGTTCACGTAGGTAATTTTAGTTTATCTAGTCTTTTTGCAAATTTTTTTTAGCACAAACATATCATCCCTTCCCCACCACCATCACACCATTTTCCCCCTCATTTGTTTAGTTTATCATCCTCACCATCATCATTTTTTTTACCATGTTTAATCA